>CM049307.1:48893677-49436177 GCA_026874595.1 Sipunculus nudus | reverse complement strand
TGCAATACTCCTTGGTTCACAGTGAGGCCAAGTCGGCTGTTTTATAATAAAAACATAATTATTTTAATTGATCCTGGAGAGAAATGATCATTAATGATCATTATTGACTACCAGTCCAGGTTAGGTGACCGATTTTCAATAAATTACCAATAACTGACGACAGGATGCTTAAATTTGTGTATGGATGTAAGGTTTCCGTTTCCGTGGCAGCCGTCCATGAAATATCACGATCACAAGAATGTTGATCAACAAACAGAGAGGACGCTGTTTCAACTGTATTGTTTTTATGCCCTCGAAAACCGCGACGAACTCTTTCAGTCGTTACTTCAATATATATCCATATATTACAGAATAGAAGTTTAATAGAAATATAATATATATATATATATATATATATATATATATATATATATGTGGAATCGGTATCGTATACGTATAATAGAAATCGACCAAAAATTATCCTCACAGTGAAACCAGGTTTTGAATATTGCACATATTTTATGGAATCCGTATAAGTCAACCCGCACCTATAGTTCGAACCAACCTTACCAATCCGGACACACGTTTAAATTGTCCATAATTAATAATTTTTCAGAACAGCGCAGCTATAATTTTCAAACTAGAGAATCCATGGCTTGTAAATCACTTTAAGGTCTTGGGTGCATGCTTTGTAACGCAAGAAAATACCCGGAAAACAACATATAGCCAGTTGTATTTCATTTGAGACTTTGGTATGTAATATGCAAACTAATGTATCAGTCATCGCCCATTTGACCACCCTATGAGCCATGATGGCCTATACCGCACCAGGACCAAGAGATCGCCTTTATGGAGGAAGATACTTCTTAGAAAATGAAGTACAATATATTTGTTTCGGCCAAATTATTCGGTGATCAACAAATTTTAGCCAAAAGAACATTTTTATTCATATATAATCAATGAAATGAATCGAAATGTCTGACGAACATCTATTTTGTACACTAACTGTCAAGTCAGATTTGGGGATATATTTTGTACATTTGGACATATCACCAACAATGTAGAGAAAATTCCTGTGTCCTACAATCGTTTACGTCATCACAATCACCAAACCCATCTGTGGGTCATTTGGGATCACTTTTGCTACTTTTGCATCAAAGCTATGATCGTGGAATAACCTGTGGACACAAATCGAATAACAAATGTTGAACGAGCAAACAAAAATGGAACAAAACATATTTTTGTCATTGTTTCACGGTACGTTTTCAAATAATATAAATAAATGTAATGTGTGATGTGTATTGTGTAGACAGTGATCGAACTCGAAACAAAAGATTGGCATACCACTTCAACATTATTAATTTAGTATTAGCTAATATAGCTACCTTTTGTTCAGCAATGGCCAAATGAAAATCCTATATTTTCTTACTGAACAATAAAGTTTAGTTATGCCAAGATAATGTTTTAATTTTCAGAATGAATCTGATGACCTGTTTTCTCACCACTAGAGGAACTCGCCTTATCTCCAGTGTTCACAGGTGCTGTGTTACCATGGAGATGGAATTAGATCTAATTGTATCTCCATGGTGTCGCTTTGGTGTTGCTTGTATTAACACATTGTTTCATGACTCAAGGAGGTTCCTTTCTTTATCTAGTAACTGGTCACCTTATCAGGAGCATTGCTTTCGGACTTTGTTTCTTTGACTGTCTTCTCCGATTTCTTTACCACCTGTAATTATATATTAAGTTGTGTTAATGCTGCGCGAACAGGCCATGTTCATTCATACACATTTCATTATATTGTTATAACGGTAACAGTGGTTATTTCTGAAGCCGAAGAAACACAATAGTGAAATTACTTAAAAGACATGAAAATTGCGCATTACAGCAACAGCGGATGTAGAATTCTCACTAGACAATTACTATAACTATAATTGTAATTTATAGTCACCATAACCAAAACACTGTCAGTGTATAGTAATCAAGTGGATGCAGGCTGTCTAAAATCTAAAAATTTGCTTTTGTTTTAATTCAACTTATTACGTTACGGAATTTTGCTGGCCATTTTTTTATATGCTGGTGATATTTCAGATCTGCTACAGCTAGTTAGAATTCTGTCTGTGGTTAAAATGACTCTTGTCATTTTTTCTATTATTTACAAATACTAAGTCATTTGGAGTATTCATACATGTTGATTAAATATCATCGTTCTGTCAAGCTATATGTTTCTTTTTTCCATACCCTCCAACCTATCTTATTTTTAAGAGTGGATAAGCGAGGTTGTTTGAAGGATTCATACAGTATAGGAAAATTATGTAAATAAAGTCAGGGGTTGAATATGTAAACAAAGATCACAGTGTCCAATATTGTTATCGTATTATATTTGGAAAATGCCATTACCTTCTTAATGATTTTCTTCTTCTTCTTGACACCAGCAGGACTTCCGGGCGAGGAGCCCTCCACTTTGACAGTCTTGGACTCCGTGGTGGTTGTCTCGGTGGTGGTGACCTCTGCGGTTTGACATTTAGCAGGCTCGGCTGGCTTTTCTTCTGTGGGTTTGTTCGTCTCAGCCGCTGCAGTCTTGGCGTCTTTCTGATCCACTGACTGTTTGAGTTTGTTCAGGTACTGCTCCGGATGGTGCTCGTCCACGGCCAGTGTTTCTATGGCATGATCAATGTCAATACTCCTGTCTGCCGGTACTATCTTGCGGAGTTTGTCAAGAGGATCCTCTGGTCCTGAAGGTTATAAAACACGCACAGATGGACAACATGTTATATTAATGTAAGGAGTGAAGATAGAAATAGGGCCGAAAGTGGACTCGAACCCGTTACCTGTATGTGACACACAAATGAAACGTTCTAGGAGCTTCGCAAAAAAAAATAATACTTCACAAGCTTCAACGCTTTTGTGTGTACGGTTATACATTTACCCCCTCTCCGCGTTCTGCCCCGAGATTGTGGGAATCTATTCCGGTGGTCACATAGGTGATATGGGTTGGGCCTTATGCCACAACACCAAATCCCCTTATCCCATCATTTGTAATGGGAGCAAATAGAAACACTACCATAAGGTGAATTTGAAACCGTTTTACCAATTTCGCTAATAAAGGCAGCCTCACTAGCAAGGCCAGTAAAGTAATGCTTTTTTTGTTACATTTATACCAAGCATTTTGGTTATGTATGTCAGTACACATGGCAGTTAACAGGGAATACATAGTTTAGGACAGTAAAGTGTCGTTTAGGGAAGTGTAAATCGAGGCGTATTAATATATTTATTTGGTATAAAGGGCTGCCTTTTTTTGACAAGTACCTCTAATATCCTTATTATGATTCAAGCAAATATGGTGAAGAACTTGTTTTAACTTTGAAACATGACCTTGAAAATACCGATGTGAACTTCTCTAACGAGGACTTAATTCACGGAAATCGAGTTGTTTGTCTTCCTGATTTTAAAACTATGTTTAGAAATTATGTAGTATAACTGCATTGATTTGATAAGTTGTCAGATATTTAAATTATTGTCACAGTATTTTCAGGCGAGTTATTTTTGTGTATTAATCCATGATTCCATTAATACATTATGATCAGGTATGAATCCCATATATAAAATAAAACACTATAGTTTGGATCCAAACCTCAAACCTAGCTTCTACCACGAACACTATCAAATTTGACCCAAATTTAGTCGAACCACAAACGAACGACTTAGCAGCTGTTGTTGGAAATGATTACACGAAATTCACTATTAAATCAAATAAAGACAAAATATAAATAATCTGAGTTTATTATTGAGAAAACATTTGGATAAATGGGTTTTTAGGAGTAAAAGGAAAACCCATCACACTACCTTTGTGCTTTACTTTCTCTTCCACTCTCTTTGTAATGTTGTCCAGATTGCTGAAGAGCTTTGACGGGATCTTCTTTCCGACATACACGAACTCATCAAACGCCTCATCCTCCCCTTCCGGTCCATTCTCTTCTTCCTGCGCGACCTCCTCAACTGTCGAAACATGGAGTTCTAGTATAAACACTACCCAAAATTACCGTTTATTGGAGATAAGTTAAAACGTAAGGACATGCATATCTGTGGCTTGACATAGCCGTCTTTATTTATTTTTTTTGTGATTTACATCATTTGAACAGCCTTACTAGACAGTAGGATTTCACATATTTATTAAGCTGCACTGCAAGAGTTTCAGAGTTGCAAAAATACAGTTAATACTCAATGGGTACATATTCCTAGGTGAAAGAATAACTAACGACCAAGCACTATTGATAATGTCTGCTACATATACCGCTTCGATCGTATAATTTTCGTATCACATGTATTTTATATTAGAAATCATTTTTTATAACTGCAGAAAATATGAGTACAAATAGAGTACACTAGCTAGTGCAAATATATCCAAATAATTTTCGTAAGAAAACAAATATTTGGATAAGAAATGACGATCTACATGGATATGACATTAGTATTCATGCATCAGGTTAATGAATGTGTCACCTTTAGGGAAAGAGCCCTCCCTGCTTTCAGATCTGCTTAGAGATCTGCTTAATCTTCTGAAGGCCCTGGATGGAACAGCTGAAAAGTACAAATAGCAAAACGGGCGGGAAATGAGGCTATAAACTGACTGACTGAAGAAGAACAAGAAAAGTGACGGCGATAGATTACGACAAGAAGCCAAGGTTCAAACAGCCATGGGCCAGAAAGGGCTGTGGCAAGATAGTCATAAGGCAATACAAAAATGTTTACTGTTTCGCCGCTCCAATTTTCGTTGATCAATTTTTATTTGCATATGAGGGCCAGGTCCTTGGTTATGTTCATAATTTGGCCTATGGCACAAATTCCCTGGAAATATTGTTTAAGGTATGGATAATGAACTAACTTTTGTGTTGATCATATACATCATTTCAAGAATAAAACCATTTTTTATATTCTAGGCAAGCTGTACGCTCCTGACGCAGTGGGTGTACACTTCAGTCGTCCCAGATCTCCCTTGTTTTAACCGCTACTTTTTATAGCAAGAATCTCTGAGTTCCACCACCAGGGCTGGCAAAGAACTGTTATCAGACCAATGATAGAGTGGTATCGCATTATGTATGCACCTCCAAATTTTAAACATGCAACAGCCGGTCACATTTGTCTGATTCTTGGCCCCTTGCAGAACCGGTGTAATCAAAGAAGCGGCCAAAACAATCTAAGACGACTGGATTGAATAACTGCTGTGTGAGGAGCGTAATCAACCTTCACATATTATGTCTGGACCGACGAAGAAAAAAAGAGAGAAAAACCTCGTTAGGTTGCAGAATATTTTTGGTTTCCAGAGGGCGTATAATGATTTTGCGGCCTAAGCAAAAGCTACTTCATTTTTAATGGCTGCTCTGTTATTCAGTATCTTTTCATTGCTTGCTTATGCCTTATGACGTATACTTACTAAAATGAAAGTATATGAAAATTACATTTTATTGAATACTTAATATTTTAAGGTGGAGAGACCTTATTTATTTAAAAAAACACTATCCTTTAAGACTTGATTAATCTAGGAAAAATGGAAAGAGGCTTGTTGAAATGTACTCGGTTTGTTATCAAAAGCCCATGGCTGTTATAAGCACTGTCATTAAACTTATATCAACATTCATCCTTGAGACACAATATGGAAAAAAAAATATTCTAAGCACAAAGAGTTTCAGGTGAAAAAATAGAATATATTGAAAAGCAGGGCAAAATGAACGACCGAGTATTGTTCAGTGGTATATAAGTTACCTTGTGGACCCATCCGTCCTGACAGATATTCTTGCTCGCTGAAGTGGGCCTCTAAATCTGGATCTTCATCATCTTCAGAAGTATCCTTGACCCAAGAGGGCCGCTGTTCTACTTCCTTCTCCTTGATGGAACCTAATAATATATCCAATTTAGAATTACAAAAAGTTGATATACTGACACTAATCGACATACTTTACATAACATATGTGTATAAGCATTTTTTCTGTTTTAAGACCGAAGAAACATCTGGGGCGTAGACATGGTGGAAGGGGGGGGGGGGGGGCAGGGGGCCTAGCTTCATTGGCTCCCGAGGCAGCGGAAATCTTTGGCTTCTAAAGAAGCAACTGCTTACCATATAGGAAGTAGTCCTACAGTTAAAGCGCTGTTTAAAAAGCGTACTAGCTTCATTACTGTACACTTTCATCTAAAGATAACAAATGATTTATAACTCAACTTTTTCTGTTATTTTGAGTTTAAAATGTTACATGGATATTGAAGTTAGCTGATTCTTACGCCAACACACACACACACACAAACACACACACACACATATATATATATATACATGTATATATATGTATATATATATATATTCATATATATATATGCATGTGCGTGTATGTGTGCACTCTTTGGCCAGCTGATATGCAGCTACATTTTGGAACCACCTTTTCCATAAATTCTGGCTGCGCCCCTGGAAACATATTTGATTATCTTAAAGCAAACGTAGTGGATCCAAGGACATAGTGATTTTCAGCTTGGCACATGCCACACATGGTGTTGACAACGTGAAGATACCAGGTTTAAAGGTGCTCTCGGCCATGTTCCAAAAGTCATGGTATACAGTCTTTAAGACCTCATGGTCAAAGTGTTTGAGTGTGTTTGCGTACCTATATTTAGTGCACTTTACACAATTTATCCAGCGTCCAGCGCCCAACGTCTATGTGCGTATTGTCATTGTACCATTGTATCTGATAGTACGCTTTGTTCTTTTTTATGGATTGTTTAACCAGTCATAATAACAAAGCAAAGCACTCTTCATGGCTCGGATGATTGCGTTCGGGAGTCTGTACGGGCAGAGGAAACTGTAGTACCTGGAGGAAACCATGGCCTTCGGCGGGTCACTACAACCCAATCTTGGGCTCCCGAAGGATCGAACCCGGGCCGGGTGACCACTCGATTGTAGCAGTGTTTTTATCAGTATGTGTGTTCCTGTTTGGGGCGACCCTTCACCGTCGACAAAGATTTCAGGCCTATTGTTCTAATACATGCGCTTTTGTTTTTATCGGTATGTGTGTGTTCCTCTGCGCCGCGAGCCTTCGCGGTCATCAGAGTCTCTCAGACCTATAATGATGGTGCCAGTGTTTTTTAATCGGTATGTGTATTTATCTCTTCGGAGCGACCCCTCACCGTCTTCTAAGTCCCTTAGGCCTATAGTCATGGTGTCAGTGTGTTTAGTTTTACATGAATGTATGTACCTCTGCGGAGCGACCCCTCGCGGTTTACAGAGTCCCTTAGGCCTAGAGTCATGGTGTCAGTGTGTTTGGTTTTATATGTATGTATGTACTTCTGCGGAGCGACCCCTCGCGGTCTACATAGTCTCTCAGGCCAATAGTCATGGTGCCTCTGTGTTTTTCGTTATTAATATGCTAATTGTACCTCTGCGGAGCGACCCCTCGCGGTCTAAAGAGTCTCTCAGGCCTAGAGCCGTGGTGCCAGTGTGTTTGTTTTTCATCGTTATGTATGTACCTCTGCGCAGCGACCCCTCGCGGTCTACAGAGTCTCTCAGGCCTATAGTCATGGTACCCTGGAGGTAAGCTCGCTCATCAAACACCTTATCTTCCTCATCTTCCTCGTCCGTCGCTCTCTGCCACGGCGCCCGCTCCTCCGCCTTCTTCTTTCGTGCATATTCTGTACAACATTCAACAAAACCCTGTTTTTAAGAATGATAACATTTATTTTTGTATAAAGTGCCACCCCTGAACACTCACGACAATATATGCCTGATTTTACACTTACTCTGTACATCATAATAATTTAAACAGGGAGATTTAATTTTTTTGGGACATGCTTATATCTACCGGCTGTACACCCCACCTACTAATACCACTTAGTTTTATCCAGTTTCAGAGCTTATTAACGGCATTGTTCAAACGTATACCTACAACTTTATATAGACCCAATTGATTCTATAACAACTTTATCACATACCAAATAAATCTGAAGTATTTTTTTGGTTGAAAATACCTGCTTAAAACTCAACACTGGATAATCAGAGAGATTATTTTGCAATATTCTATAAACATTTTTTATTGTAATGAGTAATTGGTGAAGAGCATTCAAGTTAAGCTCTATGTGTATTAATACATTAATTCTCAGCTATGTATTACGTACTAGGCCTATCTATTAAGAGGATGAAAATAACAAATATTTTTGTTATTTAAAAAAATTGAATGTTGAAGGTCTACAAATTATAAAATTAATATGAAAGAATCAGCAAATATATTATATCATTTATAATCAAACACAGTTGATAGCTAGTCAATGCAAAAATATATCATTATGCTTTAAACACCCACACTTTTCGATACAAACAAACCTTGGGTGCCATTGCCGTCACTGAGCACCCCTATTCTACCAGACAGGTACGCTTCCTCGTCAAACGGTTTCTGGCATGCTGAGTAGCTCTCATTGTCCTCTGCCATTTTCTTCTTGGCCTGCGCTCGCTTTTTCCGTTCAACATGAGCTGAAGGCAACTCATGATTAGTGTAGACACCTCTGACATGCATAACGTTTGAAAAGCGGGGATCTTGCAAATACTGAGCACGAAGAGGACAACAATTGAGAACGATTGTGAACAGTAAGCGGGGGCAAATGGCGAAAGAAATATTTGTCATTCATTATTCATAATATCATGAAGACAAAATAGTTGGTGTTTAGATTTATGGACTTGTAGTAATTTTTAGTTATGGTATTTAAATGTGTATGATTAATATGAGAAATATAATAAAACTAGTAGGTTCTAGATATGCCAGAACATGACGGACTTATATACTGGAATACAATTAACCCCAGAAGAATATGACAGCTGTGTTGTAAGAAGATTAAGAGATTCAGTACTTAAAAAGGACAATTTATAAAGCAATATCACATAAATAAGGGTTAACAGGTATATCCATGGTATGATAGTAAGATATAAAAGAACTATCAAGACAGATGCCAAACTGTCAACAAATGCCCATGTCCCAATATAAGTTAACTACTTTCCCTCGCAGCTAAGGTACATTTGCGACGAGATTATTTATTTTGAGAACATTATGGCCGCTTTGTCCACGTAACCATGTCTCATGATTCATGTGTTTGTACAACGAGTAAGTAGTAACGGAACTAGTAAATGTCCAAAGCAGAACACTGTGTTAAAATGTTTACAAGAAAGTACATGGCATAGTTATATATTTATCAACTAAGTACTAGGAACAAGATGTTGTCGGAAACATCAAAACCCCGACAGGATGATCATTCCTGCTATGTATGTCTACACATCTATCACGGTTCAACTAGCCCATCCCATGTCATATCCAGATCAGGGCCACCCGCTTATACCAACCATTAGCTCTATTATAATGAAATAACCTTTTGAATATAAATATTAAATTCGTGATCCAGGTCACCTCCAAATTTGATGGATTATTTTTGGGATGTTCTCCTTATCCTTCACAAAATTTCAGCAAAAATGTTTTCAGAACGTTTTGAGCAAATTTGCTGACGGACAAATCATAGATAAAGTATAGTTCCGCTCTCCATGCACTTGGGTATGGTATACTAGAAAATTTAGCGCTTTTTCGGCACGTACGTAATAATTCGTGCAGGAGGATTACTCATGTAAAAGATTTAAACCATGTTGCCACGAGGCTGTCAACAAAAGAACAGGATGAACAGAAAATAAGACGAATCTGAATATTAAATATCAGAGGATGAGGATAAAAAGGTTTCTTGCACTAATAATGTAAGGCACAGCGCCCTGCTTGGTCTTACCTTTAATTGCCTCTTTATCCACCTCTCCGCCTTTTACCAGCGGGATGCGGCCAGACAAGTATGCATCCTCATCAAACACTTTCTCACCCTCTTCATCTTCGTCATCATCTTTCTTATTAGATGACTGATCCCTGGCTGCAATTGAAAACCAGGCGAATTAGGAAACGAAACTTAAATGTGACGCGTTCATTAACCATATTGTGGCTATAATTCTGTCGTTGGGCTATCTTAGCTTGTGAAAAGACCTGTAGAAAATGTGGAAAAAAATAATAATATGTTACTGACGATCCATCGGTTTGGAAATACTGAAGATGTGCAAGACATTCCATATTTACCAACGGCAAACCACGATTTGTCCTTGACAAAATAATATTGCAACTAGAATAGGATAGGTTCTCATCACAACCCCACAAGACGCCTTTCAAGAAATGGTTCATCCAACATACGTAGGCCGATTTATACCACATGATATACATTTGTATGAAAATAAAATAACTAAAAACAATTATAAAAATGTGCATGAATTAGCATATGTATTAGTTTATAACGACTGTATTGCATATGTAAGTTAGGCCGTAGGTATCATTGCCTCACACACGCAACAATGTTAATGAATGTCAATTGAACTTTTTTTTGTACGACTCCAGGGAATGCTAAAAACCTTTGCTTATGCAAAACAGTACATTTAACTAAATTCCACCTACTTTCGCCATAACGGCTTTAGGGTATTCGGAAACTGGGAAAAAGGGATAATGATCGGTAAAATGAATAAGGTCAACAACTTCTGGAAATATATTACAATGAATGTAAGTTTTAACCAAAAAAAAAATCCAAATAGGTTACAGTAATTGATTTGTTGTACAGGTTTATAAGATATTTCACAGGCAACATATTTGCATATGAATGGCGTTTCGTCGAACTAAAACGGATATAATAACGTTTTATCGGAGTAAAAGCAATTGTTTCCGTTCATCTTACCCGAAAAAACATAAATTCCATGATATGATGAAACGTTGCATGTGAGATAAAACAGTAAGTTAACGTATGTAATACACGGCAGAAAAGCGATTTTGCCAGAACAATTAAGCAGCTTGTAGTTAAAAAAATATATTGATTTAGCCTTTGGTAGCGGTATCATGCAGAACTGCGTGGAACTGCCTTTCAAAGTATCTCAGCAAACAAGATGCGAAAGACATTCCAAACACGGTTTGCGGTGCTTGAAGCGGCTGGGTTAGAACGTCAGCGAGCAGGCCACTTTCGTACGACCTACCGTATGCTCGGGCTGGTCGTAAGTTTATCGCGATTCCTTTTGAAACCGCGACTCGTCCATCTAAATAATCTTTTTCGTCGAATTCCTGATTTTCTTCGTGAGTGTCACGTTCCCATGGCATTTTTTCTCTTTGCGTTTCTGTGAATCATTTGTAATTTGAGGTAATGTGTGTTCCCCAAAATAGTTAAAGGATAAATAGCGGATATTGTTACATTTTAATATAGACACTGTGCAGGTACTAAGGGCTCAGTGATAATCTAAATTGTATGATATAAAACTGTTACAGAGAGGCAAAATAACATTTATTAAGAGTAAGATTTTAATATCAGTGCATAAATATATCAATGCAGTTACTGGGAATACTAAAGAATATTTTACATACAATTTCACTTCGCTTAAGTGTGTCAGATATGTTTTGTATATAATAAACAAATTCAATAAATGACATCTACATAAATATATGATTTTGTAATAATATAAGTTATAATAATAAGTTCCAATGGATTTTGAGTAATGCGAAAATTGCTATTTATCGAGCGATGCGTCTTACACAATTTCAACAAACGAAGATGTGTTTTCTAGACGGGGTTTCTGCGCGGGAGATAATAAAACTAACGTTTCTGCGCGTAAGGTATCTGACTTCCTCCCCCACCAAGTATGGACATTTTCCCGGAAAGATAAGCGTTCTCATCGAATTCCTGTTCCATCTTTTCCTGGTCTGCTTCTTCCGTAGAGAAGGCTGAAGACAAAATATTTTGAACATTCCCTTGGATAAATACAACTATTTCAATTAATCTGAATTGTTTTTCCGTCATCATCTGTGGTTTTTTTTGTGGTGTCCAAGGAATTTGAAATTTTCAAGCCACTTCTTTGGCGGAGCATTATACAAAGAGGATACGTGATGGAAACGCCGGAGGTATGCTCAGAATACAAGTGATATCATATGATTACTATTTGATCAATGTTAATATTATGAAAGACAGATGGTCTATACCAAAGAGCTGGAGACACTCTTTTTTTAGACAAACACATTACAAAGAGAACTTTAAATTTGTGTAACTGGCATATGAAAATGCCTTTGACATAACCCTCCCATACATGCAGTATAATGCATCAAAAATGAGACGTTAACAAGACAATTTCCTTGATAAATAATTCAAATGAACAGAAATGACTTTAACCATGAAATTATTGTCTAAATCAGGCAGAAACTAAACAAGAGCATTGATCTAAAATGGAATAAAACATGCACAACTTGGAAATAAATAAATGCATCATATTGTATAATACAAGGTGTGTATATACATTTACATTTTAATTTGAGCGAAAACTAAACAGATATATCAGACAACTAGGAGAGAAAACCATATGCAATTATTCTTACAGAAGCCGGTATTAAAGAAGCCTTTAAGTACAACACTATATATAATATTCTGACTTCAAAAATAATTTTTGAAACTTTGTTTTTCATCTGTTATTCTTGGTTTTGCCACAGTAATTTCCATAATATGCAACATAATAAACAGTACCAGGTGAAAGTGCTATCGGTTTCTGTCCACGGTGAGGTCAACTGCCGTTTTACTATAACGCAGACTAAGAATCTGGTTATGTTTATAGACCTGATTTTGCATATCATATCATAATCTAATTCTCTCTTTGTAAAAAGTGTATTTTCAGAGTGTAGTCACAGTATACTCTCCATGGCGGTTCAGGTGTTTGCTTTCTTCCACTGATGGATTCAAAAAGTGTGCCCTTTTCATTTATATCATGTCTGAAAGCCATAATCTGAAATTTCGATGAAAAGGTAAAACTGATTTCGACCGAAGTCCAACAATATATGGGAGGTGGCTATACATTTAATAACTGAATCACATTAAATACGCCTTAAATAAAATAATACAGGTATCACCAATTGCGAACTATATACCTTATCTCCCCATTCATATACAAAGTGAATTGACAAAATGTATTGTTCGGTGTGTGTGCAAGCTTACTTCTCATAGGAACAGACTTGAGGGTGATGTTGCCGACAGTGACCTTTGACCTTTGACCACCTAAGTAAGCATCCTCATCAAATTCCCCTTGACCAGACTCCTCCTGTTTCTGGACCTCCCACGGCGCCGGCTGCTTGGTCGGTTCTGTGTACAATAAATTAAGTAATAAATAATGATAATATTAAATAATTGGAATATATTTTTCATCCTAATTTGGGCAGTTGTAAATGGGGAAAAAGAGCGGATCCAGGATTTAGGAAAAGAAGGGTCCAACGGTCAAATCCAGGAGGGCAAATGGCTTAATCGGAAAAAAATGGTCCCCAGGTCTGGAGTGGGGGGGGGGGGGCACATAAATTGAGATGAAACTCTTGAAAAAGGTTGCGGCCTCTGAAAAAAAAGTGGGGTTCGGTCCCCCCCCCCCCCGGATCCTCTTCTGGAAAAAATTCAGTTGTCATTTTAGATTTGTGTAGTTCTGAAAGTTTCCATCCCACCACAGGTTTAAAATTTTTTTTGTAAATAATTGGGTAAATACTTGAACATACATGTCATCTGTCACTCAGATCAAGGCTTCACACCATAGTCATGCTTTTTCCTTATGTTTGAACCTAATCCCTGCATATTATTGTGCATTCACATTACATGTTTAGATTTACTGTTCAGGCAAATCTTCGATTGTTTTTCAAACAAATTAATTGAAAACATTTCCAGCCATTTCCTCAAATTTGTATATAAAAGTCAGTTAAAATATTTCATATAATATTGGTCATCTAAATTATTTTCAAACGTTACTTTTCCACCTTCCAAAGACATTATAAAACGAATACCAAACAAATAATAAGGGACAACCATTAGGAGCACATATCAAAGATAAATTCTGATTAGAATATATAAAGATAATTAACTTTGTCCTGTTGTATTTATCCTAGATATTTATAAATGATAGTCCGTATCATGTTTTAGGATTTGACTAAAGAGGAAGGTACAGTCCTGCAGGAATGAAGTTCTCTGGATTTAAGGTTTTCCAGGCGATAGGAATAGACCAGGGATGAAAACATGTTGTTTTTACATTAGAACGAATCTCTGAGTTTCTGAGAATTTCACTAATTCGTCTGTTACGCGCACTGGCGCGTTTAAACCGGGAAACTTTCGTTCCGCGCTAACCTCATGTACTAGTCTTGTCCCTCGGTAATTATTTTAGATGTAACTTACCTTTAGGTTTAATGGGCACCTGACTCCCGGACCCGCCCAGGATGGTGACTTTTCCTGACAGGTAAGCGTCTTCATCAAACTGATCGCCAGTCTGAGCCTCGTTCTCCTCATCACGACGATCCATACTGTACACCTCTGAATAAATAATATGTTTTTCTTTAATTTGCACTTTCTCCTGAACTGCAAGCATGAATACAAATATTCTAAGCTTAACTTTTTAATTTATTTAAATTAGATAGGATTAACCAAGCTACCGGTTTTCGCTTTTTTTAAACCATTGTAATTTCGGTATACCTTGTGTATCTAGGATGAAGATAAATGAATTTATGCATCAGAGTTAAAATGATACTTGATTGTATCAGTAAATACAAGGTTTTAGCACTTACACTAATCCAGGATTAAGATAACAATGTGCATGTGCATGTACATATATTATTATCATCTTTTTAGATATCTGGTGAACGGTGTACGGTATATCAGGAATAATGTAATTATTATAAACTTTAAATAAGAGACCTATAAATAAGAGGTTTTATTTTCAGGGTCCGCAGAATATCCCGTTCATACCGTCTGTGTTTCCTTATAACTGAAGACAAATTTACCAAGACCCATCCCATAATAGCTCAAAATGAGGTCAGCTCATATTGAAGGGTCATAATATGTCATTTAGACATTTTATGTTATCAGTTTTCATTGTGGAGTGCTTCTAGCTCAGTTACCGAAGCATTACAAACTGCTTCTCCCCAAAGCTAAGAATCTTGTCTTGGTTTGAACATGTCAAGTATTTAAGCGGACAAATTCTGTATTTGAATTTAACGTACATTTAAGCCCCGATTTATTAATATTAGGTTATATGCGATTGCTAACCTTTCGCTGGGACCTGTCTGAGAGTGATCTTCCCGGCAGTGAACGTCTTCCTCTGGCCGCTCAAGTAAGCATCCTCATCAAACTGATCATTTCCAGCCTCACCGGCCTGCTCCACTTCCCAAGGGGCACGCTCTTTTGGCCCTTTTGTAAATAGATATATCATACAATCGATTTATTGCATGAGATAGGATGCAAAATATTGTAATTCAGTTAGTTTTAGTACGTGGATGGTATTTTCTCTACATGTCTCTAGATTCATTAATAGTCATTTATTCATTGAACTTATTTATCATCATTATATGTTATATTATTTATCAATTATAATATGTAACGTTAATTCATTATATTAAAAAATATCGAAATTAAGTTGATTTTTCAAATGTATGTGTGATTTTATTAAATCTGTTGCATATGCTCATTATCTCAAACGTAAAGGGATATACAACAAATAATACCGCGAAATATTACTATATCACATCAAAGATTACCGATCATTTGCTTCAAAAATATTTAAGAAACAGATTTATATTTAGTATTGAAAGGTGTCCTAAGTTAATTATAGAAATTTAGTAATATAGTAAGAACAGATATCTTCTGTTCATTTTGAGGAAATATCATATACATAAGTTAGAACAAACGTGAAGAGGAGATGAACTAAAACATAGTTAAAGATCAGAGTTATGTAAAGGCAATGAAACTTTTTTAATAGACAGAAACACATGAAGTAATCACATAAAACCTAAAAGTTTTCATATCCTGGTGAAAAGGAACAAAGGTTTGTATTTTCTGTCAGAGTTAATACCGAATAATAAAAGTTGAGGTATTGTGTTATCTGTACATTAAATATGCCGTCATTATTTGAAAGCTTTTAATTTTGGAAAGGTATGGAGCAGGACATGAAACAGTTAAGATATAAGAAATAAGAGAAATAATACATTTTTTTGCCAAGGAGAAGGAAAGTCCTAGAAATAAAAAAAGGGCAATTAAGGAATAGTATTAGATGTATTGAATGCTTTTCAAAAGCATGCATGAAAAGATCATAACCGACACCGAGGTGTTCAAGTAAGCCATCTGCAAAAACTCCTGTTCTTGAGCTGTGGTTACCTCGCTCAACACGTGGTCCTTGTGACCTTAACCCTTCTATTACAGTTGTTCGACCGCTTAAATAGTCATCCTCGTTGAAGTCTCGTTGATTCTCGTCGCCTTCCACGCGACGTTCCCATGGCGCCTTCGCTCTATTTCTTTCTGTTCAATCAGTTCCACGGAGATAAATTTAAACCTTTGAATACATTTAGGCAATACACCGAGGATTTTGTTGACCTTTCAGTGCGTTTAAGCAATTATATTCTCTCCTGCCTTACACAGACAGTTCTTTAGCAGTGATTTACCAAGGGGTTCGTTTATAAAAATGCCAGGAACGAGCATTAGTATGACTGTGCAATTTATAACCTGTCAATGATTATTAATAACCTTGGAAAATGTAACAGTAATTAATAAAAATTAAAAAAAAAAGTGCTCCAAACTGGTTTAATGATTTGGGGTCCATTTAACAGACCTAAATTTCCGTAAAATCGGTCCAACCGAACTTATGTTTTGCCATATGAGACTTGTATATTATAAAATGGGTCGGGAGAGTGACATGAAAAGGTTTTTTCGTCGTTATATATATATATATATATATATATATATATATATTTATATATATACACAGTAGAACCTCTTCTTATGAGTACCTCTGTACTAAAGACACCTCCTATTTATGACCACTTGCAGGCAGTCTTTTGAAAGCATGGTCCAAAATCTCTAACCTTCCTACTTAGGACACTTAACTCTCTGCATATATATATATATATATAAATATATATATATATATATATATATATATATATATATATATATATATATATATTTATATATATTGGTATCACAAAAGATAATGAGTCATCTGTTGACTGCTTAATCTTAGATTAATTTTAGGCTAAGGATTTTTTTAATTTCATGATTTTTATTTCTATTACATTTTTTCCCGTAAGACTCAAATGAACTCACCTTTAGGTTTAACGGGCACCTGACTTCCGGATCCACCCAGGATAGTAATTTTTCCTGAGAGGTAAGCGTCTTCATCGAACTGATCGCCAGTCTGAGCCTCGTTCTCCTCATCGCGACGCTCCATACTGTACACTTCTAAAATAAGGTAAAAAATAGTTGTGTTAAAGTAAGTTTTTTCCTGACAGTCTCATATAAGTTTAATGTCTTTTTCAAGCCTAGTACATATATCGTCCAGACATTTCAGAGGATGACTAATCATGTTATTTTCACTGGATGAACAGAAATGCCTCTGAATTATTTTTAAATTAAAAACTATAATTTGATTTCACTTAATTTGTGTTCTCTTAAATTCCAGTCAATTGGAAAAAGGGCATTCAACGATTTTAACACAATGGACAAAATGGCAATACTTTGGTTGTATTTTTGTGCGAGTGTTTCAAATTAGCAAAAGGAAAAATTAAATTAAATAAAACCTTCGTAAATAAAACACACAATCTACACAGGTGCACATTCATATTGTACAGCCTGATCAACTGAATCTTATGTGAGTTAGTTAAGAATTTCTGCAGCGTCGTAGGTTGAAGAGTGACTCTTTATAGAATAACAAAGCTGTTCATGTTACCTCTTAATCTACAGACTTATATTAAAGATATCAGACTTTTTATTCATCTACCAAAATGAAGAAGAGGTTTTCGTCAGATATTCCCTTTTGGTCTTTGTCAAATAATTATATATAGTTATGAAAATGCTTTGGGTACTGAAAAAGTGAAAATGGCAGCAACGGAAAACATCCAAAAAGTGACAATCGCGAAAATTTAACCTCGCGAATAAGAAACCAACAACATTAATCAATTCAGTCAAAGTTAAGGCTAATTCAAAATTTATCAATTAACACAAACAAAAGATATTAAATGGTAAGAGATTTTCATATACAAACGCAATATTTACATTATGTCTGTTTTGTATTTGCATTACACTTGGATACATGTTTCTTGTGTTTTTATTCATGACATTTCAGATACAGGGATTTGTGATCAGTAATGTTGTACTGTTATACCGTACCCTGTGAAATCTTTGAATTATTCATTGTTTTCTGCGAAACAATATGTGTAACGCAATGTTCACAGATTCAAAATGAAAGATAAAAACCGTTTTGTATGTGATATATTTAGGCAGTATTGTTCTCTAATCTCAGAGTGATTTTGCCAAATTTCCCACCTCTACGAGTCCAATCGCCATTAAACACCCTCTGCTGATGTTTTTGCGCCTTGGCACTGTCTTATCATTGTACCGTGCCGTATGCGTCTTTATCACAAACTCTTTGATTTATTATCCATAAGCAAATCGAAAATTATTCAATGGACGCCATGTTTGAGAGACTATACATGGATGCATGCAAACCATTCGATTGTCGTCTGTTTTACCAATGAGACAAATAATTGATGATATGTTACCGATTTGTTGAAAATCTTAATTGTGACCAAATTGGGGGGTGAAATCTCGAAACTTCCAACTGCGGGACCAGCCAAAGTGTTAGTGGGGTAGTCGTGTTAACGAGTCCTGGACCAAAAAAAAGTGGTTGTCATAGCGGCGTAGTCGTCAATGCATGATGGTTGTCAGGCGAGATTTCATTGTGCTTGTGTATAACAAAGAACACACGATGAAAGTACATTAAGGCCCTTGTGCGTGTGTCCGTTTATATTACCTGTCTGCGGAACCTGTCTGAGCGTAATCTGCCCTCCAGAAAACACTTTCTTCTTTCCGGTCAGGTAGGCGTCCTCGTCAAAATGGTCTTGTCCATCGTCATGGGCCTGTTCCTTCTCCCATGGGGCACGTTCTTTGGGGCCTTCAATATGGAAATCAAACAAACATTTAAAAATAAATATAATATCCTGAAATAAAATCTGCGAAAAAAATGTATGAATCGACTTGTGTATGCCTTAATCTTGTTGTTCTTTAAAGAAACCTTTTTGGTATATCTAATTATGTGTTACATCCAGTTATTTTTTTTTTCACATAAATAAAATTGATTTTAATAAAATAAAATACTTATATTGCATTTGAACAATAAATTAAATAAGTTAAAGCATTTTTGTTTTGTAATCAAATTTACATCCTATTTTCCTACAGCTAGTCAGTATTACATATTTTTTCTCACATTTTTATATC
This sequence comes from Sipunculus nudus, assembly GCA_026874595.1. Taxonomy (NCBI): domain Eukaryota; kingdom Metazoa; phylum Annelida; class Sipuncula; order Golfingiida; family Sipunculidae; genus Sipunculus; species Sipunculus nudus. The sequence goes on along the minus strand of CM049307.1, from coordinate 49,416,842 downwards.
TTTTATTTTAAATTCATTAATAGTTACTTGTTAATTTCTTATAAATGTTTATTTCTTATCTTTTTTAATATAAATATTTAGTTAAAAAGAAAATAGTCTTCTTAATTTCAATAATCAAGATTTAATCAGCCGTAAATAAATATTAGTTTTTACCCTAGTATGTCTGTGGTTGAAATGTTCAAAACTGTAAGGGTGTTTTGCAGATTATTTAGTCTACAAAAATACCATGCATTGTGAAGGAATTGAAGGGCTTGTAAGGTGAAGGGATAAAGAATAAATATGCCGAGTCATACGCAAAAGGCTCTACAAGATAAAGAAAGATCAAATAGAACAGAGCACTGGTACAGTGTCGGATTAAAGCAAAAGCCCCTGAACGAGGATATTTCTAACACCATTTAATGGTAACAAATTCAGGTTAAAAAAATGAAAGATCAATACGTTTCCTGTCAACGCGGCCCGCTGTTACTTGGTTATCATCATGTATCTGGGATCAGTGCTTTGCCCCCGCACCAAAAATTTAGCGTTTCAAATAACATTTAATTAATGTTATTTTTAGCACCCTCCCGTTACAATGATGTAATAGGCTGCTAAAACCGGCACTGCAGTTGAAAATATGCCTGAAATAAGTATGAAAGCCAAAATTACAGAAAGTCCTGGAAACAAACAGTTAATCAACAGCAATCAGATTAATAGATTGACAGATAACCATGGCTTATAGTAATGTGTTGCAGAAAGCCATCAGAAAGGTATTATATCCTAACTGAGCTGTGGTTACCTCGCTCAACACGTGGTCCTTGTGACCTTAACCCTTCTACTACAGTCACTCGACCGCCTAAATAGTCATCCTCGTTGAACTCTCGTTGATTCTCGTCCCCGTCCACGTGACGTTCCCATGGCGCCCGCTCTCTTGTTTTTACTGTTCAGTCAGTATGGACACATTTGTATGAATGATACGTCAAGTCCACTTCATGTTTCAAAAAGTACTTCGATAATTTCTACTGCATGCACAGAAACTACAACTTCACATAGTGCAGACGTGTACGTGTGTTTTATTCCTTTTAAAAGCTTTATTCAATCAGAGAAAAGTACACATTCTGAACAATGGTAATACAGTGTATTTCATGCGAAACTATATGCAAAACATATAACACCTATCATTCTTCCCACTAAATATTTTTGGATGAATGAGAGACATTTTACATCACAAGATTTATACAGACTATTACTCCAATGTTGCACGTTAATGAGTTAATGTAGTAATGTGCTGTTCAGTGTAAGAGTATGCTTTTCAGTAAGGAATATCTATATGCATTCGTATCTAAAAGAGAACTCTATTTGACAAACTAGAAAACTTTGGAAAACTAGAAAAACGTGTGTACCTAAAATTTATGTTATCATAAAAAAGTGTTCTCAAACCTTTCGGGGCTACTTGAGCCTGACAGCCTCCGAGGATTCCCATTTTACCGGCAAGATAGGCGTCTTCGTCAAACTCTGTTTCCGGTGGTTGTGCTTCCTCATTCTGTGTCCCCGAATAGTCTACAAATATGCATCTTTGTAAACGACATGTAAAAGGGAGTACTAACATCGTTCTTCCTTTCCTTCTGTTTTTCAGAAGCATGCATTGTGAGGGATGGAGTCAGATGAGTGTGGAGCTTTCTCAAACGTCTTTCCTATATTAGTTATATGCGCATTTTGACGGGGCCGCGTGGAGTGTTCTTGGTCGGACGAGTGACCTTAACACTAAAGAATCGTTCGCACACACTTTATTCTGTTTAGGCTCTCAAAATATAATATGATTACAATTATGGTCAGAGCCCAGTTCCTTGGCTTTTGAGTTGAAAATCCCCTATCATTTATTACCAGCTACCCATGTAGAAAATCCACAATTCTTTAATGTAAATAGTTTGTAATGAGCTGGCATTCACTGAACGTTCAATAATTTCATACTGAAATTTTGATAAGGACTGTTTATTTTTTTTCTTTAAAAACCTCCCTTGTAATAGTTAGCAAAGGGTCAAAATTGGTATTAAAGGAATCATCAAAACGGAGTGCCTTTTGAAAAACTGTTTTCATAATAAAAAAACAAGGGTACGACATCATCATTGCTAGGCTGTTGATAATATAGAAGATATAAAGATCGTATATGGAGTATATCTACTATGAAATAATTTAAAGAAATTATATGACCATAGCAAAGTTAAAGTAGATTCCAACAGTGTAAAATGCCTGTCCTGAGCTTTGTCGATAGTCATGGAATAAGCATTTATGATTAAAAAAAAAGCAAGAAGAAGTCTGTCACAAAGACAGTATGAATCGATTTGCTGAAGTTATGTAGACTGGGAGCAGGATGAATCAGAAAATATTAGAAAAATTATCAGAATCACCATAACGTATTTTTCAAAAACCAACATGGCCCCATATAAGTCGCTTTCGTATGTATTGGGGCAGCGTTTTTTCTGCTCTCGCCAGCTGAATCTATGTTACTTAAGCCTGACAGTGTTAACTGATGAACCCAGTACACATGAACACATGGAAGTTTGATGAGATTCCGGCGCAGGTTTTCAGGCCCCGACTAAAGGAGAAGTTTGCTAACGGAATTCCTATCAGCAACAGATGTAGTGGTAACATGTTTTTTTATGTTTCAACATCCCTGGAGATTGCGGAACATAAAATATATGTAAAATGTTAACGTCCCCGAACTCAATTTAAGCTTCCTTTTGATAATAATAATAATTTGATATATTGTGCTCTAGAACGCTATTTAAATTACAATGAGAATTACATAAAAACAATTGTGAGATAAAGCAGATAAAATTAATTAGATTTAATTTATGCTTTAATTATTTAACTAAAAATAGCTCATTGTCCCCAGGGAGAAAAACTACCGTACAATTAAACACAATTAATCATACTGTTCCTTGAATAAAAAATGTATTTAGTTTCTTCTTGAAAGTAACTAGATGATCAGTTCGTCTGAGTTCGAGGAAGAGACTGTTCCACAAAGCTGGTCCCGTGATACTGAAGGCTCTCTGAGCAATCAGTGATTACTTCATTTTTGGCTCATGAAGAAGTTCTTGATTTCGAGATCTCAGGTTACGATTTGGCACAAAAACCATTTTTAATCATGAAAAAACACTTATGAAAATAAAGATTCCAACTGTCTATAAAATAAAGTGTGTAATACCTGTCTTTATTTTGAGGTAGGCGTTCTCGTCAAATTCTCTTGTTTCCTCCTGATGAGTATCCCTCTCCCATGGCGCACGCTCCTTTGGTGCTGGAATGATATTTTATAGTCACATTAGAAGCTAATAATTACCAATAGTACTAAACCTCATATAAAACATCACATATTCAAACTGTTCAAAACATGGATCTTACCAGGAATCGAGCATTCCTATTTTTACTAGCAGTTCGAAAATATATGTTATTTTAGTCCCACAATATGTTTATTTTGAAACACTTACATATCAACTTTTATCTTTATACTGTGAAAAATTATTTCAACATACAGTGGAAAAAATTTGCTATCCTCTGATATTATACCAATGCATTGTGACTTCAAATAATATTGATCTTATTTTATTTCAACGTTAAATGAACGTCACATTTTAATAAACAAACTCAAGCAATAAAAGAATATATAGCTGCAAAAAGTACCTTAACATGATTAAATTAAATTATTTTTTAATTAGTATATATCATATGTTAATTTATCATCTGTATATGATGATTCTTAAAATTGCTATCAACATCTATCTCCGTTAAACAAATTATCCATATATATTTCGTGTAATTTTATTCTATGGAAATTCAGTGAATAAACACTCTAAAGGTTAATGGCTGGCCAATGAAAGTATGCATATGATTCAAATCCAGTTCCTCAATAACACATTATTTATCATTATCTGAAAAAAAAGAATGAACATTATATTCAAAAATATTATATATTAATCACTCTGCAAATGAAATATTCAATGGTGAATTCTCCCCCGTAACATTATTATGTACACATATTTACCTGAAATGCATCAGCAGCATAATAGTAAAACGAACAAATATATATTAGACAATCAGGTATATGGAGGTAGACGTCGATTGTTTGATGTTACCTTTTGCAGTGCGCGGTCTATTTGACCTAAGAACGTCTGTGAGTTTAACCCGACCTTCTAGATAATCGTTTTCGTCATAATGTTGCTGCCCTTGGTCGTCCTCTGTCTCTCTTTCCCAAGGCATTTTCTCCTTGGTATTAACTGTTAAAATGAAGAACCAAGATCTTTATTCTAATGTGTGTATACTGTATATTTCGCCGCCCTCCCACCTACCGATTTAAAAAAATTTTTTTTTTTTTTGCTGTCCGATTTAGTTCTTTCATTAAATTAGCGAATAAAAGTCTCAGTGGCCGGCGGTTCAACCGCACACCTACTGATCCAACTTGCGCATGACTAAATTTTTCCGGCAATTATGACCTTTTCTGATTTGCCTTGATTGCTATTGTCGTCATGGATAATGAAAGAAGGGAGGAAGGGTGCAAATATTTTCGATTCCATCATCACATCTACCGATAAAAATCGGCCGGAAAAATCCTTGATATCGATTTTCAAAACATCAGGAATACAGCACCCTCATACCTATCGATCCGGTCGATTTTTCCGGGCCAGCAAAGAATCGGTAGATAGGAAGCCGGCTACTCTTCGTTAAGGCGTGAAAGGGAACTTATCAATTAACCCACATAACATGTGAATTTCATATTATGAAATCATAGAAATATTAGTTGCCCCTTGTACTGGAAGATTTTGTCGGTTGTTCGTTCAAAACTGGACAGCGCCTCAATTGTTTAGTAACACACATAAACACAGAAAGTGTGGTGCACAGAAGCGGTGGTGTAAAAATCAGACAGGGGTACAAATGTGTGGTCAAACATGATGTACACAATGTTTGCTTGGAGGGTAAAGCTGTACATATATATACACTTAATGTCACCCTAAATCGGAACCTTCATTTATACTTTAAAAAAGGCCAAAGGTGGTATCATAAACAATATAAGCAATACATTAGCTATGTACTATGCGATCAGGTATGAAAAACGTTATTTTCTAATTATAAACAATAAGAATTCTTCGAACAGGTAGATTTTTGCTATAATTTGAAATTATTTTTTTCAGCAAGAACAGGACCAAATGTTATCGTTAGATAACAGATTTTTCAATGTGAAGATTATATAAACATTGTTGATCTTATTATTTCGTAAGAAAAATGACATAACCCTCTTATAAAAATATCCTCTGCCTATTGCAATCGTCAATTAAATCGTTAATAATAAAATAAAACACCACTCAAACCAAAGTTAAATTGGCATCCCTATTAATGAAACATGTCTTATAATTGTATACTGAGGAATTGTTTCATAATGAAGTTAAAGAGATATGAGCACAGACAACATAGATAAACGGTTCAGAAAAACGTTAATATTTTTTAGTGAGTGGTAGAGAGTAATAATCCATTTAAAACCTATTAATTTAAATCAATTAAATATATGTTCGCATTTTCACATTTGGTTTTCTGTACCCTTTGTTTTATCTAGATAAAGACACGAAAAACATCACAAGCGCTTGAAACAAATTTCATTGGACAAGCGATATAACATGCACAACTAGGCCCACCCCCCTGCCTTCTAGCTAACCAACATCCTCACTTATTAAACTTTCTTTGACTGCATATACTTAATGCGATCGGTCAACAGTGTTGCTTTCACCTATTTTTAATATTTCTTCTTAGCTGGTTCCGTTTCTGGCTCTGACCAAATAAAAGAATTGAAAAGCTAAATGTTTTAAGCTACTTTAAGCCGATTATTGCACATATATCTTTAAGTGGGTTGTAAGTTGATGATTTAGTTTGAATGTTGGCCAGCTAAGCTGCAAGGCAGACTAAGTGATGCTGGTACGATCAGTTATAACATTCACAATTACTGCGTCCGGGGACATGGAGATGTATTTCACTCTTCTTAATATACACTACTCTCTTCGATACATAAACACCAATACCGCTGGCGAATTTAGAAGCCAAATTGCATTGTGGGGAAAGGATTTATTTACCTATAATCCCTAACAAGCACTCTTGTCAGTGTGGGTGCATTTTTGTGCTATACATTCGTCTATGTTGGTTGTTTATAGACCAGCGTGCTCAAAATCAAACATGGCCTAGTTACTATATTACTAATATTGCAATGCAGCTGCTTTGCGATCATTTCTTCTTTTTCCCCTATGAAATAATCTCAAACCACATCATACATAAGCGTAACACTCCAGCAGCATTCTGAGAGGATAAAATGTACTTAGCTGACCTTTAGGAATGACCGGAGCCTGGACGCCTCCAAGGATACCCATCTTGCCGGAGAGGTAAGCATCCTCATCAAACTCCTCCGCTGGATTATTTTCCTCTTCTCCTTCTTGTGAAACGACTAGTTCTATATATTAATACACAGTGTGGCAAGTGAAAAGAAAGGAATAAGAGAGTAACTAATGCAATAAATTAAACCAGCGAAGTATATACATAAATATATATAAATATATATATATATATATATATATATATATATATATATATATATATATATATACAGGCATTAACAGGGTGATACTAGGAGAAGAGGAGAAAAGTAACACTGTTATATACAGAAAATTTTAAGAAGTGACCATAAACTACAAGATAAAAAAAAATTTTAAAAATTCATTTTATATTCAATTTTATTCATCAGTACTTGAAAATTGACTGGATCCATCAGATAAACACAGATCCATGAAAGTTTTAATTATTCCTTCTTATTTTAAAAGCACTGTTATTGGTTTATTAATTACAAAAATAAAATTTTCTTTATATGCTTAAGAACGTTGAAACATATGATTGATTACACTTGTTTTATTATTTTACCTTACCTGACTTGTATGTAAATTATTTGTCATACCTCTTTGTGGGACAGATTTGAGAGTAATGTTTCCCGCACTGACTTTAACCTTCCCAGTAAGGTAAGCGTCCTCATCAAAATGATGACCCTCGTCTTCTGTGGCCTTTTCCCATGGCGCCCTCTCGCGGTAAGGGCCTATCATTAAATAAATATATCACAATCTGTTAAAGCAATTAAACATATGTTTATCAAGTAATAAAATAATCATAAACAAGTTAAAAAATTATAATACTAAATTAACTTATATATTGACCTTTTTATTTAAAGATCTCTCAAATTCCGGAAAGTTTATTATCTAAAACATGTAACACCTGTTGAAACAAGTGTTCGATTATATGAGATAAGTATTTTTCAAAATAATAGTTAGGCATTTATACTTTTGTAAGGAAATATTTTTCCGCCGTTGAGTGGTTATTTGTTTTTTTATGTAAACAACTTAACAAAAAATCGGATTATGATCACATTTTCTGGAGGTTTAGCATAAGTGTTAAATTTTAAAAGTAATCAAGATCAATAAAACTTATCATTTATCTTCGATTCTTTGCCATTGAAAGGCAGTTTGTTTTACATGACCGAAGACCCAAGTTATACATTAATATTAATGATCGCCTTTGTTCTGGCGGCAAGAGCAGAACTGTTAAGCAACCGTGCAGTTGGCGAACCCTAACACATTGTTTAAAGGTTTTTATTCATATATTTTCTTCGCAATTGTAGCATACGAAAGTTATGATCATGACTTGGGTATATATGTGGTCTCTGTCTACTCTCTGTTAGATGACGATATCATGGAAAATTTTAGAGAAGGACCTTCAGCAGAAGGAAACATATTTGAATTTTTTGGCTATGTAAACGCAAGCAGGATCCAGGTTTATTATCATCACATTACATATTCAAGTTCTATTACCTTTTGGCTTTATCGGTATATTGCTGCCCTCGCCCCCGAGAATTGAGACTTTTCCGGCAAGGTAGGAGTCCTCATCGAATTCTTTGTCATCCTGATGTTCAGGATAACGTTCGTCATGGTCCAGAGATAACTCTGAAATCGATAATAAAACTGAGATAACATATGATCGTAACGATCAAGAGATACCTTTTAAAGAGCTAATAGCTGATACACCAAATGATCATCATGATCATGAGATAACCTAGTAAGAGCTACAACTGAGATAACAAGAGATCATTATGATTAAAATGTACCTTTGAAAAAAACATGATGATCAACGGATAAAACTGAAACAGCTATAAGCTTAGATAACAAAGCAACGTATTGATCCAGATATATCTTTGAAAGAGCTAAAACTGAGATAAAAAACGATGATCCAGTGATAACTGGTGATAAAATATAACTGAACGTCATGGTCTAAATATAACTTTGAAATAGATAACAGCTGATCCTCTTGGGACAGAGAAAACTCTGAAAAATAAAACTGAACGCCATGGTCAAGACCTAACTCTGAAACAGATATCAGCGGATCCTTATTGGCGGAGATAACTCTGAAAAATATAACTGATCGTCATTGTCAAGACATAACTCTGAAATAGATAACAGCTTATCCTCATGGGCGGAGATAACTCTGAAAAAATATAACTGAACGTCATGGTCAAGACATAACTCTGAAACAGATATCAGCGGATCCGTATTGGCGGAGATAACTCTGAAAAAAATAACTGATCCTCATGGTCAAGACATAACTCTGAAATAGATAAAAGCTGATCCTCATGGGGGGAGATAACTCTGAAAAAATATAACTGATCGTCATTGTCAAGACATAACTCTGAATAAGATAACAGCGGATCCTTATGGGAGGAGATAACTCTGTAAAATATAATTGAACGCCATGGTCAAGACATAACTCTGAAACAGATAACAGCTGATCCTCACGGGCGGAGATAACTCTGAAAAATATAACGACTGATCTTCATGGTCCCGTGGAAATATAACAAATATAACAAATGATTGTGCTGGTGCGTTGGTAATTCTGAAACTGACATCAGGTCTTTCAGAGAAAACTGACAGTTAACGCTTTGATTATGCTGACACGATATTATAACTATGCGCCGCGGTACAGGGGAAATATGAAAGAGATGACAATTCATCCTTACGACCAAATGTACTCGGGGAATACACAGCTTTGGAAATATGGCTGAATGGCAGCACTTTAAGTGGAGACATATGAAGAATAAAAGGAAGATAAAAGGTTTTAACAGGCGTTCGTCATTTTTCAAAGAAACTCCGACAGGAAAGCTTATTACCGGCCGCTGGTGGAGACAGTTTCAGGACAGACAATTTCTCTAGAAAGCAGAAAATCTGTAGGACTGTTATGTGATACTGCTAATCTAAAGCGGCATACCCACACTGACATAATGTCCGATCCCGGCAGCCATCATATAATTAAGGCAATTGAATCTTTATAATGTCATGATAATAGCAAAAGACAAACGGAAAGTCAAAACACGAAAACATGTTGCCAGTATAACCGTTCCTTTTGTCTCTTATATGAATTAGATACACGTGATCTCATGAATTATATATCCAATATTCAGTTCACATACTTTATGAGATTATAAGGTGTTTCTCAAGTTGTCTTGCTTGGACGGTCGACATAACTCTACCTCTACCTATGATACTCCAACTATGTGATCCAAACGATCAGCAAAACCACAAACATCCAATAGCAGGTTTTAAACTGCTGGTAACTTTCAGTGTTCACCATAAAGTCCACATGCAGTGAACATTTAGATAGGGAACCCTAAATCGAAAACATAAGTTCAACATCGTTGATTTCTCCGTCGACAAAACTGTTACACAAGCCATTAGTGCCAAGGCATTACTTTTGGTAAACTTACCGTATGGACACCCCTAATTACCCCCCAAAATATAAAAATAAACATAATTTATGATGGTTAGTCTTTTTCGGGGGGGGGGGGGGGGGGGGGAAGGTTATGCACTATTACAGGTGGGGTAATGTGAACGTAATTTCAGGCTATACCTGAACACTACTAAGATTACCCTTTATTTCACAGATAACTGATTATATTTAACCAAAGAACAAATTCTCATGCTTTATTTATGATGTATTATTCGTGATTTCAATGCACGACATGGAAGATACGAGATTCAAATGTTGGAATGAATCTATAAAACATGAACTGCCGCAAACTATTGATTAAATTATTAATTGTATTTATATCAATTCATTTATGCATCACCAAGGCTCATGACCCATCATATGCCATAACAAGATATACCATGATTCAACCTTATTTTAGAAATCCAGAAAACAAAGAATTTTAAGTGAATAAACTATAAAACAACTTTTGAAAGGATAATTTGATATCGATTACGGGTAATATTAAAGTTACAACTAGATTAATCTGAAATCGCTACATCTCTCTTAAATAACGTGAATCTCCTCAATGCATGAATAAAATAATTAGCCTGTCACACAACTTACCACTACAAATTGACTAAACACGCATTAACACATTCAGGGCATCACTGTCCCCAGACGCCAGACCAAACACTTATTTGAGCCCTAGACAAAGAAATGTCTTTAGATGTATTACTTATGAGTTAAATGAAGTTAGACACTTCTAAACTATAAACAGGGTGTGGCACTGATCCCTTTTTTTTGTCTATTTTAACGTGGAAAATGTCGAGTTTTAATTTTGGATTTTGTTTGATCCAGTCACAGAATGAAAACCCATTTGTATGCCCATGAGTAAATCATCGGATTTCATTATTTATGTAAGATTGACCAAGGTTAATCTGCAGTTAACTCCGGGGGGAGCTGGGAGCTAGCCGAATACCTAAAAAACTACGCTAGGCCACAGTTAATGCATGACTTACCACAGGGGGCGTGTTACGACCCATAATGTAATAACCGGCCCTTAATGTAATAACGGCCAATATTGTAAAAAAAACGACCCATACTGTAAAAATCATACCCTGTCTATAATTTTATAAAACTGGCACATACTGTAATAACGGCCCATATTGTTATAAAAACGGCCAATATTGTAATAACGGCCCATTTGTAATAAAAACGACCCATATTGTAATATAGGGTTTGAATTGCCGTGCTAGTCTGTATATATATGAGTAAGTGAAGTAGATATATGATACCTTTATGTAGACTAGCTGGTGTTGTCACTCTTGACACAAGCTTTCGGGGGTGCAGCCCCCCTTCTTCAGGTGTAACTGAAGCCTGGTAGTAGTTTCCCGGTGGGTGTTACTGGCTTAAAGGATTTGTTCTCTATGGTCTTGTAATGCCTATTGTTCTTGTAGTCCATGTGTTGTTGGGATCAGAGGATAACTTCTTGGTGTCTGAGCAGTTCTGATTATTTTAATAACCATACCCTACCCATATTGTAATAAAACGGGAAGTGGGAAAAACGGCCCATATTGTAATAACACATGTTTAAGCTCAAGAATGAATCCCAAATCTAACAGGCGATATGTCGTTTGAGAATACCTAAAATGGCAGCCATTTTGGTTCCTTATTTGTATAAGAGATGCAGTCATAATGGAAATCCAGTGAAACAGTCAACATGTATGTTGTCTACGTATATTTAATCATAATCTACTAAACTACACTTTTTTACAATATTTGCCTTTTTGACCATTTTAGCCCCCACTTTGCTGATTACAGTAAAGGTGAGGTAAGGTTATTACAATGTTACTCATTTATTATTACGGTATTGGCCATTATTATAATATTGGCCGTTTTTACAACAAAATAAGCAATTTCTACTACAATATTGACCATTGTTACAATATGGGTCGTTATTACAATATGAACCGTAATAACGACCCATAATGTAATAACCGTCCCATTTTGTATTAATGGTCAATATATAAATTCATTAGTTGAGGATGAGGAAACTTATGAACAGCTGCAGAACTACTGCAGAGTACCAGGCCCTCGTTGGGGCTCACCGTGAACACTCTCCCGCGATATGTGCACTAAGGAGTCATGTGTGCTGTCGAGACCATGGGCACCGGTAAAATGCAAAGTTTACCAAGATAATATTTTGCAAGTTATTAACGTAAATGCGCCTATGTGCCTTTGACTTTAACATGTTGGAAACAATGGAAATTTTATATTCTAATTTTGAAGAAATATAAATTTTAAATATTGAACCTCTCTTTAGTTTGACTACATGACGCAAAGACATAAGGGGAAAGTTTTTCAGGAACAGGAAATCCTCATTTTTTTGTAAAAATTGCCTCCAAATGTTCTCTTTACGTTGCATATTAAAAAAAATGAACAAATATGAACCTGTTACTAACCTTAATGAAACCATGGTTCCAATTGAATAAAAAAAACATATTTTCATACACTAAAATATAACGTATAATAATAATAATAATAATAATAATAATAATAATTATTATTATTATTATTATTATTATTATTATTATTATTATTATCATTATTATTATTATCATTATAATTATTATTACTAGTATTAACATTATAATAATAATATATATATATATATATATACATATATACACGTATATATAACAGTTTTCATAGTACCCATATATGCATATTAGCGCTCCCCCCCCCCCTTTCGAATTTCTGGATCCGCCACTAATCATTGACCCCTGCCCTCCCTCAAACCTGGTTACGCCCCTGAATCTCCCTGCTCTGCGCCCTATGCTCTACCTCTAGAACACAGAAACTTTTTTTTTTAAATTAAATTGTATAAAAGTCACTCTTGAATCGCACGAATGACGCATCCAGGTTTTAATTTCAAATACGTGTGTTGAAAGCTCTTAATCTATGCGACGTGTTATACATATTGACCTAAGACATCTAAACCAATGCATATATGGGCACCAAAAATCGCAGCAGTACCTACAATTATAATTTCTAAATCTCAGAAGGTTTCGAGAGATCATATAAAATATTCTCTATGATACATTGAGCAAAACGCACTGAAATTTAAAGTTTCATTTATATTTTTAAAAGAAGTTTTGTATATTTTATCTGTAAAAATTGACAAAATATTTACATTTTGGTGATATATATATATATATGTGTGTGTGTGTGTGTACAAGTGTATTATCTTTAATGGACCTAGGCGCTTAAATAAATCCTAGAAATGTAGCCTTGAAGAAATGTTAAGGTGTTTTCAGCAAACCTAAATTCATTCAATATGTGTTTTTGTTGGATTTTATTCAGAGGCAAAAATACTACAGCCGTATATATATATATATATATATATATATATATATATATATATATATATATATATATATATATATATATATATATATATATACATACATACATAACTTATCTTGTTTAAATACTTTATCACCCTATTTAAACACTAAATCAACATAAGGATAAACATGATTCATGGCCATATTTCGCTCATATTAGCTTGGTCACCGTTTTAAACAGATGTAAATGCTATGTGATGCTGCAATAAAGTAGTGTCGCCCAAACCCAGGTCCCCCCCCCCCCATTGGTGTTAAAAGGCCATATAATTGGCTGTGGTATGACTTGACCAAATTTCTGTTATATTTCCGAAATACTTACATATATTTTGTCATATTTTCAGCATTGATTAATTCATAATATACTCTAAAGTTAAAAGGCCTCTGTCTCTGATGAGCCCGGTCCCTTGGCCTTCGACTAGGTTAGCCTCATGGGATTCATGTTATGCTGACGGAGAAAGCTTGATTACAAGGGTTTGGAGTTAATAATAATTATTGGCCATAATAAATAAACATAAACGAATCAAGCTGCTTACCTCTTTTAGGAATCTGTTTGAGGGTGATGCCGGTGGACACCGCTTTTTTCTTGCCTGTCAGGTAAGCCTCCTCGTCAAACTCCCCCTCATGATGTTCGGCTTCGTTCTCCCATGGAGCTCGTTCTTTTTCTGTTAAGAGAATAAAAATAAAAATTAGTTCAAAACCCTAAAAAACAAGCAAATTCGTGGAAATAATGTCCCCCGCTTTGGGATCTTGTTGTCTTGTTGTCTTTCATGCTTGATAATGAAAGAAATAAAATTATGACATGTGGAGAAAATCTTGAGGGCACATGAAAACCTATACAGATCCACTATGACATGTAGAGACATCTGCAGGCGAACTTAAAAACGAAACCTTATTGAGAATTGGCAAAATTCATTATGACATCTAGAGGCATCTGCAGGCGAACATAAAACCTTAAACACATTGAAAAATTGGACCAAAATTTGATAATTTTGCTTTTGAGCCGGTGAGAATTATTTTTCAGACAGACACTCCAAAACCAATCCCAACCAAGGTATGCATAAGGGCAATCACTACAGTAAAAACATTAAACTCCTACATGTGTTTAGGCATATGCTTCATGCTTTATCTTAATATGTATTTATCTTCCGACAAAAAAAAGACATAAATTACTGAATCCGGATATCAATACAACATTTACCCATTATTAAACCAAGCCCTCCTCATAAATATTTTTTTTTACAAAAATATATACATGTATTCTGTAATCATATTTCAATTAGCATGTTTTCTTTTTGTTTGAGATGTGAATTGTTAAACTTTAAATTACAAGATCTATTAACAGGGTCTTCCCACAGAAAAACAAAGAAATGTAGGACAACAGCTGAAACCACACTGAACTATTTCTCTTTCTAATATTATTTGTATTCAGTTCTCAAATATTTCGAATAAACATCTACGTTTATACCTTTCTTGGGCCTTGGTACGGGCCTTGGGTCGCCGCCCATTATTGGAACGTAGCCAGACAAATACGCTTCTTCGTCGAAAACATGGTCCTTCTGAAGCGGTTCATCCACCGTGGGACTCGGAGGCTTCCATACCTGCACTTCTGAAATAATATCCACATGCCTTTTATAGTTACTGATCATGGATTATTGGAATTCACAATTTTGAAGGTACGGAATGTCCATGTTATATATCATCTATCGATTGAAATCAAATTTTATACGTTTTTATTTTCAGAACTGTCATCATTCTTATCTAACAGATTTCTGTTTTATCACACTGTAAACCCCGCAGAGATACTGAATACAGAGCCCTTTGGAACGAAACGAGTGTCAAGGTCGACTGGAGTTCAAATATAAAAAAAAAATTTGGTCAGAAATACTTGTTCAGATTGTTTCTTATAATATCCTTATAATATATGTGACAGTAATAACATTTAAAAGGGTTTACAATGTGAGTCACCATTTTTGTTAAACTGTTAATGAGAGGCTAAAAGTAAGATGGCGCAATTAAACACAAATGTTCTCTTTTTGAAATGTCAGTGCTAATTTGCCATTACATATCAATGATACCATAATGCTCTTAAAAGCTGAATAAAAGAGACAAAGGTAGTAACCTGTATATACATATTACCTGCCCTGGTCCTGGCTTTGACGTCAGCTTCTCGGGGAGATGTGACTTGGGCATTACTGGAGACATTTTGGACATACTTGGCTTCCAGAGGGGACCAGCAGACCTGTTGCGGGGAAGGAGCCGGTTCATCTCGCTGCCGCCGTCTGCTTCGGCGTCTCTCTCGAGCCTTGTTCACAGCCTCTGAAGAATTAAAGTAAAACCTGCACTGCTCTTTGCCTTTAAGCATCGCAGGTATATGTAACCGTCATTTATTGTGCTTAAACGAAAATCGTTCGGTTCAAACTGATAGCGCCAACCGCATATAAACCTGAACTATCTTACCTATAATTGGTCTCATGTTATTGGCACTTATTTGTTTGGCATTTTGTTGAATCAAATTGAAATCTACTTTGACGGCTGTAATGTGGTCTAAGCTGGATACCTTCAGTCTTGACGTCGGGAAAACTATTCCACCTCAACAAAAGAGAACGACATGTTTTGTTTAGTTTTACCGCAGCGCCGAATGCGGGTTTAAATTATAATATACTCAATTGAGAGCATGATGTCAAAGCCATAGACATTATCAATTTCCATAAATACGACATAATTTGTATGTCATGAAAAAATAATGTGTAACCCCTCTGTTAATGCTAGTCCAGAAATGCAAGTCTATGCTTTTAATTTTTTAAATTATTTCATATTTATTATACATATCATATTAATTTCTAATTATTCATATTAGCAATATATAATCTTGAGTAACTTGATGTGGTTTTCATTGGCAGATTGTCTGCAAATCTAATTCGTATTTCGCGGCAAAAGCTAGACTGTACGTACCAAATGAATACAACTATAATTATGGAATTCTATATGCTCATTTGTGAACGGAAACTGAGTTACTACACTTTAATGGAAAGAACAACTTTTATACATAGAACACATAGAATTGGACATAAGATTAGGCAGCCGGGTGGTAATAGTTAACTGAATTTTCTTCTCTCAGACATGCCACAATGGGTGATGAAATTCTACTTATAGATATCACTGTCTGTCTCTACATACATGGTTTAAACCGTTATGAACCATTAGCGAGTAATAGGCTTGGCATTAATGTCCAATATGTCTACTCTCCCGGGACTAAACGTTGCTTTTAACAAGAAATTACTTAATAAGTACAAAATGTTTTGCAATTGTACTAAACTATTATATAGTTCTTATATTCATCTAATTAGGAATTTGATTTATTGGATTTTTTCAACTAAATTAATGCTACCTCAATTCATTTAGCTCCAATTGAATAAAGAATGTATTCGTATCAAAGAGAATAATGAATCTTTATTGAAGCCATAATTCATTAATTGTGTGTTATTACCGTCAGCTCAGCTCGGCGGGGGCTAGATGATAACCCTTGTATCCTCCGGTCAGTGTATCATTTGCTCTTATATAATTCCATCAGTTTTTTTCCAGAGTATTGATATTTCCGACCATGTGCCCTCCAGTACTTTACATATTGCAAAGAATTTTTTTTTTACTTCCTGAAATGAGTCTTTCCAACAGTCTTGTACCTGCTTGGAGGATTTATTTAATAGATTCCAGGTATATCAGCATACACAAGACAACATTTATAACTGACTTTGTCTGGTCGCGGTTTTTCCGACACGCGGATCTCTTTAACAGCATGAAGGGTGCATGGGCAGGAGTTGTTTCGCAACCATTTAATCTTAGACGTTTGGGTACCCAGAAACGAAGCGTTTTTTCATAAATCAATCAAATTCAGAAGACTGCCTGGAGTTTACCAAATTATATGCGTAAGTTCAGTTGAGTCATCTTACAAACTGAACCAGTGCCTGGGTCAGTTGGATGAGTGGTTCGGTCCGTTGCCAGTAAAATTGTGTCATATATATGGATAATATCCCCAAGCAACTATCCACCCTAGACAGAATAGAAATAAAAGCTACTAAAGTATGTTTCTTCAGTAGCTGCCCGTTAAAATTTAATGATTGTCCTCTTAAACTTAAATAACATTACATAATATGGTACTGACGCTGATGAAGGACCAAAGGCCTAATATGAGATCTAAAACCTAATTGAAAAAAAAGTTATATTTCGCAACCTTCTGCTCCTTTTGAGTGTTTTGGCCCGGTGATGTGGCGTCTGTCATGGGTCAGCAGCCTCACTTTGATAGTGACATGTTTCTAGAATATTAATCACACTAAGCAAGGAGCTTCAAAGTGCAATTGTTTGATCATGTGACCAACGGCCTTGCCCTTCATAAATGGATTGATATGTTGTAAAAACATGGACTATTTGCTCAGATGTTGATTTTATTGCAGTACTTGGATATTTTGGAAGCTATGTTTTTATATATTTCAGTTTAGTTATTTAAGTCTATTACCCAATCCTTCAATTCAGCATACCATTTGGAAGTATTCTGCCAGTTTATGAAAATATTGCCAAATTCTATGTGCACCATACCGGGGACAAGCTATAGACAGACATGGCCCGACACATTCGTCTTCATATAGTCATATGTCACAAAAGTAACACATGTCTGTTCTATTACAAAGGGGTCATGATACAGTTAAAGGCGGAGATACTAGGGTTATCAGGGACAGAGAACTTTTAATTTTAACGTTGATCTATTATGGCTTGGCCTTTAGTTTGTATATATATATATATATATATGAATGGATTATGAATGAAATTTTGTAATATAAATATTGCAGAAATATAACAAGGATGACTCATACCAGTGCCGAATATATAAATATATATATATATATAACCTTGAAAAGACTGATCGATAAAATTGTATTCCTCACTCATGGGCATATAAGTGGTTTTCTTCGGTTTGTGAGGCATACAAAACTTTAAGAGTGTACAACGACACATTTTCCACTTATAACTGAACAATGACAGGGGTCACCCGTTAAAATATACCCTGCTATTATAAATAACGTTCTTGGAAATCCAACGTCTTTAACATATTAATGGTGATCTGCTATGTAAAAATATTACAATGTGTTTACCTGTTTCGTAATGAAAGTTCATTCGAACAGTTCTTCAAAGAAAAAAAACACAAACCCTTTTTGTAGTCAGTGAAGAAAATACCTGGACTGACAGCTCATGCAGTAACATAGTACTTTTGATAAGAACCGACCCCTTCTTTTAACAACTTCTTTTTAACAAAAATAACCGAACTTTCATAAATTTGCCATATAAATAATATATAGCCCTTGCCGCGTCTGAATGGAATAGTCAGTTAAGAGTATTATTGAGGTAAAGGTGGAAAAATGTGATTTAAACTAAGTACAACCCCCACAAAGATGCACAAAAGAAGTAGGATTTCAACCGTCCCTTTTGCTTCAATTTCTGATATAATAAACGATGTATTCGTCATGACACTCAACACCAAATAATGACCACATAATAAATATGTATGTCTGTGTGCTGTCTGCATTGCACGTGACATGCAACACGAAGATAGTACACTGCATGGTGAGATAGATCTGCTCACCAGGTTCACCGTGTGCACGGACGTATAATGAATGGTAGTGAAGGTTAACAGAGTCAAGGGCAGCCTAACACCTGCCGTAAATCATCTTTACAGTTATCTGTCTTGGCGAAAGGAGGGGAAGGCTCCATACCCCTACATTGCATATTGTCAGCCTAAGACGCCTTCAAAAGCAATGTAGGCTTGCACACTCCCTTATTCTTTTTGCCCTGAATAATTCCTAGATATGCAAGATTTAACACATGGTAAGACCTAACTATTATCCCCAATATCGCCCTTTTTACATATACATTCCACAACATTCAGTGTGCAATGGTTATTTTACACACAAAACATAAGCGCATGCGGTTGTATTACTCCAAGGGTTCGGTAAGGACAAAAAAAAAACTCAGCTGACGGTCCTTTTTCCAGCGTCATAGAAAAAGATACCCGACTACTCTTAGCAGACTGCACAATTAAATTTCAGAAAGTTCTACACTAAATCACTAAATCCTACAGAGTCTCCATAAGTTAAATTAGCAGTATTAGGTAAATCAAACGCTAATAGCACTCAAAATGAGCCATCTATTATATATAGACGGCAAAGTCCGATGCATAAACATCATGAACATACTTATACAAACAGGTCTACCTCCGTAAAGCTGAAGCATGTTCATGCTTTCAAAACAGATATCGAAGAGGAATTCTAGCACTGAGTTGACCAGGATGGAAACGTATTGGTTTCTGAACAAGGGCAGATACAGAATTTGAGAACGGGGGGGGGGGGGGGGGCAAAGCAGGGGGGGGCATAAGGGAGGGGATTTCCTCCTCGCATAATCCAGAAACATGTTGAAACTTGAGCTGTAATGGCGCATTCTGCGGTAGTTTTAAATACATCATGTTCCAAATGCAAAATCCGGCTCTATTTTTGTTCGACATTAAGCGCTTATTCTTATATTTCCCACATTTTATAGGTCGGAAAAAGGAGCGCTCCTCCCTAAATCCGCCCTGCGGAAGCTCCCACACCCATGATCATCTAAGAAGACGAGATGACCTGAGGCAATTTCTTCTAACATGTTGTGATGACGTCACTGAAGGTACAGTGGACATTAACTTACACAAATTAGTACAGTAGTCATGCCCTGGATCACGCCCACATGACCCGAGTTTGTTGCTGAACTTGATTGGTACATTTAATTGCAAGTATCTATTACATATCTACATAAAGACAACAAATCAAGAACCAAACCACAAGATTCGCATCTGCATAAAACACATTGAAATACATCTGTAGCTTTATGTGATATTTTAGAAAGATACAAAGGCAAATATAGGCAAGAGAACTATTTTTCTTCTGCAGGCAATAATTAACTCAGATAAATGAGAGTTTAATTAATCTTATGACGCAAGCAGCCACAATGGCGAATAATCATACCGGAAATGCAGCTGACTGCATGGACTCTCAGGACCTGGTCAAACCTTACAGGAAAGAGGAAGACCACCGATACAGCTAATTCGCAAGTGT
Organism: Sipunculus nudus; assembly: GCA_026874595.1. Taxonomy (NCBI): domain Eukaryota; kingdom Metazoa; phylum Annelida; class Sipuncula; order Golfingiida; family Sipunculidae; genus Sipunculus; species Sipunculus nudus. The sequence continues at coordinate 49,396,510 of CM049307.1, read as the reverse complement.
TGCAGCATAATTATATGTATGTATATATACAGAAGATAACGTGAATTGATATGCAAATTGGATAGTGGCTTTGTACACAGCTCGCTAGTAAATTGTGGGGCTGTTGCTAGGCAACATGTCGCCAGTGAGCAACATTTATACATCCCGCGTCATGCAACCTCGGACGAAGTATGTCAAATTGTTATTATAAGGCTTCAATGGCAAAGTGCATGAGGCACACACAGATCGCCCGTGTTACAAGAATACAAATGCAGATCATGCAGATGTAAATATAAACACACATCTAAAATTACTTGGAACTGAAGCTACATAGTGTGCTATACAAAACAACATTCACGATTGCTACCATTTTAAATATTGAAAAACATACCTCCATTGTCGTAATATTTTCTTTTGCAAATTTCCTATAGCAAGTCATTTAATGATCCAGAATCAAAATGATTTAAAATGATTTAAAGCCAGAGTGGTCATAACAGTTAAGCCATGACCTTTCAACTAGTATGGAAATATTTAACTTGGGATCTTGATAGCAAGAAATCGCTCACCATAACAGATAAGATATAACATTATGGACCGCACATATCTATTAAGCAATTAAATAAGTAATAAACAAGCGATTTATGATCACGTGGTGATAAGATAATACGATGTCTATAAACAAATAGTCTGAAGGCATTATGTGTCTGCATGTTTACACGTACTACGTCAGCACAAACAGCTCCACAGTACAGCACCTGGTACAAGGCTGATACAGCTCTGTACTCAGACTGTTATAGCAGCATGTACTCTTACTGTTACAGCATCCTTGGACAGAGTGTGTATTCTCACTTCATAAAAAACCTCAATATATACAAGTTGCTATCATCCCCTGTTCGTGAAAATTACCCCGTGTTTACTGGTACTTGATGGTACACTGAGATACATTACAACCACATACAGTGATGTGTCCAAAGGCGTCAAGCTAATTGAGGTGAATTATTTTGTTATAGTTACTATATAACATCAACCTGGCAAAAGACAACACAGGGCCAGACACCCAAAGAAGCAGCATTGCTTCCACTCAAAACAAAACCGTTCTACCCTCTGAAAGTTCTTCCCAATAATACATCAATAATACGGTGCATCTTTTCTACATTTACAAGATTACTTATATATGTAATTAGTAAGGTTATATTTGGACGGTATGCTTAGTTTTGATGTTGAGAAAGAAGGCACCTGTTTGGCATTAAGATTAATTTTATTCGTCCTTGGGCTTGCATAAGAAGTATCACTGAACGCATAGCTCTTCTATACTGAAGTTCCGTTCTATTCAGTACAGTGAATACACCTCTGCCAAGGTTTGTTATAACACAGCCTGTACCTTTGGCAGATTTACTGTCTGTCTATACCTCCTCAAGATCTGCTTACTCCTCCACTCACTCTGTACTTGGATGATATTTGCTCCTTTAACTCAGTGCCCTTATTAGGTATCTCTGTTTCTCCAACTCATTTAGTCAGGTTATTTATCTAGACCTCTCTGGCCCCAACTAACCTACATTGTATTTTGTTGTTATTTTCCGTTAATGCCAACTGGCTTCTGTGGCTCAGGGGTAGAGCACATGACAAAAAGTCGCTAGATCGTGAGTTTAATCTCAGCCGAGGCGGAGAGATTTTACACGGTCGGTCCCCCGAGGATGAGCGCTCTGCAAGCTTAATGGGGAGACTGTGCCCCACCATCATGTTTCACTCACAAACGAGTGCGTCTTTCGGGGGTTTCTCGGTGTTATGACGCAGCAATGGGGATGACCCACCCTGGACCCGCAAGAGTGGTACACCCGGCCTGGTTGATACCAGGATAAACGAGAATAAGCCCCTGCCACGTAATCCGAAAACGGAATGGAACTCTGCAGATGTACCTAGTAATAGCCAAGTAAATATTACAAAAATGGAGGGGGTGCCTCTACCAAAAAAAAAAATAAAAATAATCCATGAATGCCAACATAAATAAACAACGCTATTCTGGAAAACGTGTTTTCTTGTCCCCGAGACAGGTTACCAGTAAGGATATTTTATTGCTCTTTGGTCAGTAATAATTCATTTGTTTTTACATTGCTTGAATCCTTAATAGCAAATTTATATTGTAGATGTCTAATGTAAAACGACTAGAGAACACATTTGTCGGTGGTGCCTGAGTTTGTTTGATTTTAATTGTCTTATTTTTATTATTATTGCAGCCCGTTTATGAAGAATTCTTTCAGCTGCTGAGTAAAACGAAGGCCGTTATCCGTATGTTATGATATGATAGCATAAGGGCAGCTGGAAGGGGGTAAAGATCAGATCTAATATACACAAGGGGCGGGCTGTTTGCATACTCCGAGATATGATACGCAGCAGAAAACTCAGTGCTGCACCAGCACGCGTTCAGCCCAAGGTGTATGTTACGACCGGCACACCTGTGCTACTATTAACTTGAACCATAACCTCCAAAACGAATATCGCTCAAATATTACGCCCTTCGCGCTAAATACGTAAATTCATCCAACGTCCGGTGAGCGACCGACCTACCTTTGCTAAGTCCGGCAACACCCCCAGTGACCACAACAGGACTCTGCATTATGGCTGATAAGGATGTCTGGATTTGATGTCGGCTTGTCCCGAGATATCACAGCGGCCCATGAATAAAAAGCAGTAGCATGCCCTGTAGGTGATGTAGCAAGAGGAAGAGAAGGGAGATAGCTACCTGCCGGTAGCTGGCAACTTTACCGTGAGCTGCTGGCCTGGACTATATATATCGTGACTCAGAACCACTGTTACCTGTGCTGTGCTCCCGAGCGCAAGCTTTCTTATGCAATCCTCATCTATTCCCTGCATTAAGCCGGTGGTTATGTCTGACTCAACTCAACGGACTGTCATTAGGATATCCTACACGTTTTACAGCCGCTGTTGGCAGCGTACGATACATACGGTACATACGATAAGACTCTAACTGTACACATGAGTCACTGACATACACGTACACACACGCATGGACCGACACCGGCCTTTTGGAATCTAGTATTCGAATATGTGATTTTTTTCAGGCATATAAATCATTCTGTATTTTAAAATGGCTGAAAGATATTTTGAACGAATAATGTTTGCTATGACGGGACATAAGAAAGTACTGGCGGGAACTATGTGAATAACATTGTTCTAGATATTTGAAAAAAAAGTGAGTCACGGTAGACCCTGAAAAATAAAACTAAATACATAATTAAAAAATTTATATTCTAGGAATTCTGTAAACACTTTGTAATATTTCTTATTTTCTTGACATTGTTCGTCAGGGTCTTTTTATAACATTGGTCGACGGAGAAGCATCCCGGTCTCGTAACCGCCAAGCCTGCCCCTGTTATAAGCCACATTAACAAGTAAAGGCTAAGATTTATTATCCCGTGAAGCTTTCACATTTACAGATATAAATGAAGCCTGTTATGTCTGACTATTTATCTTTTAAGAATACCCCGCTCTTCCCAAATTTACAGTGACATCTACGAAAAGTCGGCTATTCCCTAATTCCTTTACATAGGGATTGTGAATTGAAGAAAACAAAACGCCTATTTGGTCCTTCCGGTCAAGGTTCTGCGCAAACACAAGTTACCTATCATGTTTGAAACATTCAGGAATGGGAAAGCAATTTGTGCATTAAACATATGCAACGTATTAGAAGGATCCATGTATATACACTATACAATGAGATAAATGCATTACAAAGTTCTACAGTAACTCATAAATCTAAAGTTAAACGACCTATTGAATACTGTCCAGACACAGTACACTGCATGCACTGTATACACGGACCGGCGTTAGATGACTTGTGCTTCAGGTGTTGCCAAGGAACACCCCGGAGCATCTGTAGAGCTGACAGTGAACAGATGCTGTGAACAGATGTGGTGCAGACTGGCACTGGTGTATATGTATAACAGTTTCTTCATCATATTCATAATGCGAGGTTAAAGAACGGACCTGCCAAAGATGGGAACGAACATCACTTATATAAATATCGATTCCAAAATGAAATTCATTAGATATCTTTGGCTGTCGTAATGGTTTTAATTGTGTAATCCGGTGTGTTTTGTCCTGACAAAATGCAGATTAACTAAAATTTCTTAATTATCTCAATCACTTGACGGAGTGCATAGACAGCATGTTACAATGATAATAATATTATAAGGTTCCCCTAAATTTCAAACATTTTGCTTATATGAGTTTCCTATGAGAGAATTATAAATATAGTTGAATAATGATGATATGACGTCATATTAAAATGAGTATTCGATCTGACTACGTTAAACTGTTGTATATAACAATTTATCCAAATGCGTCAGAATATTTAAGGCAAAGTGCACAATTGATTTATCAAATGTTCTTTTAAATGGGTTCAATCAATTTAAAATCATGACAATTAAAACTTCAATTTAGCATTTCAATGATCTTCATCTCGACAGGTTTAGATCACACTGTTTCTTCGACTCGAATGAAAGGTTATATCATACTGCCAAGAGACAGACGCCAAATTTTACATCCGATTTATCATAAGAAACAAAAAAAGTTCAAATTGTCCTTCACACCTGGAGAACGGTATTCTTCATATAATAATTCCATTGTCATCCCTACAGCCTCCTGGCAGAAATTCAGTTATGTCGCCATGGAATCACGTGCTACAGTCATACATCTGCAACTGCTGGTGTTCGTAAAATGCCTGCTATGCATTTCTTTTAATGTCAAAAGAAAGAGTAGCGCGATAAATATTTAGAAAACAAGAGCTCAACTGCCAGGTTCCTGATTAATCATGGCTGTGGATATTGACATTCACATGTGGAAGATAAATAGTCCCTTAATTTATCTATTTGATTATAACATCCGATATCTCTTTCAAGCCCTGAGCGAGGAACATTAGTGTCTGGCGGTCTGTTATTGAAAGCTAAATTTACTCCATTTAACAAACAGCCGATTTCAGCAGTCGCCAGAATGGAGCAGTTCTATAGCGTCCGTTATGATATGACGTCCTGGAATACTGTATTGTGGTGATTTTCTCAAATATGTTTATTCCGTTTTTTTATTTCTGTATAATAAGTATTTAAGACCATGTTTTTTTGTTATTTTTATTAAGTTTTATTTCATACATTTTATCCTATTCTGATAGATCAGCGGTCCTCCAAAACGTTGTTTGTACGGTAAACTGTTTGGGCGATCAAGATATATTTGAATATATATATATATATATATATATATATATATATATATATATATTTATATAAAAAATAAGTAATATAAAAAAACTTACCTTCTCTGTTTGGAGCTTCTGTCACTGGCGTTTTGGTTTCTATATACTGGAAGGACTTGGACGGAATGTCGCCTCCATAATATTCCATGGATTTATACACATAATCCTTGGGGTAGTGGTCATATTCGTCTGGCGGGTATTCGGGGTGTCTCGGGGCATCCCGGTACTCTTCGGGAAATGCGTCCGGATCCCAGTCTTCAAACATTTTCTTCACTGATTAAAAGAAATAATAATCAGGATGAATATAAAGCTTTCGGGACTGAATAATTTCAAATGGAATCCAGCAGATCTTCCACTCCGCTTGTTATCTGTTGAAATATCAGTGTGAGGTTAGTACCTCTATCAAAACCAGGCTTGTGGCTAGAGAGCAGACGGCGGCAGTTTGTACGCGTTTCAAAACATACACAAGGGGGCGCTATTAGATATTTCCACTGCCACCACTTTTTCATACGGCACTTCCCATCCAGCCTTTTTTCCCTTATTTATCCTTTTTTTCACGTATATGGAACATTGTGGTATAGTATAATTTATGCCCGTCTAGCGTTCGTGGCAAAGGTTGCATCACAGCATGTTATACATGAAATCGTAAGGGCAGGCATGGTCTATACAGAAAAGGGCTGGAGGTTGTGCAGTACACGGAGTGGGCTGGAAACAATAACAGCTGCGTCTACGTACGCATTTCCCTGACTACCCTGGCCAACTGCGGTACAGGCAGCAATGTGTCATCCTTGACTAACGATATAGATAGCTGGGGATTATTTACCTGGTCCACAGGTGACGCACAGCACATACATCCACGTATCGTACTGCAGCAAGTAAACAATCAAATAACACTAAAAATGAATGAAGGTCAACTAAATATTAACTTAGCGACAAAAACCTCCAGAAAGAATACATTTAATAATCTGATATGTTTATATTCTTATATCCTGTATTAGATTTATATTGAGTCATTATAACCGAATATATATTAATATATAATATAACATTAATTTATTTGTTCATTTCATTGCTGTTGATTAACATTAGAAACCGTCCCTTGTGCAGTGGTTACATACTCAAAAATACCCCTTTTTCTATGAGAAAACATGTCTTAAACATAAAAACACGAATTAAAGGTCAATCATTTTATTTATTTAGTTTAGCCTATTTTTAACCAACCAGAGCGTTTCCCGTGAGACATGACGGGCATTCTATCACGTGACGGACAATTAATGCGGGATGAGCTATTCTGAAACTTTCTGGCTGTTCTTCAGGTATGTCTATACCAATTATGATCAGAATATTTGGCGCTGTAGGGTAGATGTTGCAGGTTATTTCTTTCCAAAGAGTAAAACGCGCTAGATATTTTGATGGAGAAAAAAGACCAACTTTGACAAATCAAAAGACTAATATGTTCCTTTGAAGTAATAAATATGTTTAATTTATGCCCTTGGCTGACAGCTAAATGTTTCCGACAATTTCTGTATAAAAAGTAAGATATTGTTAACTGAGGTAGGTAAGCTCATGAACAGTTTGCCTGGTATCTAGAAGCCATACGTGCCGCCGGTGACGCTCGCAAGATCGTGTTGCTTTTGACGTGGCTGGGAACATATAAACACGGGTATAATAAAAGATGGAAGAATATATTTATCTCTGTTCATGGTAAAAATGGCATCCACATCTAACTGGCATGAACAATGTTGGCGATAAAGATGCATATTCGCATGAGAAAGGACAATTAAACATCACCGAAAAGAATTGGTGATCTGATACGCCTACTACATTTGAAACAAATCGTGATTTTCTATTTATTTTATTTGACTGTATTCGTCTTCCCGTATAAGCTGATGATATCAACAGACAGGGGAATTCGATTATATATACATGTTTAAGAATATTATTTAAAGCATTTTGAATGTACATTTCATTTTCTTATAATATCCAGATTATCCGCAGAATGCTCTATATCACAAAATCAACGGTATGTTAAAACTACGAAAGAATCCCCCCTCCCCCCAAGTAATGTGTTTGGTTATTTAGTTCTACGCTACCCTACTAGGGGGCGCTTTCGGTTTTCCCCGGCGCAATCGCTGCTCAAAGGCGTCATCTAGGTTTGCCAAAGACAACCCAATAAATGCCCCCCCTCCCGCATGTCCATTTGAATTTTATACGGGATATCGCTTATTCCGATACTCTCTTGTGTGGAGGTAGAATATGACTGTCTGCATGAAAAATTGCATGCAAAACACTAGCGCCCCTGGCGGACAGCCTGCCCAGCGCATTCATTCAATACACTAAGCTGCGTGTGCACTGACCATAACGCTTTTCATTACAAATTATCCTGACATTTAATATGGTCTTGTTTTCAAATTGGTTCAGTTTAAATGAAACTTGTTGCATAAACGTGAAAACGCCCAGAAATGACCAATTGCATTAGAACTTTTTCTTATATCAACGGACTCGCCTCATAATTAGGGAGAAAGCTTCCCGTGGTCTTTCATAAACGTCATTTTTTTCAGGTTTCATCGAATCTTCCGTGCATTATACCAGCAGTTACTTGCAGCCTCATTTATGTTCAATGATCACATTAAGAAATATAGTTCTAAAGTGTATATATAAGCTTATATAATGGGGATGGTCAGATAAGACAGTGCTAATGACCATCTGGCTGAATCACGCTTGCCTGCACAAGTGGGCTTCCGGCTGTGTCAGCCAGTAGTTTTCTCCTCCATTTACACGAGAAACTGCATTGGCGATATCCAGCATTCATACGACGATATGGAGGCTTAGATGTTGTTTTGAATTTGAGTTATTACTTGCTTTTGGTGTTGAGATAATAAGTTGAAAAACTATAGGTTAATGTAACATAATTGAATCACATAATATCTGAAATTTTCCAAATTATTTTACTATAAGCACGTTCTGTTTATGATGGCTTATGTATTTATATATACTAAAATGAAGAGACCACTTCTTACAAACATATATTATACGGATACAAACTGTATCAGCCCTGTCTGTCTGTCTGTCTGTCTGTCTGTCTCTCTCTCTCTCTCTCTCTCTCTCTCTCTCTCATTCTCTCTCTCTCTTTCTATCTCTGAGAATATGAGCAGTCCGGTCTAAGTTAAATTTTAAAATCGATTGCAGCTGTAGATATCTGCTATACTTTTCAAATATGGTGCCCTGCATAATGGTAAAATGGGAAAAAATATCTTATCTGAAGTGGCGACCTCTTAATTCAAGCCAGTAAAACTAAAACCTTCTGGAAAGCTACTTATTTGAAAATACAAAACTTAATATGACTTTCAGATATGTGAAATTGGTGGACATATCGAACATTTGTATTTGCATTTCTACCTGTATATGTCATGTGGAAAAGTGTAATGCCCATTTAATAATTATATCTATATGTCAATGTGGATGCTTTTAAAGTGTGGATGTCTTTCTTTTTTTTAACTCCGTGACCCTGTGGCAGACAATTGTCGTGACGTCAACCATGGTCCTTGTACTGCGGGCCTTGGGTGTCTCATCATCCCCCCCCCCCCCCCCACACACACACACCCCTAAATTTCTGGGTCATAACAAGGTGGAAGACCCGAAAGGCGGACTCGTTGGAGAGTGCGAAACGACCGTGGGACCGAACCATGAAAAACCTTGGCTGAGATTCGAACCCAAAACCTCCCGGCATTGAGTCTACATGTAAATCACAGAAGCCAGCATGTGCGGTTTTCAGCGCCACCTGACTTTAATGACAAAAGCAAGTTACTGCAAAGACGCGAGAAGCCAAACTTCAGTTTAGTGTCTTTTAAGCGAAACTATTACTTGTATGCCACTTAGAAACGTCCATTTTCATTATATATAGTTTTACACGTCAGGTGTTTGCTATCCATAGCTTGCTATCCATGGTGCTTTGAAAGTATTTTTTCCTTAATATAATGGCCAAAAAGCAATCGTATTTTGATTTTTGGGAAAGGTAGTCAACGGAATAACAGAACGCATTGCCATTCCCTCGGTTTTAAAGCTATATGGTATTCGTTCTTTCTAAGCATCCGCATTAACACTTGACAAATATTTAAAGTAAACCATGTTATGGTGAAAAGGATCCATAAAAGTGATCGTATATTTGTTATTTGCCTTCACAAGATTTTTCGTTGGCAAGTGCAAAAGTGTACTGTGCTGATTCACGACATTTATTATCTAATATTCGATAAATGTGTACACAAGAATCTATAGATTGTCACAGCAAACATATGACAACCCTTTTTACAACCCTAGAGGGTTGTCAAATTGAAATTTTGACAACCTGGGTTGTTGTTTTAGGTACACCCATTTGACAACCCTTAAGTTGTCGATTTGACAACCCTATGTTTTCAGTGTATCTGTGGAGAGTTTGGTGGCACGGGTACGTGCATCGTCAAAGTATAGACCGCCCAAAACCACATATTATAGCACAATACACGGTTTGACGCTTAACTTCATTTCAGCATATTATTGTAATTGCGATTTACTTATCACTGACAACGAGCAAAATAAGAAAGAAACGAGACACTTCATTAACTGTGGACACATTTTCTTCGTCTCATATGCCTTGGTATAAAGAACTTGGTATAAATTCTCAGTTGGCATTGAGTTTTTAAAATAATAAAAAATAGGAATTACTAGAAAAATAGGGAAAGATAGGAACTTGATGCCCTAGACATACGATTGTCTAATATTTAACGACGACTGGCTGAACTATTTTAATAATAATAGATAACAGAATAAAAACATTAGTGACAGGTGAACATTTGATTAGGCAATAGTTATCACATAAATAAAGATAATGTGTAAATTAATAATAAGGAGATCAAACGAAATTTATTTCAAACCCTACTTCCCACACAAATATTATTAGTAAAATCAAATTGTGTTTGTTGATGTCCTACGAAAATCTTAAAATGTTGTTATGTCCGAGTCTATGAGATTCAGAATCACGGTAGCGAAGGGTGCCCGGTCTTGTTCAGAGTTGGAAACTGCTTTTTGCCCGTTATGCACAATTGAAGTTGCCGACAGATTGCCTAAGATAGGCTCTTGGAAATTTTATCTGAATTATCTCTGGATTTTTTTAACAATAAGGAAACTGCCCCCCTTAGGACACACTTTGCATCATCTGCATCATTACATATCATTACATATACCTAGCGTAACCACATATGAGTTCCGTGACAAAACTCCAGTGAGGCCGCCGTCAATTATAATGTAGCTTGGCGCCGTAAGAGTTCATAAAGTTCACTTTTATGGCAGAATGAATATTTATTAAATAATCACTCTGCGGTTATTTAAGACACTCACGTTCTTTGTTTACCTAAGTGTTGAAACTTTAACAAACTATATATTTTTAGAAAGAAAATATAATTTTCAACACTTTAAGTAGAAGAATCATATATTTATTACAATGTCCAAGAACACAGGAAGAAAGTTTATCTATGATAAATACTGCGTGGCAAAGATGTACAACAGACCCGAAAAACGAAACCATCTTCCAGAGGAAGCAGCCTCGTTTTCAGTACCGTTAGTGCCTTGCCCATATAATATAAACAAGCTATGTGACCTACCTGAGACTTTCGACAAAGCATGTCGTAAAATCTCATGATTTACGACAATGTCGATACATTATGAAATAATCACTCAAGCACCTTTAGCGTAATTTCGTAAATCCATGCTTTTGGAAGCAATATCAAGACATTAAAACATTTACAGAACTGTTTCAATCCACATTAAATCATCTTTTTATACACAGGAATAATTTACAGAAGAAACCCAGAATATATAGATATAAATAAACATAGATATGAATGTCAAAGGTCAGGGTATCCAAGCAAGGTCAAGGACTATTAAAATTAAAATTCCTCATGCGTCACACCAGAAAAAGTCATTATTGCACAGAAACAACAAAAGTCCCAGCTCGTCCCAGTAGAATTCATATCCAGCAGGTTACTGTATGTTATTTAACATAAATAAAGTCAATTGAAGAAGAAATGAGAAACAGTATCCTCAAATGAAAGTATCCTCAATTATCGCTCAAAGCACATCCTCAATTATCGCTCGAGCGTATCCTCAGTTCTCGCGAGAACTCCGTTCTAGAACTCGGAGGCGTCATCGGTTTCTTTTGGCTTGTCGTCCTTTTTCCTCAATGTGATAACTTTTGTGGATTTGCTCTGGGAGCTGTTTGTGTTTCCTTCGGAGGTGGGTGCTGAAGGAAAAAGAAAAAAGGATGTTAGTCCATATAGGTATAACAAGCCGAAGCTTCGGAAACGGGAACAGTTTCTCATTGCTATGTGGGTCTTTACAAAAAAGAAAATGATTTCAACCGGGGGCGTTGCCAGGACTTAGAGAAGAGGTGCCTTAATATACTATGATAATTGAAGCACTTCCCAAAACGATAACCCAACACTTTAAATTTGCCATGGTAAGATCGAAATCTGCCAAGATTAAGATTTAATTTCAGTTTCCCCTCGATATGAAAACAATTCTTTCCAATATTCCAACCAAAATTATCAATGGTCACAACATTTATAAATGAATATTTAGAATTAATTAAAATAATCAATTACTGCAAAACTCCAGTTCAATATGTCTCAATGCAAAGACAAAAATGACCTTGGAATCAACCCCTTTCTGGAGCTATAAATAACGAATAAAATAATGAAACTTGATGAAAACATAACAGATTTTTCATGTTTTAAACTATTAGTGTACTTCCATGTTAGAATATAAAACTACTTTTTTTCTAGATACTTTAACCATTCAAGTACATGAGGGAGTTTTTTTTTTTGTTCAGGGAGAGAGGCAGCATGTCCCTCTTGTTCCCATGGCTACGCCCCTGTTGACATACCTATATGGACCACAGTTTGAAATAAATGTATAAGAAAGAGCTGGAATAATAGGATGTAGGATACTAGTACAAATAAAAACTTAGATCATGTACTAAAAGGAGGTCATGCTCTGTTACATAAGAAGAGGTGTGTGCTAGATCAGTATATATGAATCTAAGAAAAAAAAAGTCTGAAAAAAACTTAATTATAAAACATGAGAAGGTAAGTTATTCCGAAAGAGAGTATTAGTTAATTCTACGTTAATGGAAACTGTAAATGATCTATAATAAAAATATATTAACAACATTTTGCATTTCACGCGATAGTATCACCATACTTAAAAGAAGGACGACCGGAAAAGTAATATATGGCCGAAGGTTAACATAACTTTTTCGGAAATGCTTACTAATATTTTCATATTTGAAGTATTTGAGTTATTTAACATATAAGGTTGTCGTGGTTTAATAAATATTTCATTTCAATATCATGAGTGAATTTGGTGCACTGATCTATGTACCACAATGCTCACGATTTTCGCGGCAAGCTCAACCGTGGAATCTGCATGTGGTATAATTTCCTAATTGGCAGTATAAACTTTGCTTTTTGCCATTTCATGTGCGAGTATATATGAGTTACGTGCCGGTGTCTCCCACACCTGTACCATATATTACCTTGCAACACTCAGGGCACATATTTTTCGCAAAGGGAGATCTCTTTACCCAAACCAATTAAGAAATACTTTATTTTTCTGAGCCTCTCCTAATATTATTAATTCACTGATAAATTACCAAGAATCGTTATTGATTATTTAAAATTCCCTAGAGACTAGTGTACAAAGTGTAAAAAATTAATAAAAATGTCCCTTCTTCAAAACTTACCTATCCACCATAATTAGACCATAGAGGCATGTTTTCAGATCTTGTATACAAAGTTTACATATGTACTTATATATTTTGATTATGTCCACGTATACACTGTTTGGTAAAATTCTCAATAGTATAGATATAAATTGTTTTGTGTCCCTCTCAAATTCGATTGTAGAGTGAATATCTCGAACCAAGTGTTTCTGACAGTTCAATGTAGTTTAGACCATTTAAGCCTTTTCATTTTGTGATTTCAAATTATATTACATTGCTTCTACACCAACTGAGAATGAGCAAATCCTGAGACATATTTGTACTTTTGCTTATTCAGCAGATATCGTCGGTAATCAGGCTTGAATAATATTCACTAAGATTAGACAGGTGTTCACCGTATGGTATATTATATTCTATTAGCGTTTAAAAAAGTGACCAATAGGTCACAACGCTCAGCTGAAGACGCATTCCAGGATCATAGCTTAAAGTGTCGGAGTATTGCAAGAAAAGCTTCGGACAAAAAAAAAATCAGTCTTGATTCATGAGAATAAATTCTGCCTCTACTTTGATGAAGTATATGATTTGATACTGCGTCTCAGAGACTGGTCAGAGACTGGTCAGCCTATCTTACATATATTGCAGGTAACATCACCTTTTCAGGGACTAGTTTTACCGATCCAGAAAGAGAGCTCTCGTGATACAGATACAAATGTGAGGTACCTAAATATGTAAACCAAACCTGTGATTGTTTGGTGGCAGCAAGCATGGGAACCCTTTGGTCCGAAGCTTTATGTAGATTTGGGTTAACCAGGTATTAAAAAAGCATAAAAGTGAAACGTTAATATACACCAGTAAATAGCCTTCTCAACCACTTCTATGGCCCTGTTTACTCGATTTACTGGATCAATTTATGATTGAAAAAAGAATAACAGGTTCAAGCACAGTTATTGCACTTAGTATAATTTGTCTTTTACACCATATATTGTTCTGAGTCAACAAACTCCCGGCTTTGGATGATTAATTGAAAAAAGCGGTATTATATTATCTTATCTCATCATACATTAGCAGAGATGGATGGTTACCTTTTAGGCAGTATCTGACACCTGACCATTTTATTGTAAACCACCCTTGAATTATGCGTGGAATACAGAGACGCAAATATGAATATTTCATGGTTTCGAAAAAGGACCTTAGTAAGAGTTGTATATTCACAAACTTGATTTGGCCTAGGTAGTGCTTATCACTAAACATTCCAAAAATAAATTAAAATCCATTACAGTTTAAACAAAAGAATAAACATATCTAAACGTTATCGTGAGTTTCATCCGTAGTTGGGTAAAATCGGTATCTTAAGTTGAATGTTGTAATGTAAATCATATTTATGTACACATCAGCTGACCGAAAATTCTTGACTTTTCTCCTTAACTATTGATATGTAATGTTAAATGATGGTGTTTCAATCAGTTAACGCGACCACCCACAGTCCTGTTCTGAGTACTGCTGTCACCATTGTAAATCAGTGGCTGAATCGGAGGATGCCCCCTTTTCCGAATTATAAATATTAAATTTTAATTTGATATTAAATAAAAGAAAATTACACATTAAAAACGAAAAGAGCGCCGAAACTACCCCCAGATCGCGCAATTAGAGTCCGATTTTTCAAAATATATTCACTTTTGAGGGGGTTCCCCCTCCCATTCGTTCCATCTGTCTTTACAGTTGAGTTTCCCATTCTAAAATCCTTTATCCATTCCTTTAAAATGATTAGTGTTGTGTGCACTAGGAAGCCGGAAGAAAAAAAAGGTTCTGATTTGAATATTACTACCAGAGTTCATAATAGAATTTTGGTCTCTAAATCAAGCAAAACGACGACTGACAAAAGCAGTTTTACTCTGAGTGCTATTGTATTCCACTTAGAAACACTCACTGTATAGGAGTATAATTATTAGGCCAAAACAATAAAAAGGTATGGTTTACAGGCACTTTTTTCAGAAATCAATGCGGGCGGACGGTATTTTATTATTTACCTTTTTTTGTATGTTTCGATAAAAATGTCATATGATCAGGGAAAAGCATGAAAATAACAGGTTTTTTTTTTGCTAAACAAGTAAAGGCACTACATAACAAAGGAAATCGTATCAGAATTGTATTATTTTATCTTCTTGAAAGATATAAAAATAAAAATGTTTGTTACGGGGGGGGGGGTTAAAATTGACGCGGGCGGTGCCTGTTCACCATAACTTTTTTTTTTGGCCTAACGTCAAACTTTATCACGTAAAAGCTCTTTATCATTAGATAAAATGTTACAGGACACTCACAAGCGTTCCTACTGGCCTTTGCTAGTTAAGCTTGCTGTATTAGCGAAGCGGTAGAACGCCGACTTCTGTGTCACAGTCTGACTTGTGTGTCTTCCGTTACAAAAGGTGGCAGAAGTGGGATCCGGGGAGTTGGTTTCGTGGCACAATGCCCCACGTACCAAGTTCACATGTGTGACCCCCGTGAAAGATTCCCACGTTCTGTGGACATAACGCACCCGGAGAAAGCGTGAATGTAAACGGACACACAAAAAGCGTTCCTACTGGTCTTGTTAGTGAAGCTTGCTTTGTTAGCGAAGCGGTAGAACGTCTTTCTTGTGTGCTACGGGTTCGAATCCTCATTCGACTCTGTTTCTATTTTCACCCGTTACAAAAGTATGATATCTCCTAATATTAGTTTGAGTTTGTTTATAGCAAGTTTCATCATCAAAGTCTACTTTAAAAATTAAATTTACGCAGGTTTAACTATCGGTATACTTAATTAAGTACTGATGTGTACATCAAGTAAAGCTTTTTTTTTTTTACTCGCTTATACATAACGAAGCTGATGTGGGGGAATAATGACGAATTCAATCTTCAGTACTACCACTTGCACACATTCAATTTTGCTACGTCATGCAGTGGAAGTCACGTGACTAGCTAAGGCTCTCTCTCTCTACAGCAGCACTACATTTATAGCACAGCACTGGAGCATGCTTTCAGCAGCACCACTCACGCTCGTCATCTCCGATCGACTGCTGCAGCATCTTAAAAGAACGGGATGGTATGTTTCCTCCTGTATATCTCTTATCTGTCGCTCCCTCCCCAGACTCATCGGCCTCCTCCGCATCCTCCTTTGGTTTTTGTGATGGTTCTGATAACACAGATGTTAACGTTCAGACATGCGGTAATTAGTGTGTCTGCAAGCCTGCGACGGAAGGGGTTTAACAAGTGAAACAGGAAAGAATATAGACTGGTAAGATATGATCACTTTTTTTAGGAAAGTTAATTTAAATGATTATATCGAGTATGGAACAGAGTACAGTAGAGAGAAGTAAATTTATATAAATTATCAAGAATGGAAACAAGAATATAGAAATACTGTTATATATCAGTATCATTATTGGCAGTGCAAGTGTCAAACCAATTGTATTAAAATATACAGGCCACAGAGAGTTATAAAAGATTTAGAGTTAAAAAAGAATGTTTATAGTTGATAGAGAATATAAAATTGCATATACACTTATATATAAGGAAAGAATGGCAGAGAAGAAAAGAAAGACATTTTGTAGCTAATACAAAAAACAATAACTAAAAAAAAATAACACTGATGAAAAATAACTATCAGTAGTAAAGAGAAGATTTAAATGAAGTAGAGAGGAAGACCACTGGAATATATAAATGATGACAGAACTATAATCATTGGAAACATATGAACATATTTACAAAAGAAAGAAACCGTATTAGTTGAAATGTAAATAGAGCGTGTATAATATTTAGAAAAAAAAGACATAAAAATACAGAAAAAAAGGTAACATGTGATGTCACAGGTGTAGCATTTGGAAAATACAGAAATATAGGTAAATATAGAGAAATATTAAAAGAAAATACGCCGAACAAGCATGCAAACGTGAAAATGAAGAAGAAAATGATATCAAGTTTAAAGTTAAGATCTAACAACAGTCTATTTATTAAGGTTGACGGTTAAAGACCGCACAGTAACAGAAACATACAGCTTTTAGAATACAATAGCGGAAGGGGACAGAACAAAAAAAAATAAAGAAGAACAAATTAGATAAATAAAACATAAAGTAGGTATAACTGAGAAAGGATATTCAGAGTTAGTATTGAAGGATACAGAAATATACATGAACACAGAAACACAGATAAAGAAATAAGTATCAAAATGTACAAGATTATAATAATTGGGAAATATTTAGAAATGTTCATAATGGGTATAGAAATTTTAGAACTGTAGAGAAGAAAATATTCCGAGAGGAGAATACAATAGGGGAACTGGGAGTGGTTCCTGTACAAGTTCGTAGAGGCGAAATGTTTATCCGTTTCAACATTTAGTTTAAGAAATCGGTAGGAGGTCTGTGCAGCGTGCATGCCTATCAATACGGTGGTGTCGCATTTTTGTTCTGTTTCGGATGATACCATTACATGCTGTTCTGTTTTTCTCCTCAGATCTTTTTTCCGTAAAATAGAATGACCTGGATGGAGACTCTAGAACCAGCGGAATATCAGAGGTCATCAGCTCTGACGATGGTCCATTATCCTAATCCTATAAAACTCTAAATTGAATTTTATATTCAACGAACAGAGGAAAAGAAAATAGCTGTATGTACGTGACGTCTCCTATTTCTCATATTATATATCTCATTAATTTCGGATTAATTACGGATTTGTCTCATAACATCATTTGCATTAACCTACACAAACTCTCAATAATTTTTGATTTGGCAACAATACCACTGAATATACTTTCTTTTGAGAGCATCATACTCTTCATGATTTTCATTTCAGCAAATGTTATGTTTCTGGTCAACGGGTTCGCCCTCTTGTCGAAATTACAAAAGAACTGATTGTCTATGGGGTATTCCATCAATATTTTGGCATAGTTACCCAACAAATTTCATCTTATACCAATACTTGCGCTAACGCAGTAAAATTTAAAAAAAAAAACGATTCAAGACAACCAAAATGAAACAAAATAATACAAATTACTTGAAAACAACAGAACATCTTGTGCTTTATACGAAACTAACCAAATAACCAAAAATACACTACATGCAAACGTAACACCACTGCGTGACATATTATCGCTCACCTGGATCAGGCTCGTCCTTAGTGATCGCCTGCAGCATGCGGAAGGATCTAGATGGGATACTTCCGCCTTGGTACCGACATGATGACTCGTCGAAGTCCTCGTCATGCTGCCCACCCTCTGTGCGAAAAAAGTCTCAAATTAACGAAATTTCAATTTATCTGTTACTAAATAAAATCATGAAGAGTTAATCGCAGAAGTATGAAAGAGCTATGAATTATCCGTAGGTTAATAAAAAATAAATTAATGTTTACATATGTCCACATTATTCATTCCCTTACTAATATGATTACTTAATGCAGGCTCGCACATCATTCGAACACCCTGTCATTCTTCAAAGGTTCCGGACACAATAATTGTTTTCTTATAAGACACTAAGGCCAAAAAAAAGTATGGTTCTCTGGCACTTTTTTCAGATATCAGTGCGGGCGGGCGGTATTTCCTTTTTTATCTTTTTGTATGTTTTAGACAAAAATGTCATATGATCAGGGAAAAAGCATGAAAATAACAATTTGTTTTGCTAAACAGGTAAAAGCCATACTGTATTTATCTTCTTGAAAGATAAAAATCAAAATAAAATTTTTTTAATGCTGGTGGATAAAATTGACGCGGGCGGTGCCTGAGAACCATATCTTTTATTCTTTTTTGGCCTATTAATATAAATTATACAGAGAGAAATTATAGTCTCCTTTAGACATTCTTATTTGATATTCCTTCTTAACAGCAATTTGAACGCAAAATTTAATAAATTTCATGATTTTACAGTAATCCATACTCCATATTTAGAATCACCAGTGTTTATTTTGTATTACTCAAAAGTTTAGAGACAGTTTAATTGAAAATTACATATTGTCTTTTTCAAAATCTGAACCTTTATATAGCAAAATGTACGTTTTCATAATACGTTATGAAATATGTTCTAAAGAGATACAGAAGTTTCTGTTTGCCGTACATAATCAAAATACATGTTTAGCATATCGATGTTATCCTGCTACCTGTATTCAACATGTTTTACTTTAAACATAAAATATACTTACGGCTGAAATGTGTATTTTTACTGAAGAAATATTGTCTTAATGAATCCAGCTGTTTTCATTTTGTCAGAGGGCACCAGGCTCAGCGATACCAAAAACTTTATACTAATAAAAAACTAGGGACCAATGGGTCTCGACACTCAGCTGAATTTGTCAATAAGGATATTTCTAAAGAAATTATTCAGAAAGATAGTCCTGTGACTTTAACCAATGACCTTGTGACAAAAAAATCTGAGAACTTGTTATCCTTAAACCTGCAGCATTTAGATATTTGTAACAATCTTTTAAAAAAAGTGGGTCCAGTGATCTTGACCTCCGAACAGGTAACCTCAAAATCTTCAGATTCCCTCACTTTGGGCAAGTAAGGCATGTGTGAAAGATGGAAAGTTTGGAATGAAAAGTTTTATTTACAGTGCATTCACAATCTTTTTAAAAATGTGGCTCCTGTGACCTTCACCTTTGATCTCTGGACCCTGAAAATCAAAATGATTCTTACTTAAGTGATGGGTCATTAATTAATTAAGTATGAAGCCAATCTGTCTATCCAAAGCAGAATTATCATCCATAAACTTAATTGTGAATGGATGGGCCATGTTACCTTGAACTTTGACCCTATGACCCCAAAATGGAATAGAACCTTCCTCTATTGGCAGGTGAGCAAAATCTCGAAGATAGAAGGTTTGTGATGAAAATTTGGCTTGAAATGCATACACATTCTTTTTAAAGAAATGGGTCCTGTTACCTTGACCTTTGACCGTTGGTCCCCAAAATCGACAGGGTTCTTACTTTAGTGGTGAGCCATATATAAATTAAGTTTGAAATCAATATGTCAAACTAAACTGGTGTTGTCATCTGGAAACTAATTTGTGAACAGATGGCCCCTGTGACCTTAATCTTTGACCTTATACCCCAAATTCATTTATACTCTCCCCATACTGGCGAGTTAGCTTAATGTGCAAGATGGAAAGTTTGGGATGAAAAGCATGGCTTAAAATTAAGCCATTATTTTTTTTTAATTAAGTGAGTCCTGTGACCTTGACTTTTGACCTCATGACCCAAAAATCATACAGGTTCTGTCTTTAGTGGTAGGCCATATGTAAGTCAAGTTTAAAATCCATGTGTCAAACCAACCTTGAGTTATCATCTGAAAACTATTTGTGTGGATGGACAGACAGATAGACAGACAGACAGGGTGATTACTATAAGGCATCCACTTTTGACTAATAAAATAAAAATAAAATATAATAAAAAATATAAATAATAAATAAATAAAAAAAAGCTGAGAAACTGACCTGAATGTCGTCATTTTATGGGGAATTACTATAGGGCATCCACTTTTGACTAATAAAATAAAAATAAAATATAATAAAAAAATATAAATAATAAATAAATAAAAAACAACTGAGAAACTGACATGAATGTCGTCATTTTATGGGGGGAAAATAGAAAAATATTCGTTAGAATAAGAAAATACAGGTGGCGCCACCACATTTCGGGAACTAACAAAACTAGTCATGGTCAATATTCAAAGCAAGATTCATGACAATCCATGCATTAATTTTCAAGATTTTGGAGGTTTTGTATCAAATTTTTGATTATTCTGGGGTTACGTTCAAACTCCATAACTCGAAGGATATAGGTCACAGTGACCTAATTTCAGGTGTCCTATGAGATTTTTATTGACCTCCCTGGATGTTCACTACGATTTGTGCCCTGCTAAAGGACGACCGGACGGCCGGACAGACGACGGGACAAAGCGCCATTCCTATACCTTAGTTGACTTACAGTCAGCTGAGCTAAAAACTCAGATAAATACACCTATGTATGAATGTGATAGTAAACATTAATGGGTTTCGTCAGACGCTACCATTTTCATTTCCGTTTCCGTTTTCCTGGATGGATTGTGACGTCATCTGTTGCAGGTACCGGAAAGATTTGGAGGGAATGACTTTGTGAGAGTGAAGGCCAGAGAAACGCAGCTCGTCGTCAGCAGATGGCGCCCTAACTGCTTTACCTTTTGGTCCTACATTATGATAAACATACAAACAGATATGGCGTTAGTAAGAATACACATATATCACCGGAAAACTTCAGTTCCCTTGTTTGGAAAATTCGCATGCAATTAGAACGAAACTAGCTTCGAGCATGTATGCAAATGAATTGTTCAAACCAATAAAAACGTGAAAAGGCAATCAAAAACGTGAAATTCCATACAAGAACTAGTTAGTCAAGAATAAGCTTTAATACAATAATAAGTATTTATTTATAACATTCAGGATTTTAAAAAAATTATTTTGGGCAAAATACAAGCATGCTAGGTATTCTGAAATTCATGTACTGAACCCTCTGTTGAAACAAACATCTCAGTGCATGGTGAATTGAACAACACAAAGTGTCACCAGCGGAAAATCAGAAACATCACACAACAATACATGACGGGCTCCGAACCTGACGATGTGCTTATTTCACTTCATTAAGCTTTTCCCCTGTGGGACGGGCAGTCTTATAGGGGTTGATAAGTTTATTTCTATATTCATATTTTGGTAATACCTTTTGTGGATGAAACTACTTAAGTCTCATCGAGTTCAAAGCCAATTTATCAAAAGCTGAAATTTTGGCACAATGTTAGTCCTAGGTCACAGATTTGCATCTTATATTTATTTTTGACTTTGACCTTTTTCTATAGGTCGTACACGCCGTGGATCATACCCGATTATCGCCCAGTTGTGGGCGTGGCTAGAGAATGGGGTGGGATGATAGCCGGGGATGGGATGGGGCGAGGGTCCGGAGTATATGGGCGCCTGAGAAGATTCCGGTGATCGCATGGCGACTGCAAAATATCTAGTTACAAACTGATTTTAAAAATGATAAATGTTAGAAAGTGAGGATAGAATAAACTATCCGTAAAACTTACAGCTATCTATTTCCCAGTTTGGTGTATCATGCAGATGGCATTGCAATAAAGGTTTCATAATAAATGCTAAACCCATGGCATGTACATTTCGCTGTGTATTAAATGGGGATAGAAATAATCATATACAATGTAGTTTTTAGCCATTTGGATTTTAAGTCTTGTATGCGCGCGGCTGGGAATAATCCCTAGGTCATCAATAAGGACACACACACACACACATATTGTTCTACGAACTCTTTGAACAAACAATATGTGGCGAGTGGATGTAGAATTTTGGCATCATGCCTAGAAAATTCAAAAATTTGCACCATTTCCAATACCTTATAGAATTCACTTTGTAAATTTGGGAAAAAGTACAGATTAGCAAAATTTGCAAGAACCGGGTCTTCGTTGGCAAAACAATACGTATTGGATTAAAGACATCGGATCGAACCTCTGAGGGGCCAATATCGTAAACCTTCTTGAGGCCAGACGTTGTGGCCTGGTTATATGTCGCCTGGCACGGTCACAATATTAGCTCTGCTAGAGCTGCATGACCGGCAGATTGTTGTTATAATAAAGCCACACAGGTTGAATTTAAAAGCAAAATTGCAATTTTCTGCCTTGAAAAAAAAAACACCAAGGTGTATTTTTTAAGTTCTATTTGATCAGTAGCCAAAGTATTCTAAACTTCAGGGCGTGAAAAAAATAAATTCACAACGTGGTATCATGATGTATCTATTAAAAAGTAAAATAGTGCGGTCGCCGGTACCAGTTGCATTTGAATTGCGGTCATCCTGAATACGTGTTAAGCCATTCATGTCGTCTGGTCCAGAGCCTGTACATGATCTAGTATATGAACTCGTCAACAGACGGCGCTACCTACCTTCTTCCGGTTTGGCTGGCGGCCCCATGGGAGTCATTGTGTGGACCATTTTATATGTTTCTGACTCAGCTAACTCCTTTTCCTTTTGCCTGCGTTGGGGATTCCTGTAAGTTTACAATAATAAAGATCAGTAAATGGAACAATTAAACCGTTGAGTTAGAAAAAATAGCAAAATTTAAAGGAATTTACTGTTAAGAAACATTCTAACATTATTATATAAAGTTAACGTTCAATTTCACCAAATGTTGTACTGAATACGTTCATATGATCGACTAACCACAAATCAAGAAAATCATATCAACTCTTTTTGCCGAGGATTAACACCTAAAAATATGCCAAAGACGCTCTACAATTTCTTGGCTCTAAAAAAGCTTCTAATCCCCTGACAGTTTAATAGAATGTAAACGATACCTGGACATATGTAATGGTCCAACATGTAAAAGCAGTTCTTGTTTATTTACCATGACTTACTCTTCATCATAATACTCACTGCATGTTTCTATAACCTGCATGTACTTTCATGATTGTTTTCATCAATACTAATTGTGGTGCATTATCTTCACTTTTACCTAAAATGTGATTGATTTGATTTAATTTTTGGTTGGCATAAGTGGCCGTCAGTTCTAATGTTTTATACAGGTTTTAAAGCTCCGACTAAATAAATCTATATGAGTGGAAGTGAGTTGAATCACAGACCCACAATGCCATGATATCTCATTACCGACGTGAAAAAAAAACAGTGTGTGAAGTCAAATCTTCGTTTCGAATCTTAATTTTTATTAAGAATTGCTCTATTCTCTTCCCTGCAGGCCAGTGTTATATTGGTGTCATATCAATACCTGTTATAGAACATTAATGTTGATTCAAGTTTCACGTTGATAACATATTTACGGAATGGCAAAATATTAATGCCCAAACTAATGATTATATAGTGCATTATTCCGAACAAAACTTCTAAAAAATCATAACCATATACCCTTTCAGGATTTCTTTCACCACAATTTAATAGAATTTTTTTTGTTTCTATTGCCCATGACAAGTCATAATGATCTGGTCGTCAGAATAAAAATGCCAGTAAAGTTTTCCTTAACAGTTTTCTTTTTTCTGATTTATTTCTATTAAAGTTCCATGCTATTACCATAGTTCCGTTATGGTGGATTTTACCGAGCCTTTTACTCTGATATCTCAGGAAATATATATTTATTCAATACATGGCCTTTATATCTACAATTTCATTGATTTATCTGACTCCGGCCATGTATCGGCACGGTTTATACCAACA
Source organism: Sipunculus nudus (assembly GCA_026874595.1). Taxonomy (NCBI): domain Eukaryota; kingdom Metazoa; phylum Annelida; class Sipuncula; order Golfingiida; family Sipunculidae; genus Sipunculus; species Sipunculus nudus. Next base: position 49,372,293 of record CM049307.1, on the reverse strand, counting down.
AAAAATCGGTGAAAAAGAGAAATTTTAAAATTCCAGTTTTAATGAAAAGAAAGGGAGAAGATTTTAACATTACTCCTCACTTTTTATCTTTATATTATTTTATTTTTTGGCTTCTGATCCTCATTTTATCATTTGAGTAGTTATTTATAAATATTACCTTCACATTAACATATTTCACTGCTAACCGGAATCTCAAGGATGAGAAAATTATCCTAAATTTAGACGCGATAATATGTTTAAGTGTGTAAAATTGAATTGAAAGTATTGTTTGAGGGTGGCATCACTCACAAGGGCAAGGAAAAAGGCTCACAGTACCTCATTTTTAGGGGTGTAAGATTTTAAAAAATATATATATATATATATATATATATATATATATATATATATATATATATATATATATATATATATATATATTTATTTTTAATTTTCGAGAATACTGTCAACCAGTTTGTAGTTTCACATTTTCTTCAATAACCTTTAAATTATGCATCTCATATCAAGAAAATACTGGATATTTTATGTGTCGATTACCTCTTTGAATCCTCATAAATTGAATATACAGATTTGTTCAGTTTGTCAAAAGGGGAGGGAGTTTTAGGGAGGAGATTTTAAGCGGGTGTCCTTATTCCGGGGGGGGGGGGGTAGGGTAGCGGTCTTGAAATGTCCGTTTCTCATTTTCTCAGCAAATAAGGCCATCGAAGGACATAAAATGACAAACCGACGGACAGTAATAATCATTACTGAGATAAATAAACAACATATGTGCCGGGAAACCACCGATCGATTAAGAACATTTGGCTTAAGTTAACACAGCTGGTAGCTCACAAGTGAGCCACACTTTTTCAAACCTCATCAGTAATATAGAAAGAAACGTATGTTTAATGAGAGAATTAAAGGGCTGTAACTGGTGACAAGCTCCGTGTTTTGGCGGGAACTGGTGGTGTCGTTTTCTTTGCGCTGATTGGTTGGTCACTTACGCTTGAGCTTCTGGGATACCAATTTGACCAATTAAAGCGTCGGCCACATTTTCCTCGGAATATATTCCCATGGGGTTGTTGTACTGCATGGCTGATATAAGTTTCCCCCTCCCTTGATCGTTGCCCGTGGAGGCGGCCCCATGATCCGGGGGTTTTGCGTTAGAGCGTAAACACACTGGCGCATCAGTGAACGAAGGCAAATTGAGGACATGTTGATACCTCGGCAGTGTGGAAGCCCCTCTGCCGATCAAGGTACATAAAACAAATTTCTGGTGAGCCAAGTAGTGTAAGAGCTATATATATCCCGGCCTAGCTGCTGGGGCTGGTAAAAATATTTCCAGCAGCTGCTAGCCAGTACTGGCGTGTACAGTACTAAAGTATACATTCCGATTTCTCAAACAGTATGCATTTTCAGACAAACAAATTAACACAACATAATCATCAACGATGTTTAAAAGCAACTTGGTTCTACCTAATAACATAATTTAAAGAATCATATGCAAAATTGGATAATAATATGCTGAGTTAATGCATAACAGCAAGCAATAAAACAACGACATTAATATTTATGTACAACAACAAAAACAGGTGGTGCTCACTGAACTAGGCACCTAATAAAAAATGGTTATCCCGCAGCGAACAAAATATAAATTTTAAGCAAATAATAACGTTAGCTAGGCAAAAAACGTGAAAATCATGCAGTAAGTAGATTTAAGTATATAACGTTCCCACCTGCTTGAGTGGAATGCAAGGTTTGTGTAAGAATCATTTCAACCACACACAAACTGGATAAACATTAGAAAAAAATATGCGGAGTTAGTCAAATGCATATCTAAGGTCATACTGGCCTACCTTTTTCGAACTTTGTCTCTCTGTTGCTTGATTTGGTTGATATCGGGGGCGTAGGCCCATGGTTTCTTGTCCGATCCACCTCGCGCCGCCATGCTGAGTACCTTGTCGCTGGCAGAGGGCGCTGCTGGTTGCTGAGGCGCTGTGGGGGAGTTGCCGCTGCTGTACCCGGATGTGTTGTCCTCGCAACCCGCCCTTGGATTGTTGATCTGATGCAAATAATTGAAACGGGACTTTCCATCGTGTGCCTGTGCTAGCTGTTGGTCTAAATACGTGGAGTAACCCTGGAAACAGGCCACATGCACGTTGAGGAATCAGGTCTTGTTGTCTGTTATATACCTGTGCTTGAATATGGTTCAGTTAAAATATGTTCTAATTGAAATTGTTAAATTGAATTAACAATTCTCAATGAAAAAATATTACATGTTGAGAAACCATGCGTTTAACACTTTTTTTGTATCAAAGGCAAATTTAAGCAATCTCTGTTCTTGCTCATTAAACAAGGTTTTAAAACATTTTAAAACCTATCATATTTGTTAAGATCATATTTTTTGAATGACTCCTTTATTCAAAATAACATGCGAGTAATGTTTCTTAATATGAAATAAATCATCGCTCTTTCTGTGTGCTCAGTTATCAAAAATGGAAAAAATGTATATATTTATATATATATATATATATATATATATATACTTGTATGCACAGAAATGTTGTCAATCAATAGAATGCCACACTGTTAATATCATGCAGGCCTCCCTTCTTTAATACGCTTTTTAATCGTGATATATTATTATCAGCTATAACAAACTGGCATGCAAGCAAATCAATTCCTTATTCTTACTTGAAAGAAAAATCAAACAATGGAGTGGGTGACACGATTTAGAAGAGCTACCTAATTCATGCTCGAGTTGAATAATAACCAAAACACTAATATGACAGAATCAGTTGAAACACGCACCATTACCATAATAAGCACATTGCCCGATTTGAAACTAAGGAAAAACTAAGGAAAAACTCAGGAAAAACTAAGGAAAAACTAAGGAAAAACTAAGGAAAAACAGCCTGGATGGAGACATGTCATCGCAACATATCATCTGTTCGTTAAGCACCTTAGTTCTGTGTCGTTGTATCAAGTGGTACTTTAAATACGTCTAGGGTGAATAATTCTAAATCTATATATAAATCGTATGCAGCATTGTATGTAGCAGTGGCGTCAATTTTTCTTCCAGGGTGGGGGGATGACTTTGTTTATATATATACACACACATATATACATGCATATATATATATATATATATAAATACCTTTTTCAACGTCTCTGAGTGACATTCAACCATATATATGTATATATATATAATATATATATACATATATATAAATATATATAATTATTGTAATATATATATACTTAATCTTATTTCAAATAATTATAATGATTTAGAAAATATGGTATTTTTTCATTCTAAGCAAGGATTAGATATAACTTTTTTTAGGAAATGTATCCAAAGTCTTTAATTCCAATGATTAATATATTTCATTTGCAATTTTATAATATTATTCTCTGAAAAGTGGGGGGGGGGATGATTACATTGACCATCCCCCCCTTGCCAAAAAGTGGAGGGTATATATACCCCCCATCCCCCCCTATATTGACGCCCCTGGTATGTAGAAGAAAACTTATCTACTGTTCTCAGTAACTGTTTTCCAATATTCTTTTATTTCTATTCTACGATTCATAAACTTATGACAGTCAAAAGAGCAAGGCCACATGAAGATAATATTTTCCTTTAATACTAAACTTGAACGCAGTGAAATCTTGTGAATCTCTTATTCCCTAATGTATGACATATTGGGGAATATTTGTTTGTAGAAGCGTAGCTATAGAAGTCTAATAAATTTTACTACATGCAGAACCCGCAGAACTACTTCGCAAAATAAAACACACTTGCATGCAAACATATTGATCGAAAGCCCCGTTGCAAAATTGTAATCAAAAGGGTCCCAGGTAATATTGGTTTTCTATGGGATAAGGAGAAATCAACAAAAGAAAATCAAATTAGAAAATGAAATAAAACTCAAACATAACTGCTACATTAAAATAAGGAATAAAACGAATACAAAATGAAACAGAAGTGTTTGAATAATATAAGTGCACAAAAGTTAACCAACAGCAGGCCTTATTTCCTGTTACCTCTGCTTTGGCCTGATTTGCGGGACGAGGCTTTCCTCCAATAGGCGGGGGCGGCGGCGGGGGAGGGGGTGGCGGTGGCGCAGGCGCTGCAGGTGCCGCTGGTGGCGCGGGGGCAGCCTCAGTCGCCATAGGTGGCGCTGGAGGCGGTGGCGGGGCTTGTGGGGAAGGTTCCGGAACTGCCTCCCGCGCATGCGCACTGTAGCTATCCTCCTGTGGCGCAAACGAAGGCGAGGTCACTGATGTTTGTGGTTTTGAGAAGGCAGTTCGGGCATCAAACTTGGGCGTTGCGGGACTATACGCTTGGTTTGGACTATGAGCTCCTTGACTATACCCTGATGACTGAGAACTTTGCCTTCTCAATGGTTGACTAGATTCGTAGTGGGGTGACGTAGGGGTGTATGGGACAGGGCCTCTTATGGGGCTCGGAGGTTCATATCTAGGGGTGGTAGGTTGGGAGCCTGGCCCCCCGTAAGGACTGGACGGCTCATAGGTTGGTGTTTTGGGGGTAACACTAAAAGTATTCTCTGTATAATTTGGTTCAACGTGAAAACTAGGTTGCCAAGGTCTCTGTGGCTCTGCAGCTGGGGATTTCGGGCTAAAATGGACGTTTTCAAAACTTGGTTGGGCATCGTAACTAACTACCTGGGGGGAAGGTTGTTTGCCTGATATAGACATGTTCTCAAATGGCCGGGTGGGAGTTGAAAAATCTGATACACCCGGTGATGTCGTAAAGTCTGATACACCTGGAGCTGTCGTAAAATCAGCCACGCCTGGTGTTGACGTAAAGTCCGCCACACCTGGCCCAGCAGAAGCTTGGGAGTATGGGTAAGTGGGCGAACTGTGTTGTGCTTGATATGACTGAGGGTACCCGTAGTTATGTTCTTGGCGGGGAGTGGTGGCAGAAACTTGGCTTAGTGGACCGTCATAGTCTGTTTGTTGGTAGCCTGCATCACGTGACCTTGACCTCGATAATTTGCGTGACAGGGGGGCTCTCTGTGCTTGGACTTCAGAATAGGAAGGAGGGTTGTAGTAACCATCTTGGGCACTAGATGGCGCCTGCGCCTGGTAAGAGTCTGCCCTTCTGTAAGCAGGTTGTGCTGGTTGTTGGTAGGTTTGGGGATAGTAGCCGCCGCCCGTAGAAGACTCGAGATTACTGCCATAAACCTGGCTGGAGTGTCGATACATGTCTTGGAACAGGTCATTGACGCCAGCGGAAGGTTCCGGCTGTGGTGCGTACTGCTGCCCATAACCAACGCCTCCCCTGAAAATACACAACACAATCCATGGGCGTGTTTCGTTCCATGAATATGTTCCTGTTTCCTTCATGAAGAGAAAAGGTTCCTTCGTATTGTTCAAGAAAAACGTAACCGACGTAAGTTTGTTACACCACCAGGGGGCGCTGCAACGAGGTAAAGACTGACAACAATGGCGCATACCCTCACTTGGACTGTTCATTTTACTTTATTGACTGATATAACTTTATGTTTCGTTATTTGCTATGTATCTTATATATGTGATAAACATCAATGGAATCAAAACGACAAACACTAGGCCTAAACAAATTAAAGGCATGGTTCTCAGGCACCGTCAGCGTCAATTTTAACCCCACATTAAACTTTTTGATTTTGATTTTCATCCTTCAAGAAGATAAATCAATACAATTTTGATAAGATTTCCGTTTTTATGTAGTACTTTTGCCTGGTTAGCAAAATAATTTTGTTATTATCCTGCTCCTCCCTCATCATAAGACATTTTTATCAAAACATACAAAAAAGGTAAAAAACAAAAATATCGCCCGCCCACACTGATTTCTGAAAAAAGTGCCTGATAACCATACGATTTTTGGGCCCTATTGAGGTTTTTTAAATTTTATTTAAAGATATATGCATGTGTGTATTTAAACTATACTTTTTTGGTATCGGAATAGGAACATTTCCCTTTTTGCCTCATTTTTACGATCAGGAACATAAATATGTTAGGAGAACGAAATCACGCCCCTGGTATCTAAATATCGTATTTGAATTAGTTCATGTTTGCGCTATATGGCGGTATAAACATCCAAGTTCCGCTCTAGACAGAACTTCCGCCAGTTGAATACATCTAAAATTACATTGGCATGATGTGACTACAACAAAAGTGCTAACACAATTTGTTACAAATTGTTACGTCATTTTGGTTAGTTGCTTTTAACATAGTAACTCACGCTTGCTGGTCTGAATAAAATCGCTCAATTTTAAGTGCTATAATATTATATCACATTTTGCACACCTGTGTAAGGTACATTTCTTATGTTTGAATTTAGAAGTAAACATCCCTGAACAGTTTAAAACAGCAACATACGGAATACTGACCGCAAAGTCTTAACATTATGTATTTATAAGACAATGTCGATACAAGCAATATTACGGGTGGCACAGAAATCCTGTGAACATCTTATTTATAAATAATCATATCGCGACAGGGGCGGATAAAGAGGGGCTTTTCCGATTTGGAAAATTCTGGAAAATAGAATAATATATGCTTGGTACCGAACTCTGCGCCGGATATTGCGCCTCGTGAATGCCGTTTTCTTCCCTATATTCATACGTGTACATGAAAGAATTAAGCATAATGTTAATTAGCTCTCCAAGCACACTTGTTGACTCCCCCCCCCCCCCCTCCCTTTTTTCTAAGATCCGCCCCCAGTTATTAAGTACGCTCCTCACTCAGCTGTTATACACTGCAGACGTCCCAGACATCCTTTCGTATAACCGCTGCCTTGTTTGGCAACGTTCCCTGGACTAGAACATTAGGTCGCGCACATGCAGAATTGTAATCAGCACTACTGAAAGCGTGGTACTGCATTCTGCATTAAATCCAAATTTTAAACATGTGACACCCGCTCTCGTTGGGTTTATTACACTGGGACACAAGCTCTCATTGGTCTGCTCTTGGCCGTATGCCAGGATGACTGCAGTGTATAACCGATGCGTTTAAAAGAACGCTCATCAATTAGATTTCTTTGAAATTAACGAGAACACTCAACAACTCAACTCAACTCTGTATCTCTTTTTCTCTTTCCGTTTTAACATGTTCCATTCTCATGATAAACCATTTTTCTTTCTCCAAGTACTTAGAATCTTCTGTTAATAACGTGTGTTAACCCAACGTTGCATGTAATTTAGGAGAAAATACATCGACGTTGATAGCTCCGTGGAAGGATTCAAGTGGCTGCACTGTATACAAGGATGGGCCAACATTCCATCTTGGCTCTTAAGTGCTGGTGAGATGTAAAGATGGGCAGACCAAACAGCACTACATCGGCATAATGAGACAGAAACTGTCTAATGCTAGGTATATCATAACAACAGCTCTGTTTGTTTAAAATAGGTACCGGCGTCTCGAGAGACTGTTAGACCTATATCGGTACACCAGACCATTTTATATGGTTTCCTTTAATTCTGTACTTGCGGGCGCGTCAGTTGAAACACAGAATTTAGGAGAGTTAAACACCAATAAGGCAAATGTAAAGCATTCCTAGAATACTAAGTCAGGGTAGTGTTTTCAGGAACGCAATGGTAAGCGTCTCTGACGCTCAAGATGTCTTTTGGACGCTCGGTGCTGGCTGTATAGGACAGAGAACCAAAGCTTGCTCCTACAACCCTCACTGATCATAACCGACTAGCTCAATCAAACTAGTTCATTGTGCTAAACAACTGCGCTGACAACTGTTACTTGACCCTTACATTTTATAAATTCGACTAATATTATTGCTGACGATATTTACATGACCAGTCGAAGTTTGACAGGAATCCCCATTGGACGCTCGAAAATGCCATGTGACTTTTTCATAATTTTTGCTGAACACCCTGGACTCTCCACTTTTTCTTCAAATTGAAAGTACTGGGTCAGGGTGTGGGTGATCGATCATTATCTAGCTCTGATTTCCAATTTTTTCAATATTATGTTTATTTGAATATCTTCGAATCGAGTTCCAGTTAACTAATTCATTTATAATGCTTTTTTTAATACAATATGTTTCGTAACCATGCTTTTATTTTTTAATTATTTTTGTAATGACCAAAGTCATGTGTACACTTCTGTCTGTTTGTCTGTCTGTGTTTTCTTCAATGTAGAAGGTAGCTTAAAAGCTTATCGACATATTTCCATGAGAAATGATAGAAATCTAGGGGGACCTGGGGGTAGCAAGGGTCATTAATATTCTAGAGATAACCCGGATACAGGTACGTACTGGGACAGAGCCCCTTTTAAAATACGTAAGCGTGTATATATACTTCAGGCAAACTGGAATGGCAGCAGCTGGTGCTGGCATCACGACTAATAAAAATTCATGTTGCATTTGTCTAGTTTTTTTTTTTTTTTTTTTTTTGTAGGAGACCCGTGTTGAATGTTTTAAATCATAACTTCAAGGGTTTTCCCTTTGACAGGGTACTATTATATAATATGCAATCATTTTATTTTTACATAAAATTATTATAAAAAATTACATTGTAGCGTTCCTTTATGGTTCTGTAATGATGCATTCTTTCACGACACGATACGTATCTCGAAACTTTTCTCACGATATGATAAATGTATGAGGCATTATAAGTTAAATTCCAAGTCGAATTTTCCCATTGTATAGAGAAATGTAAACAAGCATCCTGTCATTAATTCTTTTCAAAACCATAAATAAAACCTATTTACAAACAATTTAGCATTAGGATGCCGTACAACTCGTTCCTTACCGGTGAAATTTCACCTCTTATATCTTACATTGTGCTGAGACTATTTTTAATATCAGATATTATCATGAGACGGCCAAGTATCGTGAGTAGGGTTGGGTATCGGTCAGCCAATTTAGGTACAATAGGTATTGTGATATACTTACAGCGATACCCGATACGTATTGACGATACGTTTAATTTTTCTTGTATGTCATTTCTGATTAAAGGCGCTGAAAGATAAAGTTTTTCGTAACCAAATAAAAAATACCGAGAACTGTATATACATACCTCATCCAATCGATCATACGATAATACATGATCTTATTTAAGTCTTAAAGGGTCAATATAGGAAATAAACGAGAATATAGGTCACAGTGACCTAATTTCAGGTTTGCTAGGAGATGTTTTTTAGAACCTCTAAGACTGCATGGGGTTCATGACCCTAGCCACTACGGTTACGATTTGTGCCCTGCTAACGGAAGGACGACGGACAAAGACCCATCGCTATAGCCCAGCATGACTGAAAGTCAGCTGAGCTAAAAATAGCTCAAGCTTTAAAAATAGCTCAGATTATAGTTTATAGGTAAGCGTTGTATGACTTCTATCTGTATTTCTGAGCAATTTTTCTTTCATCGATACGATACAGTATGCGTGACGTTTCGGTAACCGCATCGATGTGGCGTATCGATATGTATCGATATATCGGTTCATTGATACGGCCCTAATAATGAGTGTATCGATACATAGACAACTGACGATACTGATATGATGTATCGGTGTACCGTTGAATCGATAGAGCCTTTATAGTTATACATATATACGTAGAGTATACAAGCGAAAAACTTACAGTGGAACCCTTTCTTTACGGACACCTCTGTACCAAGGCACGGATCGTAATACTTTGAAGTTTTCCCCCTCTCCAACGACAAGGCATTAATACAGGTTTGCCTTTCCGCAGAAAAAAAAAAAAAACTTGCATTTCCGTTAAAGATGTATCCTACCATCATATCAAACTTTCAGTATCACTTCGCTTACTGTAAACCTGATTCTGCAAACTGATAGCCATCCCACATGCACACTTGCATGTAAGAAGAACTGGATGTTTTCAATAGTAACACAGTTATATCAGAAACATGACTGAAACATGAAAAATAAAAAATATATGAGTAAAAATGTTAAGAAACTAGAAAATGGGTAGTCGACAAGCGACAACGTGTATCCGCTGAACATCAGAGTGGTACGGGTGAAGTGAGGCAAGGATTGAGTATATCACACCACTCCTGAATGAAGTCCACTGAAACTTTAATTTATTCAACGAAAACAGGTAGGTAGGTGGCGCCACCCGTCTTATTACTAAAAAAACTCTCCAAGATGGATGGACATGCCAAATTTCAGACCAACACATTGAATCACTCCTGAGATATGAGCAATTTTTGCCCACAGTAAACATACGGATGGTTGCCAAGCAGAAACGACTGCATGTGGCGCCACCAGTCTTAAGTATAATATGGAGGAGTCCAAGGTCTATGGACATGCACAATTTCAACTCAATACATTGAACAATGACTAAGCTGAACAGATGAAATATGCAAAGAAGGACGCTAGGCAAAAAGTATTGCAGGTGGCTCCACCAGTCTCGATTATGAGATGCAGAGATCCATGATCTAAGGAGATACAGAATTTCAGCTCAATACATTGAACTACTCCTGAGATATGGGCTGTTATCTAAAAGTCACCCAGATTCGTACTGCAAGGAAAGGATTGCAGGTGGCGCCACCTGACTTTGTTACGCAAAACCACATAGGTGAGGGAATAACTGTGCCGGGTTTCGGAATGATTGGTCCAAGGGTCTGAGAGGAGTTCTCCGGAAACGAACGCAGCGGCGACGGCAGCGGCGGAACCTGCGCAGAAACATGGTATCCGCAAAACTGTGTTTTGGCGAATACAATTATGACCATTTTTTTTTAAATATTGGGATCTTGCCTTCCTAAGACAGGCGGAAAGGCGTTATTACGACCCCTGTAAGAGCACCTGTTACTTATGGCCACTTGAAAGTAGGCCCTGGCCCCGAAATCTATAATCTCCTAACTAAGGGCACCTCTCTATTGCGGGCAAAATCTCCGCTCCCGTCAATGACCGTAATTCGGTGGTTCTTCTGTACATCTATGTGTGTGTGCGTGTGTTCATTCATTTAACCCTTAGTCGCGACCTGCTCTTTATAATCCCAATTATAGAGGCCAAACGAATAAATGACCAAGCACAAATAGGATTGGTTATCAGATATAATATTAATGCGTATAGTATGACACCTGCCATAATCACTTTAACAAATATAAGCAAATGTTTGTCGACTGTCTGGTAAAGCTTAATGGTCTTTCTTAATTATCATGTACACCAGGATGACTCAGCTAAACACTAATATACAGCACGATCTAACAGCAAAATTATACACGCTTATCCATCGGGGTATTCTGTGGTTAACTTCATATTTGCGAGGCTTTATTTTCGCCATTTTCTTGTTTTTATTGTTTCGCGAGTTTTCTGGTTTTCTCAGTCTTACAATGCAGTTACATACACATGGTATATCAATTTTTTATAACATTTTTTTTCGCGAATTTCAGGTTTTCTTTATTTCACTACGGTACCGTTTTCGTTATCTTACCCTGCAGACGCCTTCACATAATATATCCATTATCACACTGATCGTTTAAGGCCAAAAAATAAAAAATGAAGGTATGGTTCTCAGGCACCGCCCGTGTCAATTTTAACCCCCCGCATCACACATTTTTATTTTTATTTTCATCTTTCAAGAAGATAAAATAATACAATTTTGATACCATTTCCTTTGTTATGTAGTGCTTTTACCTGTTTACCAAAAAGCCCTGTTATTTTCATGCTTTTCCCTGATCATATTACATTTTAATCGAAACATAAAAAAGGTACAAAACTAGACATTTCTTGGCACCGCAGGTGCCAGAGTATCCCCAGACATAGTAGCCCCCCCCCCCCCCTTTATAAATAGACCCCCATTTTTAGCAGCATATACTGACACTTGGCATATTTATTGTTTCTTCCATCTAACAATCCACAATCTTGTTGAAGATGTTGGTCCTGTGACCTTGATCTTTTTAAAGATGTGTCCTGTGACCTTGACCTTTGACCTCATGACCCCAAAATCAATTCAGGTCTTGCTTTTCCAATGGGACATATGCAAGTTAAGTTTGAAATCTATACATCAATAAAGCAGGAATTATCACCCAGAAACTAATTTTTGGACAGATGGCTCCTGTGACCTTCACCTTTGACCTTGTGACCTCAAAATTGATAGTGTTCTTCCTCTCTTGGCAGGAGAACTATATGTGCAAGATGAAAGATCTGAGATGAAATATTTGGCTGAAAATGCATCCACATCTTTTTAAAGATGTGTCCTGTGACCTTGACCTTTGACCTCATGACCCCAAAATCAATTTGGGTCTTGCTTTTCCAATGGGACATATACAAGTCAAGATTGAAATCCATACATCAATAAAAGCAGATATTATCATCCAGAAACTAATTTTTGGACAGATGGCTCCTGTGACCTTCACCTTTGATCTTGTGACCTCAAAATTTATAGGGGTCTTCCACTCTTGGCAGGTGAACTATATGTGCAAGATGAAAGATCTGAGATGAATTGTTTAGCTGAAAATGCATCCACAATCTTTATAAGAGGTTTCCTGTGACCTTGACCTTTGACCTCATGACTCCAAAAATATTCAGGTCTTGCTTTTCCAATGGGTCAAATTCAAGTCAAGTTTGAAATCCATACATCAATAAAAGAAGGAATTATCATCCAGAAACTAATTTTTGGACAGATGGCTCCTGTGACCTTCACTTTTAACCTTGTGAGCTCAAAATTGATAGGGTTCTTCCACTCTTGGCAGGTGAGCTATATGTGCAAGATGAAAGATCTGAGATGAATTGTTTGGCTGAAAATGCATCCACAATCTTTTTAAAGAGGTTTCCTGTGACCTTGACCTTTGACCTCATGACCCCAAAATCAATTCAGGTCTTGCTTTTCCAATGGGTCAAATACAAGTCAAGTTTGAAATAAATACATCAATAAAAGAAGGAATTATCATCCGGAAACTAATTTTTGGACAGATGGCTCCTGTGACCTTCACCTTTGACCTTGTGACCTCAAAATTGATAGGGTTCTTCCTTTCTTGGCAGGTGAACTATATGTGCAAGATGAAAGATCTGAGATGAAATGATTGGCTGAAAATGCATCCACAATCTTTTTAAAGATGTCCTGTGACCTTGACCTTTGACCTCATGACCCCAAAATCAATTTGGGTCTTGCTTTTTCAATGGGACATATACAAGTCAAGTTTGAAATCCATACATCAATAAAAGAAGGAATTATCATCAAGAAACTAATTTTTGGACAGATGGCTCCTGTGACCTTCACCTTTGACCTTGTGACCTCAAAACTGATAGGGGTCTTCCTCTTTTGGCAGATGACTTACATGTGCAAGATGAAAGGTCTGAGATGAAATGTTTGGCTGAAAATGCATCCACAATCTTTTTAAAGATGTGTCCTGTGACCTTGACCTCTGACCTCATGACCCCTAAAATAAATTGGAGTCTTGCTTTTTCAATGGGACATATATAAGTCAAGTTTGAAATCAATACATCAATAAAAGCAGGAATTATCATCCAGAAACTAATTTTTGGACAGATAGCTCCTGTGGCCTTGACCTTTGACCTTGTGACCCCAAAATTTATATGGATCATCCACTATTGGCAAGTGGGCTATATATTCAAGATGGAAGACCTAGGATGAAAGTTTGGCTTAAAATGCATCCACAGTATCTTTTAAAATGCCAGTCCAGTGACCTTGACCTTTGAACTCATGACCCTAGAACCTAAAGGGTTCTTACTTTAGTGGTGGGCCATACATAAGTCATGTTTGAAATCCATATGGCTATCAACACTGGAGATATCATAAGAGGTGTGTGATTTTCACCATATATGGCAATATTCAAGGTCAAGGCCACTATCATAAGAAAGGTCATGACCCCAATTTAAATAAACATCATCCCATAACCCATACCTATGTATATGCATAATATAAAAGAAATCTGTCCATTAGTTTTTGACTTATAATGCTCACAGTACTGTAAGGTGGCAATTTTGGGGGTATTAAACGGCACGAAAACAAGTAAAGAATAATAGGTGGCGCCACCAGTTTCTGAAACATGACAACCCTATCCATGATCTTCCATCAAGTTGATTTTGGGATAAATCCATGCAAGATTTCTTGAGATATTAAAGAATTTGTGTGATTTTCCCCAAAATTGGACCTATTCAAGGTCAAGGACACTCTCCTATTAAAGGTTATGACCTCATTTTAAATAGGCGTCGTCCTCTCACCCATATCTATACATATACCAAGTTTGGTAAAGATCCGTGAAATATTTTTTGGGTTATCGCGCCAACAAGATTTATATGCGGCGGCGGCGGCGGCGGCGGCGGGACCGGTATGAAAACATAGTATCCCCCGACTTTGTCTGGGGATACAATAAAATACCGCCCGACCGCATGGATCTCTGAACAAAGTGCCTGAGAACCATACCTTTTAATTTTTTGGCCTTATGTGTACGCTCAATCTTAACAATCTAATAAGGACCCACAAAAACAAGTAGAAATTTTTATTTATTGATATTATTCATAATGTCACTCCTTTATAGGTAACATAACATTTATATGTTATTATTTATACTATCAATTTTGGTTTGGACTTTTACAAGTGTTGGTGTATTGATAAATGCCAACGAGGCTAGATTATCAATTACCATTTATTGTGTTATTGAGGCATCTGATTCACATAGGTTTCATTTTCGGGATAATTTTCCTTTCGCGAATATTGCGAATTTGAAAACCTCGCGAACAACCAGACAAGCACATAATTGGCTGCTGTAGTCTGAACAAATAAGGGTGCCCATGCGCATTCTGTAATATTTGTTTTCTTAATGAAAAGTTGTATTTGAAATTGTCTGCAATGAAAGAATTAGACAGGGGCTTAATTGACCAAAGTGATATAACGACAAAATGTTCGAGTAATGAAAGTGACTTCATCTCCCTGATTTTTTTTTTTTTTTCATAACATTTCAGTGCCACTGATGGCCGTCAATGTTTTCGATTATATGTAAAATATTTATTGTCAAAATAATTGTTTGAAATGTTACATCAAAGGTAATGTTTATTATTCCTGGATTACACCATTATGTTTACACGTAAACAAGAAACAAAATACACCAAAGTTTGTAAAATATGTATTTTTGATAATTTCGTATGAACTAGACCTTTAGATACTCCTGCACACAAGTATATACATTATTATGTGCATGCAATAAAATAAAATCGAAATGATAACCGAAACCAAATTTGATAAAATGTTGATATTTGAACATGAATGACTTTTGATAATGGTAGAACTGTCACTTAAATGAGCAAACGAAACAAATTTTATGATAGATAATTAATTTACTGATCAGCTTTATATGATATAATTATATTGGATTCAGCATTATATAAATGTTTCTTTTAAGAATTGTATATAATTCTGTTTAATATAATTTAATATCTTCTCACAGTTTGGTCACACTTGGGAAACAGATTCATATCTGAAATAATTATTTTGGATTCAGAATTATATAAATGTTTCTTTTAAGAATTGTAAATAATTCTGTTTTATATCATTTAATATCTTCTCACAGTTTGGTCATCTATGGGAAACAGATTCATATCTGAAAATCGGGTAGCTTCTGTTCAACTTAGATCTGTTTTCTTCACTAGAACGCTTAAATGATAAATCCACTTGTTTCTCGAGGCGTTCAGGTGCGTAAATCGGTAATTTTATGACGTATACCAGTGGGTTTAAATGCCGCCACGAGGGCTGCCCCTATAACTCTTTTATTTATTCTGGTATGTTGATGGACCTCAAGGATTCTAAGAACTTGAGGAATCCGGCGTGCAGACTCGCTTACCTGGCGACACCAAGCTGCAAGAAATTGCCGCAAGCTTTGATGACATCCATGGCCTGGTTATGGGTCAGCATCTCGGCTTCTGTCTCGCCTATCCGGACAACCACGTCTCCGGGGGACAGGCCAGAAGCGGCCACGCTGCCGGGGGCAACCTGAAACCACACATCAGAAATATTAGAAAATAGAGAGCACTCAGTGGAGCGCATACCTCCGCAAAAGGCAAATTTATATAAATTTGTTGGGGGAGCAACACAATTTATACGCTATCTCCCTATACTATGTCCTACCACTCCACAAAATATTAGAGATTCAAAGTAACTATAGAGTACAATCAGTCAACCAATACTTACACAAAACATTATTTTGATAAAAAATATTGGTTCGCCTTAAAAATGTTCCCTTCATAGAGAGTGCCGATATCTCCAGGAGGATCATCAAGATACCTAGGGATTTGTATCAGTCAACCAGACTTTCAAAATATTCAGTCTTTCCATATGTAAGTATTTTGGCATAGTCTGGCTTGACAGTTCTGAATATATGATTTACGTGTGACATTCACGCTTCCGCAAGCTGAGGGGTCATAATGAAGTGAAGAGCAATGAAAGAAAAAGTGAAACCATTCAAAAGTATTTGCTGAGAATTCTTTGCAATTTTTAATGGAATAATCAACAAAATATTTTAAAACATTGTTACGCTCCCGAGGCAGCGGAAATCTGGCGCTTCTAAAGAAGCTATTGATTTTGACGCTGCCTGCTTTGACCGTTTATGATGCATTTAAACACCAGGTGGTGCACATGGGCCTGTCTGCTTAAAAAACTGCTGATGTGACTATCAGCCAACCAAATGCAAGTCAACAAACACTCGACAGGCATCAGACTCCGCCCAGAAACCACGCGTTGGGCCTCTCTGAGCCTGTGGCCTGTTAAAACGGTCGCCGGGGCGATGAGCTGTCACTCAAAACGAAATGAATAACATTAGCTTCGTGTATTCCTTGCTTGGCTAGTAAACCGTTTTGCTTCCAGCACAGGGTCTCATCTGATTCGACCAAAATCCAGTGCGCCCCTCTGGTGTAGAGATTCAGGATACAAGGTCATAACAAACAACGCTTACGATATAGGTAGTTGGCCTATGGGTAATGCGCTGTGTAAAGAGCGTAAAACATTTTCTGATGTGCTATTTTTAAATTTACATAGATTGGGTCTATTTTAGTATATTGATTCTTGTGAGGTGCTTCTGAATCGCACAGATTCGTGTCAGAGCCATCGATAGTCGAATGGGTTCTACCCAGGGCCTTATGTAATCGTATCAATCCTCTCCCCCATCGAATGATTTAACCAGGCCTTTTGGTTTGGTATAATATTGATATGACTGAAGATGTGGCCCAGGACGCAAAGCAAAGTAGTTTTGTATATACTTTAATTGGCTTTATTTTCGCATGATTGTGGTTGGTTTTTACATTCATCGGGTTAAAAGTTCGCGATTTTAACCTTTTCAGTTTTTCCCGAGGGTCCCATATTCGAGATCTGACAATACAAACGACCTATATACACGATGATTTACTCATATCATGTGCACAAAATCTTATTAACGTTTGTTATTGCTCGTTATTGTTCGACAGACAATTATAAAGATCTGATATAATTGAAAATATCAATCTTTGAGCATACAGCATCTATTTTTATTCATAATGTTAACATTTTATTTTTCAACTTTGCCTTTGATGATGCGACTTTACATTCACACATGTTTTTATTTTCGCGATAAGTCTGCTTTAAGCCAAACACAGTAATTGCGAAACGTAATATATCGCAAAAATGAAACCTTCTTGAAGAAGACCCATCAGCACAGATGAACAGTTGATATACAGTAGTCTCATGTACACGTTGTCCATGCATAAAGAATCGAACATTGAAATGCAAATGGTTGATATTAGGCCTATAAAGAATAACATATCTTTTACTTTCTCTGTTAATTAAAGTTTGATATTATTTATTTAAGAGATGCTTTACGGTATCTGTCCTTGCCTTGCTGACGATGATATAATTCTTGTTTAAACATACCTGGTAAAGGCCTCTGAATGGCGAGCTCGCGAAAATTGAACACTCGCGAAACAATTTATCCAGATAATTTTATCGTCTGTATGACACATTTCAAATATATGAGCGTCGGTGTTACACTTTTGAAATACATATACGTAATCACATTTCAAATATATTACAATTAAGTATAAGGTTTTAGAAAATAAGGTATCATGTTTCCATTAAAAGGTAATTCTTAATCAGTTTAGATATAATATTTCATAGTAAACTCATAAATGGAACCAAAGTCTATAATTCTATTTATTAATATATTTCATTTGCAATTTATAAATATTATTCTCGGAATAGTGGGGGGTGGGGGTGGGGGGGGGGTGATAACCTTGACCCCCCACCCCCCGGCCAAAAAGTGGGGGGATTTATACCCCTCCCCCCCTATATTAACGCAACTGTTAACACTGACACACCCCGGTGTCTGAGTTCACCTGAACCTATCTGCCTGGCACCGGCCCTACTGTAATTGAGCCATGAACACTGACTCGTTTTCTATACCCTCGTCACTGGACAAAAAACAGTCTCCCGAAGCTGTCGGAAAACCCTCGTATCTTTCACAGGTTCTTGCTCATTTGTATATGGGCTGTCACAGCAAGTGGTTTTTACCTCCCAGGTTGACTGGGTGATTAATGTTTTGTTTTACCGTGCTTGTCATTTCCTGCCCGTGCCTGGGTTACTTAATTGTCAAGTGTACCTGTCATATACAAGAACCTGTTAATGTGTCTTTGTGTTTAGAATGATGCTGTGCACTCCCTCCCCTCCCAACGCGTGTCAGAAGGTAATAGGATACACCGTGAATATACATTATATGCACATACATACATATATATATATATATATATATATATATATATATATATATATATATATGAACCTCCCTTAACGGGCACCTCTGTACTAAGGGCATCTCCCATTTACGACCACTTACGGGCAGTAACTTGCAAAGAAGGTCCCGAAATCTATATATAGCCTGCCTACTAAGTGTACTTCTCCTTTCCGGGCAAAATGTCCGTGTCCGTCAGTGTCCTTGATTCGGAGGTTATACTGTATATAATTGCAGATATTAAAATATCATATATATTCTTACATTTCAACTTAGACTATTTTAGGTATACTACTTAGATTATAGAAATAATATGTTATTCTTTTTTATTGCGGAACATTATATCATAAAGTAACTTGTGAAATGTCGCCTTTTCTGGCAAAAGACCCTTTCCTGATCGCTTACTAATTTCTATTTCAGGAACTGCATTAACTTCAACGAGGTTAATTCAGATATGATGTCTTTTTTAAGAAGCTCGTAGTCAAATGTTTAATTTGCGTTGACCGTCCGTCTCGTTTGGGATAGCTCAGTTTGGGATAGTCGATTCTATATTGTGCCGCAATGTAAATCTCTCGTGTTCTCATCACATGTATATTTTAAATTATACGGGACATGCCGTTTATGTGATTATTACAAAAGAACAAAACATCTGAACTGAGATGTGTGTTTTTGATGCGGCTGTTCTGTATTATATTACCAGACATGGGCGTGCTTTAACAATACAAACACTCCCATATATACCGTCAGTGTAACGTTCACAGCAGAATCTGAGCCTTTTTATATACTCGCGAACACCATTTCCGTAACAGTCCTGGAGAAATCTTTAGTTCCTGTTTTGTCTTTCGATGAACTCCAGACTAAACATAATCTGTTTCCGTATCGCTTCATGTCGTTTCTAACCCCTCAAAAAGTATAAGTATTTATGCCTATCACAATTTATTGTTGTCCGCCCGCCAAGCAGGATGCGCAGCTAGGTCGTTCACCCTAACAGACACGTGTCTGTCTCTTGTATGGAGGCTACTTAATCTTGTACACTTCTTTCCAATTATTATTATTTATCACGTTTCTTGAATTAAACAATATATAGTTTTAAAAGGACGAAACATTGAAATTACCATCGTCCAGTTATTATTATATTAACATTACATTTTGGTATAAAACGTTATATATATATACTTTAACACTTTTCCCATTAAGCGAACCAAACAATTAAGGAACTGTAGATACCTACATAAAAGGTAGGGCTAGGGGAAAGTTGGTCAATCCTGGAGTACTTAAAATATTTAAAACGTTCTCTCTAACAAACATCTTTTTAGTAATATATCTTATACGTGTAATTATATATGGCACTGGGCTTTCAGGGGCTGTTGCATGTACCTTTAAAATAATTAAAAGAAGAAAAAAATAGATAATTATAATCAATTTGCAATTTAACCCGCCGCCAATTAGTATGTGTTGTTTAATGCATGGCTGTTCTATATGTTTAATTGAATTACCTTAAGAACGACGTGGTCATAGAATGTACTTATAGCCATTATTGTCAAAAGCTTTACGAACGTCCCTTATAGCCCCGTATCTAATGGAGTTAAAAAAATTTCCAATGGTAGTGTAAGAATGAAATCACGGACTGAATTAAAATTAAACTAGTCATGAGCAATTAACATTCGATATTTTTCATGATAATTAATGGACGAAACCACGGCTGAGAAAGTGATACGACTGCTGCCAATTGACAAATAGAGGGAAAATAGTAAAAACTACAAATAAATACAGGTGGCGCCACCAGTCTTCAGAAACGGATGAAACTATCAATGATCAAAATGCAAGGAAGGTTTCAAGGCAATCAATGCATTAAGTATTGAGATACTGCAGCTTTTGTGCCATGTTTTTCATTATTCTTGAGTGCAAAACAGGACCCATATCTCGGTGGAATTTTAAGTTGCAGTGACCTCATTTCGTTGTCCAAGGAAATTTTTACAGGTCCTCTCGGGATGTTACAGGTTTTTAGGTCCAACCGACGGCCGGACGAAGAGTGATCGCTGTAGTCTTATGGTCAGCTACGCTTATGTTCTAAAGCAGTTATTTAAAACGTATATACAGATGGAATATAATAGCACATGGGGAAGAGCAGAGTACATGAAGAATAATTAAATACACCCATGTGACCTTAAGATGGACCTTAAGTGGACCATACGCAACCCGGAGGTCATGAAGATGGTTGGCATAGCAATTCTCGGGTTCATGGGTCATATTTCACAACTAGTGTTCAGGTGGGGTGCTGAGGGTTCCTGCTGCGCCCCGGGGCGCTGTGCTGGTTCTATAAGTGGCAGACACGAGCAGCCTTACAGCACTGTGGCAGCTGATCGAGTTTCCTTGACTCCCTGTGTACACAGCCTGTATGCCCTGAGACCAGGATTTGTAATACACATGACTGTCTGCGTGCAATGCCGTACCCTGTACATTCTTCTGTATAACTTGTAAAGATTGTATCGCGCCCACACGAACATACCGAACTCGTATATTAAGAGTCCTTGTGCCAATATAGTGGTTACATCAACATAGTGGTTACATCAATACAACTTCTATACCTGTGCCAAGACGTGTATGTTTTAAGTCCACATTATTAATATTGGTAATTATTGTTGCAATCAATAACCATTTGCTGTAAGCGTTGTATCTGACGAAATCATTTAGTCGCTTATACAAATAGTTTATGTGATATAAATATTACAACTATTTCATCTTTCATTATCTTAATTTTTTTGTGTGTTATGTGTGTATATGCTTTATTGACATTGTCTATAGTCACATACTAAATTCCTAGATTTTTACTATACTCATTCTTTCTGTACAATATGTGTATTTTAGGAGGTCAGCCTCGTGTTCTCGATAACTTTGTTCCCTTTATCTATGTCCCCTATTCCCTATATCCTTCAGTCTCAATGTTTCCCCTGCCCTCTGTTCCCCTGGACCCAATACCTGTTTTAATATTGATGTGAATTAAAAAAAAAATAAAAGAAATTGGGTAATATCATACCGCGCGTATACAGATATATTTCCATATGTTATCATCATCTCATTTGTCCGTATATGCATATCTTGATTTTGCCGTTTATTATATTCATATGCGTATTACTTTCACCATCACATATTTTGTATTATTATAACCATTATAATAAAAGATAACTTTCAGGTGAATTTAGATAACAGGAAACATAGTATCATAGGAACAAAGGTATCGTGGTATTACTGGGGAACAAAGGTACCGGGGAATATAGGTATTGGAACATACATTCCCGCAGACCATGGAACTTAATATTAGGAATAGACCGGCCCTTTCCTGAAAAGGCAAGGTTGCTATATAAATTCCATCAAATATTCGTACACAGCGGTGCACCAAGCCAATTAGTCGTAGATATTGCCGCCCCTTTTACAAAACATTACAAAACTGGACACCACATGGAAACATATGTCAAATTTCCTTGATATATAGGCTTTTAGTTACCAGCAATTCAGTTATATCAATGAGTTCATTAACTGGGAAATTTGTCGTTTTACCTGTTAATAGAAGTCACCACATTGCTTAGGTAAATAAAATATCGCTCTGACTTCAAACAAGTACATTTCATCATAAGAAACTGTTACTAGAAAAAAAAAATTTACACGGCAGGATACACATATAAAGAGGTAACTTAATTTTTCATGTACACACGATCTATTACTAGCTTAAACGCTTACTTGGTGAGTGTTATTCAATTTCCAACGCATATGCCTACTTTGTCACTTCTATTGATTCCACCTCTTCACATATCTCATATGACAATAGCTACACCTAACGGAGCTCGGTGATATGTACTTACACTTTAGTCTTTACTCGAGGAAACGCGGGAGGTTATTTAACGAGCTATATGTTTGCAGGGCATGTTTAATGTTTTCAGATCAAAAGTCAAATGTGTGGATAAACTTTGACTTTTCTTGTTTAATTACAATAAACTCAAAGTATAAACATTCTTTACTTAAAGGCAGAGTCGATTTCAATTAAGAATTAGTGATATGTTTCTGTACTTTGGGCAGTTTTATTTATGAACTAATGATTATTTGTTATTCAGAATTAGTAGTTGTTTCAAGTATCACTGAAATGTATATTATACATTACATATTAAGTAATTGACTAGAAATGATTTGACCCAACACACAGCAATTGTTTGCAGGTAGTGGATCATGCAGTTATGGTTAATAATAGTACAGGCAAATATATATATATTTCAGTTTTGAACTCTAAAAAAGTAACACAGTATGTCTGATACTTCAACGTCTTGATATGTACATTATACGTGTCGCAGTGCAGCCAGGAGGAATTCATCGACCCGGGAACGTATAACAGACTTATATTTGAAATGCAATTACATCTGCCATCTTAAAGATAAAATAACTCCTACATAGGTCTGGGTGAAAGATTGTTATTATTCACGTTACATAAAAATATCAGGTCATATTAACTTCTTCTTTTATGACCATTGGTACATAAAAAGGACACAACAGAAATTTAGGTGGTGCTTAATATGTTCAGGATAGTGCATGTAAACTTTTGTATCATGGAAAAGGGCATTTTAGGTTGTTACATGTTTTTATATACCTTGGTATTTTTGTGAAATTCAAGAGCTGAATTTCCTTATGCATTCCAAGGAAAAAAGCAACAGGATTGGTTATAACATTTCCGGCAAAATTTGTCAGAGAGACACCCTGCTCCCATCAGGGGGTATTGGTCTTCTAGCGGGGTTTCTCACTGGCTAGTGCCCCATAGGGGTTTCTGTAAATGTAGACGATCCTACATTGCATGTCTCTGCATGACTGGCCAGATTCTCAATGGCATTCCTGCATTGTAAGACCGCTCATCTAATAAAAAATAACAACAGATATATATTTCCTATTGAATAGCTTGCCTACACAGACCGTTCGCGAATCATTTGATTGGTTCAGTTGCCCATTTTATAAAAACATTACATAGCTAAATTTTCCCACCAATCATTTAAAAAGATCAAATTTGTACCTATAAATGTGTACTCTTTGAGGAGCTCCCTTCATTATACGAATTCAACGAAATGCCCCCCCCCCCCCAAAAAAAAGGGCCGCCCGGGGCGGAGCGCCCCTGTCGCCCCCCCCCCCCCCATCCCTTGGTACACCACTGATCGTACATTAATATTCATAAGCTCCAGGAAAATATGTAATATTAAACAGTTTGATATAACAAATTTGCCACATCGACATAAAGTAGTTGCTGTGCAGGTTTCTTGTGAGTCGTCATACGGGGAGTGGGTATGGAGTTCACGTGTTCCTGTTCTTGTGCACGAAGTACTGTACTGTAATGTTTTGAAAGTAAGCCTCGCTGGTTCAAAGGTACATGTAGAGTAAACTACAACAGCCAGTCACACCAGATGGGAAATACCCATGGAAGCCGTAAAAAGAACAGCAAGAACTCTTCAGACCTGGCGTGCGTTGCATTCGCGTCACGATTATGAACATAGCATACATTGAGGGGTAAGGTGATTATTAACTGATACCTGATAAAAGTACATGTAGAGCAATTTTAGAATCATTGCGTAATTCCAATTTTAGTCAGTGACGTCATAATATACTTAAGAGCAACAAGAACACTTAGCACCAAAATAATTGTGTTTCCAAGTTGACCATCTTGAGACAACCTTGTCAGGTTTGATATAATATGATATGGCTGTTAACTTCGATTTAATCCGATTATCGATTATTACATTTCGATTCGATTCTCGATTCGATTATTGTAAACAGTTATTATGTCCTCTCTGAGACGCATATCTACTAAATCGTTCAGTTTCTTATCGGATGATACTAAGATTATCCTGCATGTACCAAAGCTTGAATATGGGTAATATAATATTTAAATCTCCTATTCAATTACTGTGCTGAAATCCACTGAAGAATATAAGGTGACTCTCTTTGTTAACTTACAGTGCTTTTTCGGTCATGTAAACCGTCCTCCGGTATGAGCCATATATCCAAAAGGAATAAAACTAGGGGCGTGTTTTTGGCGATCTGACCAAAGTTTGGTTGTACGTTTGGTTACGACTAAAGAGTTTTGGCACTCCGGTTCAGGGCTGTGGTTGAACCAGTGGTTGGACCAAGCTGAACCGAGAACGGTTGTTTGTTCTGCGCAGACAGAAGATGGAATATAAAGCCTTTAACAAAAACAAAATTCCGGGGCCTATACATCTGTAGACGTGGCCCCGGAACAAGCATAAGTGTAATTGGGCATTGAGTACTACCGGGTGAAACACAGTCGCTTCAGGGCCAATTTGCCTTGAAAACACAAATCACAAGAAAATTTAACAGGGAAATTCGGATTTACCATCTCATTGTAGATCTTAATATCTGTTTATAAATTTTTTTCATAAAATAATGCCCGCATATTTTTAAGAAACGCGACAAAGTTGACACTAATTTCTTAATTTCAGAGACGCCATTTTGTTTTTGACCAAGAAGCGTTTTAGTGAAATCCAGCAAACAGCTTCTGTTGACAACCAACCAAACATCTCGAAAAACGCAGGCGACCAATGGAAGCCTCTCCTCCCTCGGCCATGGAGTGTACGACCTTGGGAATAAGGTCAAGGTCAAATATGAATATCAGGCACAATTTGTGACTGAGGACTTATATTGTGCCTAAGTTCCTGCTTTCGATAATCCACCATATTTGAAATTTAGCTCAAACACAAAATGGAACAAGTGACCCATGGGTCATGACGCTCAGCTGACTAGGAAGATATTAACAATTTCATCACTAATTTCAGGGTTCAAAGAAGATTTTTCATGGACCTCTCTGGATGTTAGGTCAGAAAATCCTACGTTGAATGATTACGATTTGTGCCTGGTTAACGGACGGACAGCCCCACGGACGGACAGACGGTCCGACAGACGGTCGACAGACAAAGATTGATCGCTATCGCTCAGATGACTTTCAGTCAGCTGAGCTAACAACAAGGGTGGGGGGGATTAAAAAAATTAAATCGACGGTGTTGACCTGAGGAGGTCCACCTTAACGAAGGTTTACCCAATTAGTAATATAGAAATAAACTGATCAACCCCTAAAAACCTCTTAGTACTACGAGGGGAGGTTTAGTGCGATATTAAATCAATATTATATTGATATAAATCGGTCGGGATATGGCTATACGATGTTCGCATATTGTGTATCGCGATACATTATGCAATTATCGATATTTTTCGAAATTTTTAAACAGGCATAAAACGGATCTTGAATAGAACAAATAATGTTTCTCTTGCAAATTTAGACATCCAAATGGGCTGCGATTAAATTGAAAGCCGACACCGTGTCTTTAAACGTTTAGTAAGAAACGTTCAAGTGTGCATGATATATATACCATATAGACCAAAGATCCGTCCCATGAAATTTGCATGTCTGCTCGAAGACTTGCTGTGTGTTAGTGTACGAGAAATATTTCCATACAACAAAAAGAAAGAAGTGCAGAACTTGGGTTAGAATTATCAAATATCCATTAATATTCTCTCCTCAAATCTCATGATAACTGCATTATAATTGATATTTTATAGACATCACGTCCATTTCCTCTAAATTAAAAAACAATGTAATACCGCAATACGTATCGCAACACGCTAACATGTATCGCAAAACATTGCAATACGAAATTTGTTATACCCAGCCCTAATAATAATTGGATCCATTTTATTAACTATATTGATTATTCAATGCTTTGTTACAGAAGTAATAAAATACCCTAAGATGTGTAAAGGTTGGCACCGTATCCTATGGACAAAACTGTATACCTGCTGAACGTTGCGAATAACCTTTGATAAACAGGTTTTAAAGTATTCATTCTAAATTTCTATATATTATTATGTTTAGTCCAGTGATCATCTAGAGGGTGTAATCAATTAATACTGTCATCGGTTATTGCTGCGTAAAAAAAATAATTTCTCGTCCAGGGTTCAAGTTTTTGTTTTCCATCCGGAGAAGTAGTTATTCGGCCAGAATGCTTGTTATTCTGATGAGAGATTATCAGATAAATGTATGCGTTAAATTGGCTGGTAAAATGTAATATAATACGATACCGGCTACATATTAATGCCTCAGTCAGATTTTCTTATCGTGCAGTGGGTATTACGGCCGGTAAAATGATGAGATTTCTGATAAAAACAATAATATATGTACCCTCAAGTTTGCATCATAATCCTACATCAATAGAACTGTATGGCATTATGTGGAACAGGTGTTTGTATAGCTGTACGAGGCACCTCCTAGCATTAACACCACCAGGCAAATTCTCTATGATAATACCATGCACTGCTGGTGTTATTTTCCCGTGAATTATCCTCATATAATTGTCTATATGACGCTGCTGCACTGCGTAAACTGCAGGCCGGTTTCCGCATAGGGCTGAGACTGAAAGACAAAAGTTACAAAAGCACTTATCCCCCCTCCCAGGTGTTCGTCCCGAAACAAGTGTGTGTCACGTGATTCGAATGAAATGCCCGGTGTTAAATCCTTTAACCCTATCAGCTGACTATGAATCCGACAGGTGGGCGTTAATAAAAGTATCTATATCATTCTTGGCGAAACGTGACTCACGTGAGTTCAACTTTGCTTGTTAGGGTTTGTGGGTTAGAAACCTAAGGCCCACAATGTACCGGGGCTTCTAAATACACCAGCGGCGTAGGTATATATGTAGTGAAAAAAGTAATGTAGTTTGTTAAAGTATGTTGGATAAGAAGCGTTTTAATGCAAAAGAAACAAGTCACGTAACAAGTGTGTGTCACGTGATTCGAATGAAATGCCTGGTGTTAAATCCTTTAACCCTATCAGCTGACTATGAATCCGACAGGTGGGCGTTAATGAAAGTATCTATATCATTCTTGGCGATTCCTGACTCACGTGAGTTCTACTTTGTTTGTTAGGGTTTGTGGGTTTGAAACCTACGGCCCACAATGCACACGGGCTTCTAAATATTCCACGGCATAGGTTTTTATGTCATGAAAAAGTAGTTTGTTAAAGTATGCTGGATAAGAAGAGTTTTAATGCAAAAGAATCGCTTCGAGGGAAAATATATAAACATAGGTGCTTTGTGGGTAGAGTTTTACGGAATCAGTAATAGTTTTAAAGCATGCGTATATGAAATGTCAACATGAGGTGTTTAATTGAAATGAACATTGATTTTGAAGTTTAAAATGATACAAGCAGTTCCGACAATGCCTAACTGGAAGAGGTTCGTTTTGAAAAGAAACAGTCTTGGGCGGAAGGTCGATACCTCTGTATTTAAGAGTAGGGTATACAAGTTGTTCCAGTACATCTTTTTTCTAATATTCTTAAACTTTTCTTGCTCTCATATTAAAACGATAGGCCTATCTTATGTAACAAAATGTTGTAAAAATAAAATGGACCAAAATGAAAGTTTTAAAAGTTAAATTAACATTGAAAAGTGAATACATATTTATTTATTTCTGCGATTTTAATTTTTTGTGGATATCCCGTGAGCCGGGTTAAGTTTTGATAGAAAGTCGGAAGGACCTCAGGTACTTGTATTGAGATCACTGAGAACATTTAGTCAAATGCTGTTAGTCAGATGCGTCAGATTAGTCAGTTTAGTCAGATTCCCGTCACTGGAGGAACTAAGTCTAAGGTGTAAGATATCCCAATTTGGAGTATTACATATATCTTTGGTGTAACTAAGGTTAAACTCATTTAAATATATGGCAAATTTCTTGGAACCCATATTGTAAACTCCAACAACATCCGTCGCACCGAAAGTACCAGATAAATTTAAGTTAGTTTCAGTGACTGGAACAGAACATGAACGGAAAATGTTTGAAGAACATGTCTACCAATTTCGTTCGAATGTTGTAGGGTAAGAGAAATATACATGTCTGTATTAATAAAACACCGTTAAAAATGGCCTATGTTAAAATATATGTTTAAATAGCTCCAACAGGTCTTTTCAAATAATGAAACTGTCCGTACTTTATTTAAATTAAAGAAAAATATGCAACAGATCAAATAATCAGTAAAATCTGGCCTTCACTTTGATCAAAACTATTTCATATTATAGGCGACTGTGGCCTAATTTTGCGTTTCAAAGAAGATATGACCAGAACTTTTTGATTTAGCAGGAACTTTCTAGGTCTCATAGTTACGATTAGTGCCCTGCTAAGGGAGAGGGGGGTGGCCGGGGGAGGACGACGGACAAGACCCATCGCTATAGCTCAGCAAGACTTAAAGTCAGCTGAGCTTAAATCATAACATTCTCTCCCCTCTCAGTGCCTATTGAAATTCACCTCTAATTTATTGGATACGCCCAAACATACTATTTGTTCTCCTCAATGTAAACCTATATATATATGCACAGCTTCAGCTGGCTCTGTGATTACAATTACTTTTGTGATAAATGATATAATATGTGCTCGTTCATCAAGTGTGCGATGTCGGCAATGATGTATCACTGATAAATGGATCTCGGTTCTGTTCCAGTAAACGAACCAATGGCGCTGTATATAAATACGCTACATGAGCCATCCATGCTAGCACAGCTGTCAGACGTCTATATGGTTGAGGGGGTCTAACGTATGGCGTACCTCTACAGGACGTACAGGGAAGGCAGGACTACAATACGCATTCTTTACATATCCCGCGTCGCTGATTCTGACATACACCAGGTTATACACGAAAGTTGAAACGTTAACATTCCTCCCTCGATTAACACTGGCGTTTCTGAAAACCTGACACTGAGAGAAAGGTGTAATAGCCCATGAAAATGTAATATTTCCTTACACACTAACTCCATCACCATCTGACAGTATTTGTGCATACATCAACATTGGAATGTGTTTAAGCTCAGAGAAGGATTACGAGAAGGGCCTATGTGTAGGTTTGGATCCCTATATGTGGGTGTGATTTTATAGTGAAATGGACGAAACTGTGCACCTAATGAGTATATAGTCATGCGTAACGGGATACCTCGTACGGAGATGGCGTGTATCACAAAAGAGTTGCCCAAAACACGCATTTGTCCAATGCTCTATCACTTTCTTCCCATTTCCGCTAAAATAAGGATCCAAGCGACTGTGGTGTAAAAGTACTAGGGGTTCCCATCAACAAACTTTAATACAAATGGAAAATCCAATATATTTATATATATATATATATTTATATATATATATATACATATATGTATATGCGTTTGTGTGTAATATGATAGTTATGTCATAGCAGGAATTTAACTTAGTCACCCATGACAGTCACAACATCTTTATTGATTAATATATAAACATCCTCCATGTGAATTAGAATATGTCCTGGCGAGGCAGACTAGGTTGATGACGTGTCTTCGTATTTTTTTTTTTTAAGTCTGCGGCTACGCTTTCACAGACCTTGGTTCGACGAGCTATTATGGTGTCTATTTCATGAATAATAAACAACCCTGCTAGTATTCGGGCCTATCAAACTGCCAATCAAATTCGGGACAGGTTTTTATGGCCCTATTTGACACGTTAGATTATCAATGCCTTAGTGGCAATCCTTAATGTTTAAGTGAAAAATCACAAGGCTTCCGCGTAGTGCAAGTGTACGCCGGTCATTTGATTGGTTCAATTTCTTGTTCAATATTCATGGTATAGACGCCAGAGCGACTCGCAGAATCAAGGTCTCTGAAGACATAGTCACCGATATGATAGATGAAGATGATATAATGTATAGCCTGAAATTGTGCCCCGCTCAAACTTTGGTCATAGTCAATTAGGGGCAATGTAAGGACGGGTTACTTACCTACAAGGTTTAATAGGCTTTAATATCCATTAATCACGATAATTTAGCCGCGATAGTCAAAGCTTTTAATAAACCGTGATCATGCAATTCCATCTGCTTATTCTTGACGACAATACCTAAATATGGAGAATATGTTCGTATATAATTTTGACAATAAGGCCATATCTGAAGTATACCCAGTTTGTAATGCAGAAGATTGACTAATTTTCCTACCCCTTTTCTTCAAGGAGCGTTTCATATAATGATTTGGGAATAGGATAAGTATCTTTCACACGATAAAAGGTATTTTGTTTCAGAAAAAAACTGAATGAAAAGGAAAAGCTTGTTCCCTATCTGTACTTACTCTGGTAACTTACTTATACCCATGTTTCAATTAGCGAGGAAACTCCCTTTGAAACTTGACACCCCCTTCCACAGTTCTGCAGTCGTTAAACATTTGCACGCAGCTCAAGATCACACAGACATCTCGCTTTTTAATTGCGTGGGCAGTGTGCTTGCATGTTCACACTGTCAGAAATTTATGTTTCATTTGTCTTGTCGCCAAATTTATGATTTCAATTATCTGGAATTTTATTTGCTCTTAACGTGTTCTGAGAAGAAACTGTCTGTAACTGTAAGGATTGCCATAAAAAAGTCTTCAAATGGCCTATACAAGCAAGCACCCGAATGAATAAATTAGAGTTGGACAATTATGCGACCGACGAAACGTTATACTTCAAATGATTTGCCTGTGAACGGTGTTGTAGTCGCGTCCACACAGTTTCAGTGCAAGTCAGAGTCCAGGCTGGTCGAGTCCAATAAAAACTATATAATATATATAAAAAAATATCATACGTGCTCTTTTAAGGTATTTGTTTTAGGCAACATTACATATAACTACGTGTCTAATTGTGTTTGAAACATTATGTCCATAGTGTACATCTTAGCCTTAGTTTGTGAGGAAGTTTTTATTCTACCGGACTCGGGAGTCAAGGATTCCCACATCACTGCTTTTAAACAGGCATTGGTTACCTTGAATTTTTTTCCAGCAACAAAACCCAGTTTTATGTGATTTTGAATCGTAATATTAACTTTAATTTTATAACCACTCATTATAAAGCAAAATCAAAAATATAATCAATATTTTCGACATTGAAATATACAAAACACCAAATTAAACTTGTAGGATTCCTCTCAGTCTGCCTGAATGACAGTACTATGACCTTGTGACCAAAAATTCTTAGAACTTATTATCCTTGAACTTGCAGCATTTAGATTAGTGTGACAATCTTTTAAAAAAGTGACCTTGACCTCTGACCAGGTAACCTCAAAATCTACAGATTTCCTCACTTTGGCCAAGTCAACCATGTGTGAAAGATGGAAAGTTCGGGATGAAAAGCTTGATTTACAGAGCATCCACAATTTTTTTAAAGATGTGGTTCCTGAGACCTTCAACTGGCCAAGTCAACCATGTGTGAAAGATGGAAAGTTCGGGAAGAAAAGTTTGATTTACAGAGCATCCACAATTTTTTTAAAGATGTGGTTCCTGAGACCTTCAACTTTGATATCTGGACCATGAAAATCAAAATGAATTTACTTTAGTGATGGGTCATTAATAAATCAAGTTTGAATACAATCTGTCTAGCCAAAGCAGAATTATCATCCACTAACTAATTTGTGAATGGATGGGCCCTGTGACTTTGACCTTTGACCCTTTGTCCCCAAATCGAAAAGAATCTTCCCCTATTGGAATGTGAGAAATATCTTAAAAATGGAAGGTTTGTGATAAAAAATTTCGCTTAAATGCATACACATTCCTTTCAAAGAAATGGGTCCTGTGACCTTGACCTTTGACCTTTGGACACCAAAATCGACAGGGTTCTTACTTTAGTAGTGAGCCATATATAAATTCAGTTTGAAACCATTATGTAAAACTAAACTGGACATATGATATGGATTCTAATTTGTGAACAGATGGCCCCTGGGACTTGACCTTTGACCTTTTGACCCCAACTTCATTTATGTTCTCCCCATACTGGCAAGTCAGCTAAATGTGCAAGATGGAAAGTTTCGGATGGAGAGCTTGGCTTAAAATGCAGCCATACTCTTTTTGAATAAGCGAGTCTTGTGACCCTGACCTTTGACCTTATGACCCAAAATCATACAGGTTCTTCCTTTAGTGATGGGCGATGTGTAAGTCATATTTGAATCCATATTGCCAATTCAACCTAGGTTATCATCTGGAAACAAATTATTTTGGATGGATGGATGGACAGACAGACAAACGAACAGACGGACAGATCACTGAACACACCAGATTTTTGGGACACTAGACGGAATCACAGCTGAGAAACTGACATGATTGTTGTCATTTCGTAGATAAAAATAAAAAAAAATATTCGTAAAAATCAGAAAAAAAATACAGGTGGCGCCACCACCTTTCGGAAACTGACAAAACTAGTCATGGTCAATATTTAAGGCAAGATTCATGACAATCCATGCATTAATTATCAAGATATTGGAGGTTTTGTATCAATTTTTTTATTATTCTGCGGGGTACTTTCAAGCCCCATAGCTCCGAGGATATAGGTCACAGTGATCTAATTTCAGGTTTCCAAGGAAATTTTTTTATGGACCTCACACGATATTTAGTTACAGGCTTCTACGGTTACGATTTGTGCCCTGCCAACGGACGGCCAGACGGCCAGACGGACAACGGACAAAGCGCCATACCTATACCTCAGTTGACTTACATTCAGCTGTGCTAAAAAAGTCTGTTTTAACTTGTGTCAGTCCTAAATTGGATTTTGAAAGATTTCGTGATGGTTAAATAAAATAAACTCAGAAGTCGTCATTTCACAATTTTATCAAATTAAAATGACAAATTATAATCTTTTACATAAAAACACGATTTAACATCATATAAAATATTGCCTTATTGCGACTGGTTTGTGGCAATCAGCGAGGATGCTATAAGAATATACGGGAAGACTTCACCTAAGTCATTTTATTTGGAAGCGGCGTAGACACAACTAGGATGCCCACAACTGACTTCCATGAATTCCTGTGCGTGGCACGCCCTTGTCAGGTGTTAACAGACATTATGTCTGCAGGAGACCACAGATGAAAAGTAGATATCAGAAATCAGAAACGTTTTCTTTCTCACCTCAGTAAGATCCACCGATGATTTTATTGTGGTACATTTTGCACCATCATTTAGACATGCGTACAGACAGACGAATCATAATTCTGCGTTTACATCTGTACTGATATTTCATTAAAGTTATAAACTTTTCTAGACCACAAAACCAATCTCTCCTCAAACATTGTCTAGAGACATATTGTACAGAGTCTAGAAACCAACTGATTGCCATGCAGTCACGTGTGCGTTTGCTTACACAGCCTCATTTGCCAGAGGTATATAAGCCTAAGCCCTTAGTACTGCCACTGTTGACATGCCAACATAATCTAAATAACTAGGTCAAGTGAGGTGCAGCACGGCTATTACACATAGGTCAATATACCAAGTCTATGACCGTCCCAAGAAGCTGTACTTGTACGGACCGCACATCTAAATGAGCTGAAAGCCAATGGTCAGTAAAGGCTATCTGAAAGCAGATACCCCTTACAACATCAAAGCAGTTTCTATAGAGCCCCTGCCACCCATAACGACCTCGAACAACACCTTGACCTTTGGAGACGAATAATTGTTGCCTTTAGAAAACAAATACATTCACCATAGCGGGTATAGAAAACGCTTATATAGGTCAAAATTACACCAAGTTCATTTGCTCTTTTTTTACTTTTTTTCTCCTTTTTCTCCATGCATATTCCTATATATCCTACGTAGTAAGCCTCCCAAAGGGGCTTTCAATCACTCTATGCATAATAGTGGTGTGCGAATGCCGAGTGAGGACACATTTTTTTTGATAAATCATATAATTAGCTTAAAAAACAAACATGGATCTTTATCTGGGTGTGTGAACCATTGCTTATAAGTTAAAACAAAAATATTGCAGCTAGCAAAAAGCCCCGCTTTGAGCCATAATTTTTCTGTTTTAGTCACTAGATGGCATTTTAGGGATCAGGCAATAAATAATATGCTTGGATTTCAATGATGAATGAGCTTGAAACCTAATAGCTAATCAGAAGGACTTTGAAAACTGGCTTCTCCCTGCGACCTTGTCCCTAAAGCAACATGTCATGTCTCGTTAGAAACTTGCTAGCATTGCTTCCTAATGTTGCACCTGGATAATACGTTTCATTTTCTTATTTGAGCAAGGAAAACAAGTAAGGTGTCGTAGTTAAGGGTTTGTAAAGCCCCAGTCACACTGTCCCGGATTAACCTACGGATCACCACGGACGGCCATGGACTTGTGATCCGTGGTGAATGATGGTGGATCGATATTCCCTGCGGTGTTGTCAGGGATCACCAGGGTTTCAGTACGAACCACCAAGGTTTCAGTACGGAACACCAGGGTTTCAATACGGACACAGGGCGGATTCACCAAGGATCTCCGTAACTCTTCCGTGAATATTCACGGAATGACTAAGGATCATGAGGGTTTTAGTACGGACCATGACGGATAGATACGGAGGTACCACGGCATGTGGCGGAAGTGTTAGGGTCGTGCTACGGATTAAGCTGCGCTGCTTTTTCGTATAAAAAGGGCAGTCTCAGCTTGTCAGCCCTCTTTTCACATGTTTCACATGGTACAAGTCTCATAAAGTTCTTAGAAGCATTAATATCTTCTACTCTAATTTCAGACATGAGGCGGTCATATTGGCCGAAAAGTGGTCTTCTTTGTAGCAATTTACGGACCCACACTGCTCTTCTCCTTTTTCTCACAGTTTTCAAATAGTTTATCGCCACTATAATGTTTTCAACTTGTTGCCTGTAACCTATGTGGATCCATGATGAGATATGACACAAGACATTTGGAGGGACTATATATACCCAAGCCCTAGTCATCTATCTTCCGTACATGACCGTGGCGTGACCGGAGACAGACCCTCGTGGTCTGTACAGAAACCTTGATGATTCCGTCGTCGTCCGTGTGTATCCCTGCATGGTCGTGATTGTCCCTCACCGCTCCGTATTCGGCTAGGGATCATACGACGGTGGCACTACGGTCAACCACGGATTATCCTAACGCTGCCGTACACAACCGTAGCGCAAACCTGAAACGTCCGTTCTGTTTTTAGCGACGGATGGCCAGGGAGCACCAAGGATGGGTACGGATCAATGCAGGGACGTGCTATGGTCAATCAGGGACACGCCACGGCAGGAGCACGGCGGACCCAGACCGTAGACGCCGCTACGGAAATTTTGAACAGTTCAAAACTTCCGTAGCAGTTCCCGGACCACGAGGGATCACAACGGATAAGCACGGATGGAACCAAGGATGACGGCGGACGCTGTACGGTACACCAGGGATCGCTCATTTGGGGCATCCGTTGGCTGATCCGGGACAGTGTGAATGGGGCTTATGCCAGATCATGTTTGGTTATGTTGCCAAAGAAGGGACAATTAGTAAAATCAGACAGGGCACCACTAGAATGCATGCAGTGCCTCGTCTCTGTATACACCGACGGATAATGCGTCTATTCCCCATAGTGTCATCTGGCGCATTGCTGTGGTCGAGCTCACAGCACTCGAGTCAGAGTGTAAGTTCGAGTCATTGAGATTCGAGTCCAAATCCACCTATCTCGAGTCCGAGTCATTTGGAGCCCGAGTCCTATTTTAGTTTACACGTTTTATGACCCATCCCCCTCCCAATGCAGAACAAAAGCTTTGATAATATCATTTTTATAGGACTAATATTCTGTTGGTATAGGTCATGCATTTATATAAGTCTCTATAGTACACGTGACATTTCTCGAGTGCCTGGATCCGAGTCCAGGACTCTCGAGTTAAAGTCCGAGTCCTGGATCCTCGAGTCAAAGTCCTGACTCGAGTCCTGCATAACAGATATGAGTTTTGCATAATACAGCATAATACCGTCCGCTTGATTGTAATGTTTGCAATTAAATAATTGGACAAAACTGCTTTAATTTAGTCTTTGATTTTGATTAGTGTGGCAGATAAAACTACTGATTATTAGAACGCCAGAATGGATGGGCGAGAGCACACATGTTGACAGATCAAACCAGAAAGGCATCCTATGTCAGTGATCGGAAACGTGTGAATCAGGTATAAACATTTTCCTGCATACCTATGTTTTCGATTTCAATTTAACTGGTTTGTAGAAAGACTATAACAAATTACATGGCAATGCAATATTAGTGCCAACATTCTATCTACTACCGTTAACTTTATCAGCCATGCGATCACGGCCATTCTCAATGTTCTGCTACATATTTTCCTTCATGCGTAAAATATTTGCAGTTTTCATTTAATAAGTTACACTGAAAATTGAGAATTATCGACCGTTGTAATGCTTGTTTTCAAAATGACTGCACATTTATCATAGAAAGGTTATTTATAGGCGGTCCCACCGTATTCCCGAATCTTGGCGGTGGAGCAGGGTGTAAGGAATCTGGGACATTCACTACAGAGGTATCCTTAGAAAACTAGACATTTCTTGGCACCGCAGGTGCCAGAGTATCCCCAGACATAATAGCCCCCCCCCCCCTTTAAGAATAGACCCCCATTTTAAGCAGCATATACTGACACTTGGCATATTTATTGTTTCTTCTATCTAACAATCCACAATCTTGTTGAAGATGTTGATCCTGTGACCTTGATCTTTTTAAAGATGTGTCCTGTGACCTTGACCTTTGACCTCATGACCCCAAAATCAATTTGGGTCTTGCTTTTCCAATGGGACATACACAAGTCAAGTTTGAAATCCATACATCAATAAAAACAGGAATTATCATCCAGAAACTAATTTTTGCACAGATCGCTCCTGTGACCTTCACCTTTGACCTTGTGACCTCAAAATTGATAGGGTCTTCCACCCTTGGCAGGAGAACTATATGTGCAAGATGAAATATCTGAGATGAAATGTTTGGCTGAAAATGCATCCACATCTTTTTAAAGATGTGTCCTGTGCCCTTGACCTTTGACCTCATGACCCCAAAATCAATTTGGGTCTTGTTTTTCCAATGGGACATATACAAGTCAAGTTTGAAATCCATACATCAATGAAAGCAGGAATTATCATCCAGAAACTAATTTTTGCACAGATCGCTCCTGTGACCTTCACCTTTGACCTTGTGACCTCAAAATTGATAGGGGTCTTCCACTCTTGGCAGGTGAACTATATGAGCAAGATGAAAAATCTGAGATGAAATGTTTGGCTGAAAATGCACCCACATCTTTTTAAAGATGTGTCCTAGCTGTGACCTTGACCTTTGACCTCATGACCCCAAAATCAATTCGGGTCTTGCTTTTCCAATGGGACATATATAAGTCAAGTTTGAAATCAATACATGAATAAAAGCAGGAATTATCATCCAGAAACTAAATTTTGACGGATAGCTCCTGTGGCCTTGACCTTTGACCTTGTGACCCCAAAATTGATATGGATCATCCACTATTGGCAAGTGAGCTATATATTCAAGATGGAAGACCTGGGATGAAAGTTTGGCTTAAAATGCTTCCATAGTATCTTTTAAGATGCCAGTCCAGTGACCTTGACCTTTGACCTCATGACCCTAGAACCTAAAGGGTTCTTACTTTAGTGTTTGGCCATACATAAGTCACGTTTGAAATCACTATGGCTATCAACACTGGAGATATCATAAGAGGTGTGTGATTTTTATCAAATATGGACACATTAAAGATCAAGGCCACTCTCATGGTAAAGGTCATGACCCAAATGTAAATAGACCTCATCACATAACCCATCTCTCTACATGTGCATACTATGAAAGAAATCTGTCCATTAGTTTTTTGACTAATAATGCTTACAGTACTGTCAAGTGGCAATTATGGGGGTATTAAAAGGCGTAAAAACAAGAAAAGGATAATAGGTGGCGCCACCAGTGACCGGCGGGACCGTCGTGAAACCATAGTATCCCGACTTTGTCTGGGGATACAATTCTTGAGAGCTTTTGTATCAAACATTTAATTATTCTAGGGTGCATGGACAAGCCCCATAATCTAAGAATATAGATAGCAGTGAGCTAATTTCAGGTTTCCAAGGAGCCTTTTTATGGACCTCCATGGAATTTTCTAGGTCCAACGTTTACGATTTGTGCCCTGTAAACGAACAACAAGACAGCTGGAAGGAAGGACAGACATGGAACAAAGCGTGATCGTTATAGCTCAGATGACTTACCGTAAGCTGATCTTAAAACACGGGTGAAAACGTAACCTCCTTCTGAGATAACAAATTTTATGCAAATTGATAGATGTTCAGGTTTTTAAGTTCAATAAAAGGTTGGTCCAGGTTTCATGGAAGCTTGTTCCAATACAGTGTCAAGATACAACAAATTAACAAATGTGTAAATAATTTATCGTTGAATAACAATATTTATTTTAGTGACGTGCATACACATTATGTCAGCTGCTACTCGTCCACGAGCAATTACGTGGGGCAGTCCGTCATGCATGGAATGTGTCTTTTTTTGCATCAAATCTCGCACACTCGTGCCAGGTTGATATTATCTGATAGAATCTGACAGACGGGCGCTGATTTCTTTAAGAGCTAGGCAGGGCACATTCTAAACGACTCTGGCATCTCTCATTGAGGTCCTCTATAATAGGCGACTGGTAAGTATCTACATGTAACACAACTGTCTCTCATCATATCCCGTATGAATAAACAACTCCGTAAAACAGAAACATCAGTGACCCAGGTCGTGCTATTACACCTACACGCTCATAAAACCCTCCTCCCCGTATCAGTATCGAAAAACACCTCGACCGTGAGGACATTGTGTTTATTATTAGTATCTTGTTGTTTTCTCTCAGAGAGAAGCCTATATGATAATTGTGGAATTGGTCTGTGTTGCTGTCTGCTAGCTTGTTATCAATGCACTTACATACTCCCTCCCTCCCTCTTTCTCTCTCTCTCTCTCTCTCTCTCTCTCCATATATATATATATATCTCCATATATATATATATATATAATATGTATGTATGTAAGTATAATATATATATTTGTGGGTGTTTGATATATGTGTATATATTTGTATATGTGTATATATATTGATGATTATATGTGCAAAGACATGTACATGTTCATATGTATGTATATGTGCATATATACATAAATGTATATAACGCATGTAATGATATTTGAGTTTTTTGCCATGATTTATTTAGGAATGATCCTTTAGGCATTCTTTCTGTAGGTTTTGTTGTTGAATATGAGATGAACCAGAGTAAATAGGACAAGGCATCAACAAGGCCCCCACACAATACAAATATCACAATACCATTTAACCATACCTGTAACCATATTTAAGCTATGTATTTCTACCATTATGATGCGCGGTATACGACAAACATGTGATATATATATATATATATATATATATATATATATATATATATATATATATATATATATATGTATATATATATACATATACTACACATGTCATTATGTAATCAGGTCTTTGTAGGGCGGGGTAAAGGTCATGTCATAAGATACCCAGTGTAGATCAAAGAGGTGGGTATATATATATACATATATATGTGCTTGTCATCTTAAGCGATATTCAAGGGATAATGGGACACAATAAAAATTTATGACATACAAAATTCTACATGTAATAGAAGATCGGTTAACTTCAAGTTCTATAGACGGGATTATAACTCACGAGGCTATAATTATAAACCATATAAATATAGGATTTTGGGACGATGATCTTTCAAGAAATGCAGTATCTATAGTTTGATACTGCAAAAAAAGTCAATAGTTCACACGGGTACAGAATATGAACACTTTGATAAGTTATTCGAGATATCCCCATTTATCTCAGATCTTTTTATACGAACGTCATATGGACCTTTAAGACCACATTAGACGGATTTCTTGGAATATCGAGTTTGTATATCAGCATACATTGTTTCATACTCATCCTCCTCGAAAATTAAATCACCACGAAAATTTCAATATCTACGG
Source organism: Sipunculus nudus (assembly GCA_026874595.1). NCBI lineage: Eukaryota > Metazoa > Annelida > Sipuncula > Golfingiida > Sipunculidae > Sipunculus > Sipunculus nudus. The sequence goes on along the minus strand of CM049307.1, from coordinate 49,331,740 downwards.
TATACAGTAAAAAAAATTATAATGTTCTTACCTTCATAACGGTGAGGGGCTGTTGATAGTCCCTGCCGCCCTGAAGTCGAAAACCCCACGGCATATCACTGGCCGGCCGCTGTAACCAGATAGTCTCCATGTTTTATTATAATTTTACCTTTTGACTAAGTTTTGTGAAAATCTGTAAAGTTCCTGGGGCGGCACAAAATGGAAAGTGTTCCAGGACAACCCAAGAACAAAATAGAGGTCACATGAAAGTCCCAACATTAAGGCGGTACCGAAACCAGAGTCGTATTGCCGGGAAGGCCACGGGCTGAGGGCGCAACTGATGGCGAAAGGGTTCCTATAAATAGCTCTAACTTATGCTAGCAGCGGTCTCAAGCCCAGCATTACAAGCTGCTTGGCTGCCCACGTTCATACAGCACGCGTGTTTATCCACGAAACAGCGCACAGCCGCCACCGACAGCAGCTAGCAGCACTTACAGACAGACGCTTGGCCTGTATCATTTGTCTCACCGGTAAACCTGACCCGAACGTAGTGAATGCATTCAGCAACACCCCAGCATCTGACAGCGTTATCACTGATCTAGTGATTCATCTTCTAACCTCGCGCGTGTACGAGGAATGTGCTTGTGTAGCCCGAGGCCAAGTCCGGCCCACGCCTCGTGCCAACTTTTATTCTCTCCCTCACTCATATCCAGAATTCTCAATGTTTATCAAAAACAGAGCGGCTTTTGTTTGAAGCACCGCGGGGGTTAAACCGCGGAACTTACGGATTGCGCCGAGCTACGGCTGTGTTTATTAAGACGGGTACATCACAGAGTAAGCCGTTTGCTGTCACGACATTGCATATTTCGGCCGACCATTTCCTCTACGCATGACCGGGCACGGATGTGACGCGGCTGTCAATCCTTTAATTAGGATGACTTGATTACCGTTTTAGATTACCGTCAGAGGTGTGTACTGAAGTCTGTAAGTGATATTTTAAAAAAGTTATAAAGTTATAAAGTTATCTTGATGATATAATACTGGTTTTGCGGTTCTCATGATTCCATCTTTGTATACAGATTAAACAGATAAATCCGAGTCGGTTAAATATATGATAACTTGTTAGAATATTACCTCCTTCAATGGTAATAATTGTTGTGATAATTGTCATCTCAAATGTGATATCTTATTTAAAGTACGATTTAGCCTTTTCCTTTAGTAATGTAAATTTTTCCAAACTGGAATACCAGATTACCAACTGTGTTATTTCAAAGCACAGGTACATTATTTCAGAGCACATGTAAACTTATATATATGTATATATATATATATGTATATTTACAATTATATACTTTATATATTTACAATTATATACTTTTACAATTACAGTTATAAATAATATTGAGAATAATAACAATAATTGTTATGACTCTTCTTCTTTTTCTTTTTCTTCTTCTTCTTCTTATTATTATTATTGCTTCAATGTGTACTTTAAATGAAGTCACCGCGACTTAGTCGATCTTTTGTTGTTTGTTTTTCGTACAAACACGGACTTTTCATATGTATACTCATAATGAATTATCATATAAAAACTTCACCTTCATAACTACCATACTTCTTAAATTATGTATGTTATAAAATGCCATTAAAACATAAGATATAACAGGCAGTTTTATATATATATAGTCTGACGTAGTGTCTTTTATTTTCAACAAATATAACTACTCTCCTCAATATTTCACACATTTTCACTTATTCAAGGGTAAAAAAATGGCCGCATGCTGCATTTATTTTTGTAGCAGTATCATGCATCAAAGCATGTGTAGTATGGTTATGAATCTGACATGTCCTTGCCAGCTAGTTTGCTTGCCCTGGACAGGTTATGTAAACAACAGTGGCCTAGGTCTAATGAGGGAGAATTCACGAGTCCCCCATCTGAGTCCAGAGGCTATAGGAGGTCAAGGTCAAGGTCAGGTATGCCGGTGCCAGCGTTGTATTCTTGGCCAATCAGTGACCTCAGAACCAAGCAGGAGGGTTGTTGGTGGAGTCGGTTAGCCATTTCCTCCATCACACTAGCGCCAGCTACGTGCGTAATGTAGGTTTATACAGTACGATCATAGAATAATAATAACAACAATTGACAGTTCCAGTAGATTTAACGGGATCATTTATCATAGATGGACTAGTTTTCAGTGTGCTAAGTGTTACAAATTTGTAAAAGCCAATTATATCCATACTGCATGTCGGGATACTAATTAGCGGACGAGGCTGGGCCGCATCAATCGATAATCGATCGACTGAAGAGGTCCAACACGATTATCGGTCGAATTTATGTCAAGGATAGATAGAAATTTCATTGTACAGCAAATTAAACAGTGGTTTAGTTTATTCTTAATCATTATCGTTCCGAAAATATTGCGACAAAGTTGGAAATAATCTATTAAGATACTTTATAATATTGTGTGACCTTTCTTTGTGAAATGACATAAATTCCATTAATTTGAATGGTAAATCATTGTATTTCTTCTCAGTCTACATGCTTCACGTGAAAACAACTTTGACTCAATTTCCTTAATGGAGTGGGATTAGTAATAAAGGCCAGTTTTTGTTAATTTTTACAGGTAAGGGAATTGAATATAATGCAATTCATATTACTGTTGGAAATAGAGGCCTACTTGTATGCGTTATATTTTAACTGATAATCTTATACAGAGGTCTGCTTTGGAATATAACAATTTTTTTTATATCTCAATGTTTTGTTAGATATGAGTGACATCAAGTCAGTTTTCTGTAAATTGATTTTTCATGAAATATTTATTTGATAATTATAACTTAACTTCAAGTAAGTTTGAAAATGGTATATCCTTTGACTCTCATTAGGCCTTTATATGTTTCATACTTCATACCATGCACGCCTTTAGTTTTGATTAAAATTAAAAACCCAGTAACGGATCTGAAATTTTCTTAAGATTTGAAGAAGACTATATTAGGATATAAAATTACCAATTTTGCAGACATGATTCTGTAAATTCAGTATTTAATAAATTTTTGGTGCAGTTGTGGTTAAAATATGAAAATGGAAAAAATACTGCACTGAAAATACAAAATTTTATGTTTTATCTTATCAAAATTTTCCAAACTGTGTGAGGGGCTACCCCTTCCCACGCCCAATTCCCTTTCATGCGCATACATTTGCAGAATGTCCCACACTTTAAAAAAAACGCTAAAAAACTTATATATATATATATAATCTCATGAACAAGAGAGAGAGCGCGGACTTCTAAAACTTATACATATATGCTACACGTTTTAAAACACGTTTCACACTCCTACGCAGCGGTTGGTCATCTTGAAAATTTCTTCATATTTAACAAATGCTTTTACAAGTCCTTATTCTAAATGTTTCCTATATACATCCAACTCTCAAATGAACATCATTATAAATATCTGGCAAACAAGAATTAAACAGGAGACAAGACAACAAAAGTTCCTGGTATTTCCGACGGATGTCGCTTGCAGTGAGTGCTGCGATCGTATTCAACAATAAACAATAACAACTGATGTAATAGTCTTGGCTCCTTCGCTCGTTGGAAGTCTGGAGTAGGATTAATGGTTACGTCATGCGGTTGACAAAAGGTACACAATAGAATCTTTATAGATTCCATACAAACAAAAAAAAACTGCTACAGCTGTTATCAAATACTGCTTCAGCAAATATACTAGTATACAAATTCAACCAAAATCACCAAACGTTTCTCTATGAATTTTAATGTAAGTCATCAAGTCTTTGTGTGTGTGTACGTATTTGCATGTTTATTTCAAGTAGATATTTCATTTGTACATGTTTTTTTTGTTAAGCAGAAGACATATTTAGGGTGCATACCTAACCCAGAATACTTTTAAGATTTAACTTTTCATTGTTTCAGGTCTATACCTGTCTTGTAGTACAAGTATATTCCACCAGATTTCAGGTTTTAGTGGCAGTTGTTTGCTTAGGTCAGATGTACAGATTCATCAGTTAAAAAGCCCGAACAAGCAATGTTCAACGCCAGAACAATCAAAGCTTCATAAAATGTATGCTTTTCACAACTAAAGAATTATCTCAAGTTTTAACCAGGTTACTTGGTTAGAAATACAGATACCAGTTTCTAGAATGTTCCAATTGACCTTTTACAGCCTGTAACAAGCTTAATATTTGTACAATTTCTTCGCTACCCCTTGCGCGTTACGTTATTGAACGGCAAACCAAAACAGCGAAGTTCCCCATAGTTACAAAATATAGCTGATATAAGGAACATGATACTAAATAGATTATCTAACACAAATATTTTCAACTCAGTGTAACTCAACAATCAAATTAGTATAAATGATTCTGTTGTGTAACAAAATAATGTGGCCTTCTGGAAAAACAGAACTATCATAACATGTAGCAAATTATAGCAACATCTCCAACTGGCTGGTCGGTTTTTTTATTCGACACAGTTTCCGTAATATATGGTGCACGTTCACTGTGGTGGTCATTTTATGTAAGAATTTCGTTCATTGACCTTGAGCAATTTTATGTTTACTTTAAAGATAATACTCCATACGAGTGAAGCATAGAAAAACATAACCATTTGTTTGAGCAAAAAGTGGTAAGATTTAATGAAGGACTTGGGCTATAGACCTTCGACGTCCCGCACAACGTCACCTTCAACAGTGTAACAGTGTAATTATGTAATTACCCGTATACAACACTTACTGTTTATGTTCTGCACAGAGATCTAACAGCTTTTCTACACGTGAACGTCTCACCGTTTCCGGTTAAGAACTCGTAGTACATACGTTTATGCTTTGAAATTGGTGTTCTCATATAGGTATAGACACTTAATTGTTACATGCAGCGTTTACCAAATATGTTTTCTTTTCGTGTGATTTTTTTGTTCCAATATCTAAGACATCTCATATTATAGACTAAAATCTGGGTATTCAGAGAGGATATCACGATATTTCCCGTTAATAGAAAGATGTTCCATCTGCTGTGCGTGCATTTTGACTTGGTCATAATTGATTAGTCACAAATGTAAGTGAATAACAGGTATTTAATTTACACACATGTTCCAATATATACTTATTTAAATATCAAAATCTCTAGAGAGTTTATATAATAGATATATTCCATAATATAAAGACAAAAGAAAACGTATACCCTTGCATGCATACTTATTTAAATATTCATATATAATGACAGTTTGAGCGGGGAACATTCTTTCCCGGGGGGGGGGGGGGGGGGGGAGGGGTACCAAGTCTCTGTACTTTATTATAAAAAAAATATCTCCCCTCACATTTTCTCGGCAGACAGGGTAAATGGACAAGCAGTGCGCTGATCAGATCATTGTACTTTCAGCTGTGAATGAATAACCTGCATAGGTTGTGACGTCACTAAGGAAATAAGCATTTCCAGAGGAAACGGCAGCGTATCCCCGCACCTACTGTAAAACCAGGGTTATAACACCGGGATACAGCTAATCACCATCTAACAGATACGGAACGGGAACCAGCGAAAAAGAGGTTTGCGTGGCTACCATTTGTTGAGGCGCAATAAAAAGAGGATGCCAAGCCTCCACACTAAAATCATATCAAAAGGATCATATGTCAGGTACAACTGTCCTATAAATAAGTGCAACAGTACTTTCTCCATGAATATTGAGCTACATATTTTGCTTTATAATGCATGCTGGAGCTAAAGCCTTTGGATTATGGGCAGAGAAGCCTTGTTTAACAGCTGTGTTTCACAGTGCAGACAGATCTCTTTTGTTGTGGTTTGCGGCTTGGTCTGATGATGGTTTAGGAAAACCACTTATGTCTGTATCTGATTATGAGGGAGTGTAATCTTTATGCCCCAAAGAGATCCTGATTGTGTTGGGATTATGCTTATTCGAGTTTAAGAACCTATTAGAACGTGGAAAAAATTAATTGTCTTGCGGAAAGTAATTATTGAAAATAATGCCAGTACACAAATAACCAAAAATCAGTATTTGACATGCATGTATGTAAACGATTAAGAAGGATGCAAATCACATCAGAATTTAGTTAATTTGCATTTATTCGTATGGGATTTACTTAATTTTTAGTACTTAAAAGATATTTCTTTCTTTAATTCTCCTGCGAAAATAAATAGCTTTAATGTGAGGACGACCCATGCAGCTATAATGCTTTAACATATTAAAATGATTATAATCTCTTTATGGCACTTCGGTTATAACTTAATACTAATATGTAATATGAATTCATTATAAAACAGCAGAGTTTCGGCATTCAAACTCTAAGGTTTTTATACCGATAGATAACTTTCAGAAAACCTGAGGAAACATGGCAAGTTATAACAACAGTTTAAATCCCTCTCTTTCTAAGAAGAAGATAATCTTATATTCACAGTACAAAGTATTGTGCTGATTTGGAGCATTATATGGCTGTTATATCATTTTAGTGGAGTAACAGATAATAGCTGCATGATCTTACCAACGATACGTTTCTTAGAGATCGTATCATAAAATCTTAGAAATATTTTGGTGGAGGTAACCGTTTCCATTTTTATATGCTGTCGTGTCTATAATATTAAATCTTAATTTATACATCTAATGAGTTCTTTTTCGGTTTGGGACTAGGTGACAGAATGGTTTCACTCGCTTCCTGTCATGTTATTTGTTTTAGACGGTTATCGGATCAAACCACGTCATAGGCATTGAATGGTCCTTATACTATAACCCTACGGATAGTTACATTTCAATAGACCGATAAAAAATCTTATATATCCGCTAAATAAAAAACAAGTTCATAGACTGATCTTCATTTTTTTTTTTATTTAAGAATGACGACATATGATATGCATAATAAGAAAGTGGTATTGAATATTAATGATTTCTGATAACCTTTCACGGGACAGACGATCTAACACTGAAACTTAACGAACGCAGTCGCCAAGCTTTCACTTGAAGACCAATCCTGGGGCGGATCCAGGAGGACTAATGATAAACCTCCCAAAAAAGGCTGCGGCGGCTGAAAGGGAGGTCTGCTGGATCCGCTTTTGCATCCCCAACCACCTGGCTCGCAACTGAGCGATAATCGAGGAAACGATTATGGTATGTACGAAATTTAGAATAAGGTCGAGCGAGAAAATAAATATCAAGTGCTAATTTGTGGCTAAAGAAGCTAAAATACCAACTTTCGAAAATAAGCCATACTTGATACCTAGCTCAAAAAAAAGGCAAAAAAAAAAAAAGAACAAAATGAAATCGATGGTTTGGCACTCGTAGACCTAAGTACGTATACCTACATTTTTTTTACCCAAGCATGGATATAGATATAATCTGATCAACCCCTAAATTAGCCTACCATTTCAACTTGGAGTTTGACTTAAGCCATCAGAACTAATCTCTTGCTAAGGTACTTTTGGGATTTCCCAACATTGCCTTCAATGCTCGGGCGGCGACAGAACTGTCCTTAACCACTGGCACATAAGAAACTTCCGTGTGCATGAGATATGTAAGTGTGGGTTTGTGGGTAACAGGTGATGCTGCTGAAGATGCCATGTTCTCTCAGGATAACAACCAGCTCTACCCCGCCTCTCGCTGACACGAGGAAAGTGGTTGGGTTATATCTACCTGGGAGGAAGGTTTTATCATAAGTGGGTCATACATCCTAAGGATGTTTAAGTCTGAACTGTACACCGAAAAAAAATACGTTAAGTACGGCATTAATATTTATTTCTGCATAAGCGAACTTAGTGAAAAAAACATGTATATTAAATTCTGACTTTTTTCCATACACTTTCTGCCAACGTTTAAGTCTGAATGTCCGAAATATTATCCACAGGGGAGCATTTATCTTTTTTTTTCTGTGCAAATATGAGCAGAGAAACACACAATGGCTCTATACATCCAAGATATTACCTGGTTTCATCGGAAATAGGCCAGGCAATTCTTGTAGTCAGAATAAATATATACTGCGTTTTTTTACCGTTTTTAAAAGACATTAATTTAGAAATTTCTGAAATATTAGTATTTCTTCAGATCTGTTTATTGAGAGTTTAATCCATACCGAACAAAGTTAACACGGCTGCATAAACAGCATTTTTATTTGCAACATGCCTGCTGGACAGGCAAAAGGTTCAGTGAACGTGTTTCCCTTGTATGGTATTATTTAATTGTATTACAAAAACTTGTATTTTACATATCTTTTCCCCGATAGGCGCAAAAAAAACTTGTATTTTACATATCTTTTCCCCGATAGGCGCAAAAATAAATGGATCTAGACAATACATAAATTTTATGGACTACAATCTTTACCGCTATAAATCCATCGTGCCTGTCACTGAAAGTAAAAATATATGCAAATACCTCACTGAAAAATCTTAATTGAAACTAAAGCCGGCCATACACGAGGCGACATGTCGCTCAACATGAACAGTCCATACACACAACGACATGTTCTCCAACATGTCCTGCAAAACATTGATAAAAACTACATGTATCAAACATAAATTTCAGGATTCAACCATTATCTCGTATGGTAACGTTATATTAATCAATATATGTGCGTGTGACGAAAAATGTATTCTGCCTAGGGCACATTCTGTCTTGTTTCTCTTGATTAATACAGATATAAAAAAATAGTCATATATGTATTTTGGGATAGCTACACAACTTCTTCTGAGTTTCCTGATGACCGCGCAAAACACATGGCACCCTCATCAAACACGGAGAAACTATGAAGGGTCACATTATCACAGGATAACATGGTCAATCGTTATATATTCGTTGGCTTTTCCCCGACACTGGGCCTAATGTCGCGCGACAAGTCTCAAGACAAAGATGTTCCTTCTTCTGCGACATGTCGCGCAACTCACGAAAACGTGCGACTAACCCCCATACACAGTGCGACTTTTCGCGGAACAAGCATGTTCTGCGACTTGTCGCGCAACATGTCGCCTCGTGTATGGCCGGCTAAAACCTAAAACAATGAAGAATAATACAGTCATACTAGAATAACCCAGCTATAACGAGTGTAGTCTCATGGTTGATCATAATCAACTTACTCATTTAGTCAGATAGCGGTCCAATTTTTAATGGAAGTCTAGTTTTAACATTCTTAAATGTATTATCAAAATGGGTTTTAAATCGGTGGTGGTAGCGTTAACTTATTGCGAAAATGATACCCGAGATGAAAAATAATTTTTTAAACCTTTATATTATATAATGTGTCCTTGTATCATATTCTATTCATGTTTTATTAACTTATGTCGTTTAATAATATATATTTATATTCCTGATGAGATGGCGTACATGAACCCCCCCCCCCCCCACCCCTTCTCCTCCTTTCAGCCACCGCAACCTTTTGAAAGGTTTTGACATCAACCCACTGGAGCCCTCCGCTGGATCAACTTCTGAATAATAACTATTGATGTTTAAGGAGCTCATGTGTGTGTGTGTATGTTTATGTGTGTGTGAGTGTACAGGTGATGCTGCTGAAGGCTACCATGTAGACCCTCGGGATAACAACCAGCTCTGCCCCGCCTCTCGCTGACATCAGAGCTGAGTGGTTGGCCTATATCTACCTTGAAGCCTGATTTATCAATAGTGGTTCATACTTTCTGGCGAACTCTATATAGGAAACTTACATAAGGAACTGCATTAATACTTGCTCTTTTAGAACTTAATGCAGAAACCAAAGCAAATTAAAAAAAAAATGTTTTGGTCTTTTCGCGGTTGTATTATGATTTCGTCCAACAGTTGTCTCTGATCTGTTAATACAAAAAAGCCCGATCTAACATTTATGTTTTTACCATAAAAATTATGTACAGAGAAACATTTGTGCCGAGACGCTGAAGGAAGTACTCTTTTTTGTTATCGCAAATGGATATTGGATGTCGTCTAAGTAGTCTGACCTTTATAGCGGCAACCTTTGAACCATCTTTTTTTTCTGTAGGGAATACTATATATATGAAAGGACATTATTTCTGAAATTATAAATATATTATTTCTTAATCTGATTGTCAGGACATGCATGCATGCAGCTTCGGGAGGCACCACGACTAATTTTGTTCGTATATGTCATAAATGATATTTCACAGGTCCATTGATAAATAAACGTAAAAGATTATATATATATATATATATATATATATATATATATAAATATATATATATATATAAATATATATATCGTAATTAATTTTCTTTATTTCCATAAATTTGGCATGCCTTTTACCAAAGGAAAATGTATGCACCTATCTTAAACCTGAAATTCTTTATTATAAAGGTACATGCAGTGAAACAACTTATTTTACATGGATTGTATTCGCCTATTTAAAATAACTAACGCTGGGCAGTAGCAAGGTACAGATGAGTGGTCTCTGGAAATGAAGGAAACCGGAGAACTCGGAGAAAACTACCGACCTTGGAGCCACGAAAGCCCTTGCCTTCGCCGGGACTCGAACCTGGGTCTCCAACGGAGAGAGCTTTGTTACCATTCAATTGTCCATGCAGGCCCCTAGCTGTCCCCTTTTTGTTTTCATACGAATGAGTGGTAAGAATTGATTGTAAAATCATATTCGTCCATGGAAAGATAAACAAAGATCGATGATCGATTATTAATCGATTATTTTATGTACCATATATACATTGAAACACTGTATAGGATTATACCTCGAATATTGACCGAGTATAAATTCAGTCATCACGCTGAAATGTCAAGGTAATGGCCGGGTTGTTGACACTTATTCGTTGCCCAAGGTTAAGTTACAATACTTTTCGCTGGTTTGTACCAGGTATTTCTTATATCTCTGACAGAATCAGAATGTTTATTGGGTTAATATTACTTCTTTGGATGGGCATCCATAATCGTTTGTGATTGACTATGAAAGAAAACGACCAGTCATCGATATAATCGATTAATTGGCACACCACTAATAGGAATCATATAATTCTGCATTGACACATCTTTTTTATTCAGATTCGTGATCTTACAAACAATTTTAGTTGGAATTCTACAGCACGAACATGCCAAATGTACAAAATACACATCGTTGTTGGTCATGTATTTGTTAAGGTTTCACATATTTGCCAAATATTATTCTGATATACGACTCTTTAACTAAGGTTACAGGTAGGCAAATATCCCCCCCCCCACACCCCTCCTCCTCGTTAATCTAAATTCGCTTTAAAATTACCCCCGGGATCGCTGGTTACCCTTAGACTGATGATTCATAGTACCCCCCGATGTTTTATTTATTTATTTCTCATATGCATACATTCTTAAAGATATCCTTATGTTGTTCAGCTCAGAGCCTTTTGCTGCACCCGGTTAAAAGTTTCTTGAATGAAGGTCGAAATGTGCAATAGGCGTATATCTGTTCAAATAAAGGAAAAATACTATATAATTAAAATAAAATACAAATTTGTTTGTTTAGCCACTAAACGTATATACAGAACGTTGTGCTATCGACATACATATTCAGATACGTGTATTGAAAAGCATATAAATTTCATTATATTAAATATGGAAGAAGGTCTTTTAATCTGATCAGGGTAAGAAATATAAGTTGGCTATATAGAACATAATGTTTAGAGACAACATGCCTATAAGTTATACATGTATATCGAAATATTCCCAATAAGTCTTAAGCGATTATGAACAATACACAAATGCAATATGAATAAAAAACAAATTCATAGTTAGGAAAATCTTAATTGTTCCCGACCTGAAAGACACAAAATAAAAGCAGGCCAAGTTATAAAGTCTTGAATTGGGGTCGGAAAGGTAAAACTTTGCCCTTCATGCATATAAAATTCTTCGTAAGTGGAAATAAACACCGAGCCAGAGCACATCTCGATCCTATATAACCAAAGAACATGAATTCAAACTGTTGGAGACTTGCTGGAACGTTTCACGTCATGCAAAGTCATTTTATTACCACAAAAAACTATAATATGTATGAAATAAAGATAGCTTGAGTTTTTATCAGTTAAAGTATATCTACTACATTGAACCTGAGGGAAATAAAATAAATCTATTACAATCTTTCAACGAATTGTCTTTGTTTCTTAAAAAAAATGACATGTATCATCGATTTTTTATATCGTCTACTCGGGCATATTGAGTTATTACTACACATTTGAAACACTTAAATACCATTAAAGATATCAGTTTTAAAGCTGAATCAATGAAGAGGTATTGAGGTATCTTGCTACTCCTGTGTATTACTGATACATAAAAACTTCATTAAACAGAGTACGATAATCTGATCCTGATCGATAAAACGATAGCAGGTTTACGTGGAAGAATGTGTTATTATTCCAAATAAAGTTGATTCCTTTAGACAAATTTGAAATTTAAAAAGTTGTACTTATTATATAGGAAGCACAGGCCATTAGTATAAAATTCCTGTTTTCTCAAATTTTTTGTCTACTCGCGCTATGCTTACATGCACTTGCTTCTAATTCATATTGGCCCAATAGAACATAGTTTTTTTTCGCGTCGTGCGTGTCTCCAGTGTTTCTGTAGTTCCCGAACTTTCTTTGATGTTTGACTTCAGTATCAACAAGATTGCGTTTTTGAGTGATGAACGCCAATTTCCGCAACTGATATGTGATATATCACTCTATTAATCACTGTTTAGGTTTTATCATTGCCTTTACTATATATATATATATATATATATATATATATATATATATATATATATATATATATATATATATATATAATAAATGTATCACAATATGAAAATAGCGCTACTTTTCGGCCGACCACAACTGCAAATCCTCGACATTATTCATTCAGTTTCTTTCAGGAAAGTCCTGGAAAACTCATGAATAAAATCATGAAAACAAGTCGGGAACGATATTCTTTTTAATTTTGTCCTTAAGTACGTTAAATCTGACCACCCTCTGGAAAAGTTGCAAAATCATCCAAGTATATATGAACCTTGGTCAACAGGTGCATTCAATGACGTCAGGAGGTCCATTCTTGGTGGTTATTGAAATGCTCTCAGCGTCTCCATTTCTTCAGCTGGCCCTGGCAGGGCATATGGGAGGGCGAGCCGGAAGTTTTCCTGGAAACATTGTCCTGTAGACCTGGATGTACCGGCAGCTTAGCGCGGTGGGGGCTCAGGCCAGAGGGTATCACCGCTCACTGCCTGGAAAGCTACGTGCTCCGTGAATATTTATATCGCGGCTTGGATAGAGTTTCCAGGAGAGCCTCGTTGTGGCCTTAGCTGCTGTACTCGTGAGCAGGGCATCGCCGTCTCCCCTTGGGTCCCCAGCATGGAAACCTAAGGCAGGCCACGCAGAACCAACCGGGGCGGACATGGGTACCCAATATACAGAGTACCAGGTCCGCCTGTACAGGGACGGGCTCTCAACCCCGTGGGGGTTTAGGCTCCAAGGGGGCACCGACTTTAAGGCCCCACTCACCATTCAACGGGTAAGTCTGTTACGGAATATTGCACACCCCTCCCCGGTCACCTTATACCCGACACCCACGGACAGCCATATATGGAGGCCCATTCTCCGCTACCCGTAATATTAAATTTAAATCGTTTAAAGCTGCGTTACCATACGTAATGCCACCTGTAACTTCAAAACAAATCGGCAAAGCCGCGTAAAAAGGCATCTGCACCGTACCTGGAGCCCAGGTCAGCCCCCGCCCCCCACGTGGAAGTAATAACGGCACGTCAAAGATAACGAGGAGCGATGGTGCGCGGCATCCGACATCGACCTGTCACCCCTGAAATCTGCCCCCGGCACATGCGTCGTCTTCTTAAGTGAACGTGTGCTTCACTATTTTTAACAAATATTTGCATTCGCGGTCCTTTCATTATATACGTCTGCATTTAGCGACTAACCATTCAGTGTTCTGACGTTGCGGCGTTTGTTATATGTGCGCGGTTTTTTCTCTGCATTGTACCTCCGCATAAGACGCATGCATACCCTTTCACTTAGGCCCTGGGCGACTGTTTTTGCGATGATAGGTTCATTAGTTTCATTTGATTGTTTCCGCTCGGTTGGATATTTTTTATATGATTTTTTTTTTCTCATATATATTTTTTTTCAAACTCTACATGTACACACATACACATCCAATAAGCCAGTGTGCGTCCTTTATATGCGAGCTTACATCATTATACCAACGAAACCTCCTTTAGCCTAGACTTCTTTTTATTACATTTAAATTCATCTGCTCAGCTACTGAAATTTATCATCATTCTTGAGTGCCTGCAGACATTTATGTATGTAGGTTTTAAAGCCTTACGCAAGCAAATGTTAGTTGATATCAAAATCGGAGCTTTCCTTATGGTCTGCCCTTTATATATATATATATATATATATATATATATATATATATATATATTAATAAATTAGATTGGTTTTGATTAAATTTAACTTTTATTGACCAATAGATAAATGCAATGTTGCAAGTGATGTGTCTGGAAACTTTACATTTAACTTGATGCAAATAACATTTCCCAGTTTACTTCCCAGTGTCTCTTTGCTCTGATATTGCATAGGCATTGCTTAGCCATTAAAGTTTTAATTATTAGAATAGGGGGTTTTGGTTGATTTTAAAATACACTGGTATAATTATGGTGTACTTTTATTGATTAATTGGTTGTATGCCTTAGGGAAAATTATATCCTACTATAAACGGAGGATTTGGGTGTGGTCCAAAAAAACGTTATTCCGCTTTTGACTTTTAGGATACACGTCCATTTGACAATAAACTTCTTCCGCAAATATATACTCGCCTGAACGCTGTACTAAGAGCACTTCCGTCCCCAAGCCCTTATAGAACCCTTACAGGCTTAGTTCTCACATTTTCTTGAACCCGCTCTTTGGGACTGCTATTTTTGCGTACACACTAAACCCCGGAGGTTACAAGGCGCATGTCGAAATTATGGAATTACTGCCAGTGAATAGAAATGTATAATACTTATAAATTTAAAAATCCATATATGGTGATCTGCAGCCAAAACCATTGTTCGATATTTGTTTTCTTGTAATATATGCGGATAAAATTAGTAATGCCACGGTGATTAACACAATTCTATGCCAAGTATAAGATACCCTTTCTTCAATCTCGGTGTAACATAATGATAGCCAGATTCTCAGAATATACCCAAAACGTTGACGTCGAAATACCAGGCTAGGACTCTGGATTGTTTCCAGTTCTTTTGGCAAGAACTGTGAAACGTATGAAGGCTAAATAATGATACACTGTGTGTTATCATATCACTATCTGTTACCACGTAAATAATGCCAACTCTAGGTCACTGCTCCGTCATTAAAATCCCCCCACGTCATCAAGAATATAGGCAACAAACAGTCTCTGTCAAAATCATATTTTAACTTTCGAAATTTTATACACGAATATCTTATATATTTTCATCATCTCTCTCTGTCTCTGTCTGTCTGTCTGTCTCTCTCTCGCTCTCCCCCCCCCCCCTCTCTCTCTCTCTGTCTGTCTCGCTCTCTCTCGCTCCCTCGCTCTCGCTCTCTCTCTCTCTCTCTCTCTCTCTCTCTCTCTCTCTACAAACGCACGATGTATGTTAAGCATAAATAGTATATGAACAGCCGTTAACATGCCCACTCGGATCTTCAGGGTTTTATTTCATCCAAATAGCAACTAATAACCCGGGACCCCGACTCGTTATCTAATCCACGGGCCAATTCTCTGTCTGACTATTGGTATAATCTGCCTGCCCATCCCTCCACAAACAGATGTGCCACCAGGAACCGTTCTTTCACCTTCGTCTGGTTTCACATTAAAAACTCGTGACCTGTTTATGTAACTGATGTTTTGATTGGTTATACTGTGTCACGTGATATATCTAATGCGGCAGAACAGGTGTTACTGTTAGCTCTGAGTACGCGTTTACCTCGGCGTGGATAAGGGTTGGGATACTGTACACATTTCCCAATATATATATATATATATATATATATATATATATATATATATATATATGTAAAGATCTCCAGTCTCTCTGGGTAACATAGGGTGAACCAACCTTTAATGCACAATGATATAGCTAGGATTTCATCTCATTTAAAAAATTTAAAAAGTGTTAATTTTGAATTAAAGGTATATTAACAAGTAATATATATATATATATATATATATATATATATATATATATATATATATCAGGTACTTCAAATTTTCGAGGCAGTGATTTTAATATAAAAAAGTCGATAACAGTCGGATACGAGCCATGGCAGTCAAATACATCTGTTATTATCATTATTTTTATTATTAAATATATATATATATATATATATATATATATACAATATATATATATTTCATTTCTGATACCTGAGCACAATAACCGATCTAGTAATATCTTATTTTAATAAGGAAACATTCTAAGAGAATTGGATCTTACGAATATAAAAAAACTTGTGCTTAAAATATAATGCTTTAATATGTGTGTGTCTATATATGACATTATATAAAGTTGTACGAACAAACATTGTTATCCTTATTATATTTATTATATATAACTTGCTTCTGCTACCACAAGGTCTGCTTAATCAAATACAAATTGTAAAAACCTTTTATTTACGGGTCATAATGTATCGTGGGAGCAATATTTCCTGTAAAATGACAGGGAAAAACAACCTCCGTAAAATAATTGTCACCTGAAATGGCCTCGATGATGAGCGTTGTGGTCACGTGAACAATCAAAATAAAATCACGACCTATCTTCGGTTGATTGAAAGTTTCGGGTTTAATTAGAATCCTGGGAAATAATTGGTCATTTCTCATCGTGCAATGATCATTGATAATCTATCGGTGGATTTTCCTTAAAATCGTGAAATGCATACTTTGCAGGTGTAATGTCAGCGTCGTATAGATGTCCCCGTCGTATTAAGCAATTTCTTAACAGCATGGTTCTTTCTACGGTCACAATGTAATTATATATAACGCTGCATGATTGAATAAGAACAAGTAATTTTATATATAATGTCCACATTCACAACAAATGACAAGATATTTTGTTTTTACGGGAAACTGGGAGAGTAGGGAGATTTCGAATGGTCATATATTTGGCAATATTGTCCATTCACAGTCTCCTTTAACTTTTTTTTCAATATTTACATATATTTGAAGGTAATTTTTAAAAGTAAGCCACAATGAAGGAATGATGAACAGGCCTAATACCCTAGAGTGGCGCCAGAACCATTTACTTACAAAATAGTTTAGTAATGCAATATAAAATCAGGATTTGAGAGACCAGTCTACTAGCGTTTACAACATCTCACCCCCATTCATAAAGGTCAAGGTCACTGGTCACATGCTCAAATCATTGCATATAAGAGCTGCTGATTGGTTGTATTAGGTAATGAATATTTAACAAAATGTAAATATCAAAGTGAAGCTCGAAACCGATTACAGACGCCAAACACGATTTAGAAAAATCGGGTCTTAATATTTTGTTTTGCCTATGAAGGTTTTCCTATAAATTAGGCCTTTTCAACAGCGTTTCATCAAACTTCATTTATCTTATTCAAATCAAGAGAATAACCGCAACATGTTAAGGGGCACCTACTGAACGAACAAATTATAGATCCTCATGCACTTATCCCCCAGGTTGTGTAATTAAATTTATTATCGATTGTTTGTACTAATAACATATAATAGGAAATGATTAGGAACTTTAAGGAAAACTTGGTTCCCGTAATCGAGCTCAACAAACGTTTTAAGTTGCCTATTCAAACTGTAATAATCGAAACAAATATACAATTATTTGCATTTATATACCTGAAATAAATTTTTGTTAGGCCATTCGTGCATGACCAATAACATCAGTATTGTAAATGCAAGGAAATTTTTATAAGGACTGTGCATATTACGTATGCATACCAAAGACAACAATATTTTAAGTAATTTCATCATGTATATTGTCTTTTGTAAAGCGTTATTAGGTTCAGAATATTGACTTTTACTACTTCCAATATAGAAATCTACGTTTTTGCTTTGTACTGTGCCAACTTTGGTTTAACGCTGGTCTGGTATATTTTGGGAGAAAACACAAACCAATAGATATGGTATATGAACAGGAATTAATGACGCAGCATAGAGAAAATGTGAAATGCCCAGTAGGTAATGGGCAGAACCATGAATAAACATATACTCAGGATGGTCACTTGGATGTTTGTTTGAGTAGCCAATAGGGGGCGGTACTAATCTGAAATTAAATATATGCTGTGTCATGATCAGCTAGATGATAAAGCCTCGTTTTCATACAGTCGTATTGCTGTGATGAATAGTCATACAGGTAGTACCTGCATAAACACCTGGCTACGATTTGTCTCTCCGTCAACCACCGGGAACCCCCAGCGAGTGGCAGATCACGTGATAGTGATTGACAGCACAGTATTCACTGTGGTTAACAATTGTGTTTGGTCCAAGTATTCAGATTTTACGTTACTCCAGTTTTTGTCCCCTTTTAAACACCAGCTAACTTTGAGAATTAGCATTCTGAATTATTAACATTCAGAACAAAATGTAATTCAATCCCTGGTTTATGATTCCTCTATAATTTAAATATAGTTATTTTAGTCCATGTATAGTATATAGCCTACACACGTATAGATTGATATCAGGTAAACTTTATTGAAGAAAATGTGTATCTCTTATACATTAATAGACTTTAAGGCTGATGAAGAGTCATTATGACTTTCCAAACCTAACCACATCGTACCAATTAGAAACGTTTCAACTTTTAACCACCCTGATTTACATGTATATATATATATATATATATATATATATATATATATATATATATATATATATATATCTATGATTTTCGCATCTGAAGTTAGGTTTCTTTAATTTACTTTAGATATAATAATTTTTAGTTACTGATTCGGAGTGTGGTATCTTAAAAAATGGGAAAAATGAATCTGCTTAACTTAAAATAGATATAACCAAATAGATTGGTCTGCCACTCCAATGTCTCCTGAATTTTAATGTCGATGTGTGGCTGACAAAGTGCCCCTACATGGCACCAGGATAATTGTTCCCTTCCGCCCTGTCACGTGGTCCGAAATCGTATTCTGCAGATCTGTATACTTAGTACTTAGTTGAGCTAGCATCTGAAGATAAATCTAGTTGGGTAAAGATTTACTTACATATGCAGCTGTCACGAAACGCTTTAGATATAAGAAACCCTTCGCCAAATCTCTTTTGGCCCCAGGTGCTCAACTGACCAAATAATACACGGGCGTGGTATGTCTGTGCGTCGGACGCAAGCATCTTGTTGTTTACATACACAACAGCACCAAGAGATCAGCTGCGTCATGGCTGAAACAAACTCACCTGAAAACGAGGAATTAGCCATTGAAAATGAGGACGTATTTTGCCTAAACCAATTATCCTGTTGCCACATCAGGATATGAAAACAGTGTTCAGATTTAACTGCCATGAATATTATTTTAGATACATGGATTACTAGGGGATATGAACTAATAAGATAAAAAAAAAACACGCACGTGATGAGAACAGATGATTTTTATGCAACGAGTATGATTCTTTAAAAGTAAGGCTGTTACCTTCACTAAACTGATATATGAAAAAAATGCTATATACATTTAGGTTAAACCGAGGCTATTATTTATTACTCTTGGAAAAGTTTCGTCATTTATTCTTTAGTTATCTTTTCACGGATCATTGAAATTATGTAGTGTTGTTCATGATTTGTAGGTTAATCTTTGATGGTTATAAAAAAGCTGCTTGGGCCTCATAGCCAATCATTGTCTTGTTGGACAGATGCCTCACGGCATGACTTCGCAGATTTCAAACTGAGAAGAGCATGAACAAGACTGTAGCATATTTGCGATAACCTGTTAGATTACAGGTACCTGGATGACAGGTAATATTGCAGATTAATGTGAGTTAAACAGCTTCCAATATACGGGAATGCCATCAGTGGCGCCATGAGGATGCTTTATACAACTCCCGTGAACTGTTGCGTCTCTCTCTCTCTCTCTCTCTCTCTCTCTCTCTCTCTCTCTCTCTCTCTCTCTCTCACGCACACACATATACACCCGTAACTTCTTTATAGGTCGCATACTCCTCTTTCTATTCACTCTTCGTTGATTAATTTTAGGTGTTGCAATACCCCCCCCCCCTTCTCTCTCACACACACACAAACACACACATTGCTGACTTCTAACCTTTTTGACATATTATGTTCTCTCTCTTCCATTCCCCTCTCTGTTCATTTGATGGCCCCCCTCCCCTCCCCCCCATGGCTCTCTCTCTCTCTCTCTCTCTCTCTCTCTCCCACACACACACACACACGCACACATTGCTGACTTTCTAACCTTTTTGACATATTATGTTCTCTCTCTTCCATTCCCCTCTCTGTTCATTTGATGGCCCCCCTCCCCCCCCCCCATGGCTCTCTCTCTCTCTCTCTCTCTCTCTCTCTCTCTCTCCCACACACACAAACACACACATTGCTGACTTCTAACCTTTTTGACATATTATGTTCTCTCTCTTCCATTCCCCTCTCTGTTCATTTGATAGCCCCCCATGGCTGTCTCTCTCTCTCTCTCTCTCTCTCTCTCTCTCTCTCTCTTTCTCACACACACACGCACACATTGCTGACTTTCTAACCTTTTTATAAATTATGTTCTCCCCTTTCATTCCCCTCTCAGTCTATCTGACGGTTCCCCTCCCCCGCCCTCACCCCTCGCTCTCTCTCTCTTTCTCTCTCTTTCTTTCTTTCTCCCCTTCTCTCTCTCTTACTGTTTATATTATTTACAAAAAGACACACAGACAAATATGATTTTTTTTCAATAAAATTTCTACATCACGAGCTTTACATATAGCCTTAATTCTCAACAGCATGTAACGCACCCAATTCACAATACAGTTTATATATTGATTTTCATTTTATACGATTATCTTAGATTCATCAAAGCATTATTGACATTAATGTAAAAAAAACACATTCATGAGAGATACGTGGAGATTCAAGATAAAAATATTACCCCGTGTCCTTTCATTTTGGTCCATAGAGACTGAAGTGTTATAAATGTGTGATTCAATAAACAAGAATAAACTGACAGAAAAAAACAGCTGACTGTGACCAGTTTGTACCTGAATTCTCTCTACGCATGCAAGGAAATGCTCCGCTTGTAAGACGTTAGTGAAGATGCTTGACGACAGGTGGTGCTATCGTCTTAACCTGTCAGGAGAAAGTTTGCCAGGCTTCTAGCAACTCAGGTCACACGCACAAAATTTGTCCTACCGACTCAGGGAACAAAAAAAAAAGGTGCGAGCACGCAAATCATTTTCTTTACTAACCGTTCTAGATACAATATCCGGAATTTGCCAGCTTGCCAAGAAAATATAGCAATTTGCTATGATTTTTGAAATGGTGGCAATGATCAACGTAAAATTTGGTCCTTTAAGAATTCTGTTTAGGAAATGTGCATCAGCAACTTTACAAAGAACCTGGTCTGCATTACGAAAAATAGGAGAAGCAAGTCAGTGGAAGATAAATTTTCTTATATGGCCCAAGTTCACTCTTTCGCGGATACCCGCATATGAAATTGTTCACAATTAATCATTACCCAAATATACATTGTTCACGTTTTGTCTCGTCGAACTTACTTTGAAAAAAACGAAGACGCCCTTTGAAATAAATTAACTACTTATGTGACTAAAAAGTTTTTAAAATTGTTATATTAATTTTACATTTTATTGTCAAATATATGTACCATAGCAACGTCCTCTGAAAAAATGAATCTTGAGCCAAACATTACTATACAATTTGTAATAATTATAACAAGAGGGGGTTACGTGGGGATCAGCTGCATGGTCAGTTTAACCCATTGTGTCAACGTAAAACATCTTCTAGTTCTTCTGAAACTTGTTACCAAGTGACATAGCGTCTGTCAGTGGTTCAAGCAGCCTCAATTTGATAGTTGAATTTTGTAGAATATTTATGACTTGAAACAACCAATTAGAAGCTTTAAAGTGTAAATGTTTGAAGATGTGACCAATGACCTTGATCTTCCTAAATAGAGTTGATATGTTGTAAAACATTCTCAGATATTTATTTTATTGCATTACTTAAAATTTTGCATAGCATGGTATTAGTTTCATTATAGTTTATAGTTTTATAGGCCTATATCCCGTTCCTTCATTGAAGCTTACCATTTGGAACATTTGGTCAGTTTATGAAAATATTGCCAAATTTCGATGGGCACTCTACCGTGGAGTGGAACAGATTATAGCAATAAGGTTTGCACGTGCAGGAGCTAATCATGGACAGAGGTAACAGAAACCACAGTCATGATTAAGTCTAGCTTAACCTGTAGAGAACTCGCAGCCAGTTCTCTTGGCTTATAGCGGTAGTTCTACCAC
This sequence comes from Sipunculus nudus, assembly GCA_026874595.1. Taxonomy (NCBI): domain Eukaryota; kingdom Metazoa; phylum Annelida; class Sipuncula; order Golfingiida; family Sipunculidae; genus Sipunculus; species Sipunculus nudus. The sequence continues at coordinate 49,309,333 of CM049307.1, read as the reverse complement.
TCGGTAAATTACCTGATCTTTCTCCAGCGTAGGATTGACAAGTTACGCTGTGTTTAGACTGATCTAGGAAGATCCAGTAAAATATATATGTTCCTTTATTAGTAAGACATGTCCAAGTCTTTTATCAAGTCTAAACGAAACAGCTCTTATAACGTTATCCCCCAAAATATGGATACATCTGCTTGATACATCTATATGATCGTCTTGTAGCCCAGGTATTTATGTCAACGCACAAGTCCCTTAACTTACAGATGATACTTAATAAGCATTTGATGCATATATATTAAAAAATAGGGAAATCTATTTATATATGTATTTAACATGATTAGTGTACTTAAACGTCTCGAATAAACGTAGAAACACATGGAAAAGTGTATTAATCTCTTTCATTAATAACTAATTTTATAATGAAATGACTGTTTATTTTATTAGTTCACTGTACTCCATGGCCTATAGGTCGCATTGTCTCTTGCACAGATATGAAGAGAACCATACGTCAAGAAACATATGTCAAAAACTTATGAAATTATGAGGCTTTCGAGATTCCTTCTTTGATATGAATCGGGTGAGGATTAATCTTGCAGTGGTAACCAATATAGTTACGATAAAACAGCAAACTACTCTGCAGATTTAATTATAAATTGCCTAGGAGCGGACCTTCCGCTCTGAAGGGAGAATGAATTGCAGGTATCCTTCTGAAATTTGAGGATTTTGGCGTGGTCCTAAAAAAGCGTCATTCCGCTTTTAAGTTTTCGATCCGTGTCCCCTTGCTACCAACCTCTCTCCACAGATATATTCACTCATGGACGTCACGGTCATTGGATGTCACAGGTCGCATATCGAGATTATTGGTGTTCCGCTAGAATTTGTAACGTACGGAGCGTTCTTGTAGATCCCGGGGTTGGGGGGGGGGGGGGGGGGGGGGAGGGGGGGGTCCCTGTCCAGGGAAGGAGAGAGGGGCATAAGTGATAGATATTTTCCACGAGCAATCACTGCACGTAACTGTCGTCTGCTGCTTGGTTTTTGGTACTTTAAGCCATAATTGCTAGTTTTGTTAAATGAAAGCAGATACATGCCACGGACAGAGGCTGGAACCCCAGAACAAACGATCAGATTCTTTTGTTTTCGTCATTTGAATTATAGCAATTAGTCTTGATATAGCTTACCCGAACTGTTACTTCCAATCGTCGCCAACAGATGTCGCTAGTGTGCGGGCAAGGGTCTGTTTAATAACTTAAAACAAAATAAAACAATGATTGGTTTCTTAGGCAGCTCATCAATTTTTATCTCCTCCCCCCCCCCCCCCCCCCCCGGCATCAACCTTTTAAAGTTTGATATTTATTTAGAATGCATGGATTTTGAGCTCCAGCCATTCTGAGATTTCCTTCAAGTGAAACATAAAATTTTCGAAGTTATCTTATTAACCTGTTGCTCAGTGATCATATAAAATCAATGTCGAACACATATAATAAAGTATAAATAATATTACCATCCCCAACTGATTTCTAAAAACAATGCCTGAGAAACGAATCTATTTTTGGCGAACTAATGATTACATTAAAATAAAATAGTCATATATATATAGACAGTATTTACGGTACTAGTTTTACAAAGAAGCTGCTATTTGTACAACCCGTTGAATTTGAAATATAACACGGGAATAAGAAATTGGAAACATGCATTGGAGTTTGCTATAAATACATTTATATGCAGACTATGTATAACGAGGCTTCTCGTCATTAAGTGGAAAACGCCCCGTAAATAATATCATGTAATCCGTTTCGGTGTCATGCGATGTCATTATCTTTTTGCTCGGGATCAGGTACACGGGGCTTATAAACTACATGTTACACACATCTGCAATGCCAAGCTTGCTGCAGCATGGCTGATTTGCAACATCACGTGATGTTTTTAATTTCATGCGGGTGTGGGGGCCTGGCATTCGACACCACCGGGTCCAAAGCTGGAATCGCATGTACTTCTTGGCAGTAGAAGAGGAATCCTCAGGAAACGAAGTAAAGTGCTCCAGTCTGCATCTCACCTGGCGCGGTTATTTACCGTTACCAGAAGTAAGGGCTGCATTCCTTCGGCTTTGGCGTCCAAGTCACCAATAACAACAGTAGCCACAGGGACTTAAGGCGCTGGTCAGCCGGCGGAATGATATGTTTGACAGTTTGACGGAGCAGAGCAGTTCCCAAGTTCAAAGGCTAGTTTCGTAAAAGCAAACGTCCGTGCCTCCTGATTCACGCTATCGCAGACCAGGTAGCAAAACAATGCCACTCTGAACGCTACATTTGTTTCCTGTTAAGATTCCTGGAGGTTTACGAGCTAAAAAACAACACCAGCCCTCCTCAGAGCCGCTTGAACAGCCTCGCCATACTGAACATGGCGTCCGTAACGGACGGTTCACCTTCCGCCAAGCTGAAAATCACGGCCAAGATAGGCGTACGTTTATATCATTCTCTTTTTATATTATCATTGCTTTATAGATAGTTTCATAAGTTCGCTTGATATGCAATTAGACCAGTAGGTTAATCACTAGATAAGAGTTCGGCAACTGCCATACTATGTAGCTAGGTAAATCTTTGCGAAACACTGTCTATTCACTAGCAACATGAAAACATTAAGATTAATGTTAAAATTACTGAGCCAAACAGTGTTTCATTTTCCTGCGTGTGCAGGGTTTATACGTATCGTATAATTATCTTGATAAAAGGCCAGTTTGGTAAAAGGCCAATTTCTTAAATTCTTACCGTAGTCTCAGTCATGCATAATAGATTCACTTTGGGTGGGCTCAGTTAAATTTGTAGTGAAATAAAGGAATACGGTGGTTAATAGAGGCATGTTCAACTACATGTTTACTATGGTTGTAGATATAACGTTACTACTCGATTTAATATGAATTCACGTTGATTTGCTTTTCCATTGAAATGAGACGAAGACTCTAACCAGTAAGGTTAAAATAAAGTAACAATAATACAGACCTTTTAGCATTTACTTCTTTAGAACCTACCCGTTTATGTAAATGGTTACAAAGAGTTATTACAGGTGAACTGATGTTTTCGTGCTTTAGTTTTCCACGTATATAATGTCATATATATATATATATATATATATATATATATATATTCAGCAATACTGCATTGTGTAACATATAACGGTGGAAGTATATCATAGTTTATGATATAAGAAAACCGGCTTCTGTGGTCTATTAGTAGAACACAGGACTCGAAGCCGGGAGGTCGTGATTTCAAATCCGAGACAACGAGGCAGGGTTACACCAGGATATGAATAAATGACAGTGAGTGAGTGCTACCTCCCTGTCGCGTAGTCCCAAAGCGAAATCTGCAGATGTGCATAGTTAGGTTAAGAATTCGACAGGTCAGCATTAAACTGTATAGGTGGTTACCTCAAAGTTCATATTAGAAAGCCACTTGTCTGAAGATAAAAGTGACAGCGGGAAAGACATTCATGAACTCTAGAGGGTACATCTAGAGGGTAAAATAGACATGGGCATTTATTCTCCGCAATGCTTCTTTGAGTAAATAACATGGCATGACTTGCGGTGATACTAATGACTGTCAGATATATATATATACGAGTGTAAATTGTATTATCAGACAATAATATAACTCTACATTAGTTTTTCTTCCAATTCTTGATGAAATGTGCAATTTAGATATGACATATATCACTGTAGGATGTACCTGATTAACGTACATAGCAGACGCCTCATCAAGCATAAACTAAGTGGAGGTGATATATATGTTAGAAAATGATATATACATGTTCATGCCGTGGTCTGCATCATTTGAAACAAAATGGCGTGGACCGTAAATCACCCAAATGTAACTAGCAATAAGTCGTACAGGAGATATACGTCCATGAAGTCCATGTATCAAAAGCCGGGGGCAGACAATCAGTTGATGTATGAGAAACGTATACAGTTGTGATGGAACGGGAAAGAGGGGGGTGGGGGGGGGGGGGTTGCAGGAGGATGGGTGGTTGCACCGGATGTATATAATCACCGTTGAATTCTTGTATGGTGCGCTTAATGGAGCAAATGCCTGGTGCTTAGAACTCTTAATAAGCCTAGCAAAGCGGAATGTTTGCCTTTTACCTGATTTTCGGATTATCTTTTCAGCTTACGTGTGATGTAACCGTTAAACACCGCTATAACGAACATATGAAGCCGGTATTATCTTTTGATATTTAGCTGCACAAAGGAACAATACGTCAATTAAGTACTTTGGTTGAAAAATTGCGGAATTTAGAATAATGCTAAGGTTTACCACAGTTGAGGAATACCTGGAATTCCTAGGATGGATAAAGACTAAAACACTGCTGAGGTGGGTCAGATTGGCTGGAAGTCGGCCAGCACGGGAGACAGGGCCGCCATTATGTTAGAAGTTGAACGGATAAGCCGACACGTAGATCACAAAATCAGGGGGCGGCAACGTGCGGTATTCTCTCATAGGTTACACAACAGCCAGCGTTAATAACCCGGTCCGCGCCGGTTACTTCTGCAGTTACTCCAGCTCTAACCACATCGTCAGAGATATTAATGTCTCTTTTCGTGCTCATGCCAGCATTGGCGTTTGCGCATTAAAAAACATAGTTATCGGTACATATAAATCTGGATTGAGGTACATGCAAACATGTATTATAAAGCTGAAGATAATATATTGAAGTATCGTACAGAAAATGTCTGAAGATACACAGTATTAATGTACATTTGTTCTCTCAGTTCTTGGGTAAAAAGGAATACCTCAGACATTTTATACTTGTTTGATGCTTGCATACACTGAAACTCGCACAGTTATTTTATCTGTATAAATTGATCGAGAGGTAAAAATGGACGATTTTCTTTTGGTAGATATGAATAATTAGGCAATATATCAGATTAAATACCTAGCTTAGTCAAAAATGAAGCAGCATTTAGATTCTTTATATGTAAGTATATATTTATATATTATTATTATTATTATTTTATATATATACATGTATATATATATATATATATATATATATATATATATATATATATATGTAATGAGAAGATCATATCAGTGTTTTCATAAGGATCTATTCATTTTCATTTAGTGGACGATGCCCCCTACAGGGCATGGCCCTATACCGTAAAAAATCAGAGCTAGGGTTTATACATCAGCAAAATGATATGAAGCTCTATATATATATATATTTATGTGTGTGTGTGTTAATATATTGAGAGAAAGAGAGATACCGAAGAATCTTAGGTTCTAGAATACCTCTGTGTGTGTTGACATGAGTAAACACAATATTATCCCAATAGTATTCTTACCTCCAACCTTATCTTTAACCCCTTATCTAAACTCTGTGGCGCCTCAGTATGTACGGATAAACACAGTAGCAGCCCGCTGGGTAGCTGGTAGTGCTAGGGCGGTGTATAACAGACTGTGAATTCTGTTTGCCCATTTTGATTAACTACATCAGTTTAAAAAAGTGACCACAATAAATTTGTCCTAACATGTGTGACCTTTATTCAGGGATAAAAAACTAACCACATTAAATTTTCCACCAGGGAATGATCGGAAGGAAAGGATGGGGGTCCGTAATTGAGTGGATATTTTATTTGCTCTGATAGGTACAGGTATATATCATAACATGGTAGAAAAAAATTGACAATTTGTTTGGATGCTGATTTCCAGCGCAGTGATCTCTGGGCGTATATTACTGGGCAATATTACATGGACCTTGCTAAGATGAACCGGGCAAATGCCGTTAGCCGGTAATAATAGCCTATTTATATACGTGCGTGCACGTGAACCCAAGCATATTGATTTTATTCAATTATTGGACCACTGTTGTTTGCACTGTCTACGGACAATGGATGTTCGTTTTGAAGCATTCTACCTACAGTTTCAAAGACAGAGAGATGAGATAATCGACGCGGCCACTGCAGTTACACATGACAATCATTTAGACATTTTTGGGTGACCAATAAATGGCCAGGAAGTGGATTTGAGCATGCCACTTGCGGTTAGGTAGTTCAAGGTTTAAGGGTCTCTTCCACATACCCCCTTATATGTACTGTTAAATATGCACTCCCCCCCCCCCCTTTAAAAAAGGGGTACTACATACCCTGAGTTGATGAGTTTATTTCTATATCCCTATTTTCGGAGGAAATTGTTGGAGGTCCCCGGAGTGGAATGCCATCGATTTTTATTTTTTTTCTCTCTTTCTTTTGCCTTTTCCTGTCAATCTCCAATATGGCTGATATTCAAAAGCTGAAATTTGGGTACAATATCACAGATTTGCACCTGATATTTATTTTTTAACTCGACCTTGTTTCAAAGGACGGCACTCTAGAGCTTATTCTCCATTATCGCTCAGCAAATATTGGGCGGGGGGGGGGGGGGGGCGCTCCCAGTGATTGCTAGGCGATTGAATACATCCAGTTTCCTTTCTTCTTAACTTATCATGAAAAGGAACTTTTTTCATATGAAATACTTTTTCCAGTTCCAAATATCCTTTGTTTAACCTAAATGAGAAAGGCAAAATCTAGTACACTGAAAAGAACCAAATATGAAAAAAAAATAAATAAAATGGTATGCCTTTCAGTGTTACACAAAGACTTTACAGACCAAACGAGAAACGACCAAGAAACTTAAAGAAACTCTAATGTGATATTGGTCAGATATCATAATATATATAAATCGGGCAGTTTTAATGGCGTTAAACAGGAGTCTGTGGGCAGATGAACAGTTGTGGTCAATCCGTAGGTCTATCAAGATTTTGCAGAAACTGAAGAGTGGCCAATCTGTATTCAGAGTGGGCAAATGAAAAAGTGCGGTTAACAAATAACTGAATATGTTCAATTTGTATTTAGAATGTGCAAATGATGAAGAGTGGTCAATCTGTATTTAGAATTGGCTAACGAGGAAGAGTAGTTAATCGTATTTAGAGTGGAGTAATGAGGAAATATGTTCAAATTGTATTTAGAGTGGCCTAATGCGGAAGAGTGTTGCATCTGTTTAAGAGTGGGCAAAGGATAACGTGTGGTCAATCTGTATTTAGAGTAGGAAAATGAAAAAGTGCGGTCAATCTGTATTTAGAGTGGACAAATGAGGGAATATGTTCAATTCGTATCTAGAGTGGACAAATGATGAACAGTGGTCAGTCTGCATTTAGAGTGTTCGAATTAGGAAAAGTGGTGCATCTGTATTTAGAGTTGAAAAATGAGGTAGATTTGTGAATCTGTATTAAGAGTGGGCAAATGAGGAAATATGTTTAATTTGTATTTAGAGTGGGCAAATGAGGAATTGTTGTCAATCTGTATTTAGGGTGGACAAAATTAAAGTGTGGTCAATATGTATTATGAGTATGAGGAATTGTGGTCAATTTGTATTTCGAGTGGGCAAATGATGATGTGTGGTCAATCTGTATTTAGAGTGGGCAAATGAGGAATAAGGTTCATTTTTTATTTAGAGTGGGACAAATGATAAAGTGTTGAAAAAGTGTATTTAGAGTGGGCAAATTAGGAAGTTTGGTGCATCTGGATTCAGGGAGGACAAAGGATAAAGTGTGGTCAATCTGTATAAAGAGTAGGCAAATGAGGAATTGTTGTCAATCTGTATTTAGAGTGAGCAAATGATGACGTGTGCTCAATCTGTATTTAGAGTGGGCCAATGAGGAATTAGGTTCATTTTTTTTTATGTACAGTGGCAAATGATAAAGTGTGGTCAGTGTGTATCTAGAGTTGCAAAATGAGGAATTGTGGTGTATCAAGATTTAGATTGGGCAAATGAGAGGTGTGATATGTCTCCTGGTGGACACAACAAGTATGGTCAGCCAGGATGGAAAGTTGTATCTAAAGCTTACATGAGCACACATTAAAGTGAAGTAGGTGGATGAAAGTGTTTTATATATATATATATATATACAGTGAAACCTCGTTGTGTCGAAGTCGAAGGGACCCTCAGAAAACTTCGACACATCCGAGGTTCTACACAAGCGGGTTTTATTTGGTAACTAGAGATGTCAGGTATACCGAGGCTGTAACTTCGACATAAGCGGCGTATTCGACTTAAGCGAATTCGACACAACGAGGTTTCACTGAGATGAGAATATGAGAATTCTTGCTCATCGTGATAAGAATGTAAGAATTCTTGCACTGTAATAGAGGTCATTAAGGGCAAAAGTTGTAAAGTGTAGAATTCATGCAGTAGCAGCTAAATGGAAAAAATATTATGACCATCGATATATACAAATTAAATTAACACAAGTATATTGACTCTTAATGCAGCATCACATATTGTAACTTATCTGATACTTCGTTATGGTTATATTAGTACGTTAGCGTCATATTAGTATATAAGCGTATATAAAAGGATTCAAAGGGTTATGAGCATCAGCGTACGTTATGGGCAGGGGCGGATTTTTTTTCGACCTAACCGAAAAAATCTGAGAGAAAAACTCATAGTACAGTGTATGTCTTGCTTTATAATGCATTTAAGATACCCCAGATTGCATGATTTCAACCTAAATTTTCAAAAAATTTCTACACCTAGAAAGGGGGGGGGGTACCCCCACCCAAACCCTTCCCCACTTCAGCGGTTTGCGCCTCCGCTCACCCGCTTCGCAGCCTCGTAATGGGAGCCCCACCTATTCTAACTTCCTATATCCGTCTCTGATGGAGTAATATTCCAATTTATCATAAGGACCAAGATGACTGTTCTTAATTAGCTGGTGTTCCGAATACATTTTGACATTTGGAATTTGACTCTTAACCTTTTAACCAAGTTTAAGGAGTATTCCTTGATGATATATAATACAAGCACCCGTTATCAGTGATGATTCATGGGGCCAAACATGCGCTTGTATCTGAACCTTTAAACGTAGACCGCTAAACACCGTCTGGATACGTCATTACGAGCTATACAAGGGTAATTCATCCTTATAACAGTATTCTTCGCATCAAACGTTACCATACTATGACGTCACGTGCCTTTTATATAAACAAACCTCGGTATACATTTTATTTAATATTGTTCGAAAGTATTTATCAGCTAATAGGTAAACAACTTTCATGATATCAAATTTCTTCAAGAACGTACAGAAACTCTACTTCAGTATTATGTTATTATTTTAGTACAGTGGTTTTTTAAGGCCCGATATGAACTTGGCCCGAGATAATCGAGAGGAGTAATGAAACTGCAGAATAATTGATGGTTACGAGGAATTGGTGAGAGAGGTCAGAAAAAGCAGTATGAATTGTATTGAATAACACTGATAAAGACTGACAACAAAGGGGGGGGGGGTTTATGTCAGATTTCCTCAGTTACATCGGTGTAGGAAACATGATGTCAACCCGACCGGTTATAAATTTATATGTATACCCCTTCTATAGAGTATTTAGTGCAGTGATCATTATAATTGGGATTAGAAGACATTAAAAATGGCTACTTTAAGTTATTTGTCAGAAAGTACGGTTACAATTATTATGTTTAACAGTGGGTTCACAAGTAATTTCGTGACGTTCATTACATTATTATACAAAAAACATTGTGAGTCTTATAACGTTTCCCAGAAGCGGAAGCTGACACCAGCGTCAATATCAAGATCCAGTTTCCGATATGAAACGAACTTAATATAAATTCTACAGTTTCTTTTATTAAACATGTTCACCTAAGAAGATCTCGTAAGATATATGTAAACAGAAAACAAAACTTTTTAATCCGTTGGTGCAACTACTTTGTCTTTGGGTTAGGTAAACAGGTGTTCCGGAACACACCTGCAAGGTCATATATACCTTGACATTTATGCATAAGTTAACAGAGCTGGCAACAGCCGATAGAGAAACTAGTTTATAAGATGAGCGGCGTAGTGTTTGTCCATTAATCTTGCGCAGGAAACCGAAAATTTATCATGAGATAAATGGTTATAGTTATTGAAAAGGTTCTCCTTCAATGTGTGGGATTCCCGATTCATTTATCACTGTAAATATGTTCCTCTCGCTGGTGACAGCAAAATTGACTTGGTTCTTTACAAAGGAGCCCTGGTGATTTCTTTACATTCTTTTTGTACAATTTATGTCTATCTGTCAGGAACGCATCATAAAGTAGCTGGCTGGTTTACTGAATCAGTCTTTCCTCTGAATGAACTACAGGAATTTAATCTTTACCCGCTTTTAAACCAACATTGACTGAGGTAATAATAGTAGAATTGTTCAGTAAATTTAGGTCGGTGAAAAAGAAGCTGCATTTATTTTCATTAGCAGGTTTTCTTTCTGAATACAATTACATTATGTTCTCTTTAAAGGCTACTGACGGCAATTTAATAAATCAGGGTAAATTATACTAAATTATAATTTCATATTCATGGGTAAATGTCAATGAACATTCAAATATTCAAAGTTTATGTATATTTGTGATAAACATCTTCCATAGTATACTTTTTACCTGGGGGGGATGACTGAAATTACTTCATTATATGAATCGTATGAATCGTACTCTAGTACCTTTACAGGTATTTTAATCAGTCTACACTGTCTATAGTTATGGTTGATCGTCAGATCGTGCCCTATGCATAACATGACATGTGGCTTACTCATGATACTGGTTTACCATAGCTGGAATTCCCTCCCAAATTAGAATAAACTGCTACTCAATTAGAATCAGGGAATTTTAAATAAGAACATGAGCAGGTTATTTAGACAGATGTTAGAACCTTCCGGGTGTTTTACGAAATCTGAAACAAATTTCGTTGGGGGGGGGGGGGCTGTTGTACCCACCCCTAAACAGGCCCCTGTTTCTGTCATCCCTTTAAGAACTTCCTAAGATGTGAGGTGAAAAGATATATATCAAATGTATTTTATTATCAAAATAGTATCAAATGTATTATGACTTTATTCAAAATAGTGTAAAAAAGCAAAAATGCTCATATATATTAGCGTATCATATATATATAAACACAATAAGAGAGAGGAAGAGGGGAGATCTTTTGACTTTCAAACCATGAGGGAGAGTTCAATAGACTTTTAAACCATGAGGGAGAGAGATCTATAGACTTTTAAACATGGAGGGAGAGAGATCTGTAGACTTTTAAACCGCGAGGACGGTGATCTGTAGACTTTTAAACTGTGAGGGGAATTCTATAGACTTTTAAACCTTGAGGGAGAGAGATCACTAGACTTTTAAACCTCGAGGGAGAGATATCTGTTGACTTTTTAACCGTGAGGGGGAGAGATATATAGACTTTAACACCGTGCAAGAGAGTTATATACTATATATATATAGACTTTTAAACCCTGAGGGAGAGAGATATATAGACTTTTACACCGTGCGGGAGAGTTATATACTATATATATATATATACTTTTAAACCCTGAGGGAGAGAGATATATAGACTTTTACATCGTGCGGGAGAGTTATATACTATATATATATATATATATATATATATATATATATATATATATATACTTTTAAACCCTGAGGGAGAGAGATATATAGACATTTACATTCTGCGGGAGAGTTATATACTATATATATATATATATATATATATATATATACTTTTAAACCGTGAGGGGGAGAGATATGTAGACTTTTACACCGTGCGGGCGAGTTATATACTATATATATATATATATATATAGACTTTTAAACCGTGAAGGAGAGAGATATATAGACTTTTAAACCGTGTTGGAGAGAGATATACTTACTTTTAAATCGTGAGGGAGAGAGATATATAGACTTTTAAACCGTGAGGGAGAGGGATATATAGACTTTTAAGCCGTGAGGGAAGGGATAAATAGACTTTTAAACCGTGTTGGAGAGAGATATATAGACTTTTAAATCGTGAGGGAGAGATATATAGACATTTAAACCGTGAGGGAGAGAGATATATAGTCTTTTACACCCTGCGGGAGAGTTATATACTATACTAGTATATAAATAGACTTTTAAACCGTGAGGGAGAGAGATATATAGTCTTTTAAACCGTGTTGATGAAAGAAATGAAGACTTTTAAACCGTGTTGGAGAGAGATATATAGACTTTTAAATCGTGAGGGAGATATATATATATAGACTTTTAAACCGTGAGGGAGAGAGATATATAGACTTTTACACAGTGCGGGAGAGTTATATACTATATATATATATATATATATATATATATATATATACTTTTACACCGTGCGGGAGAGTTATATACTATATATATATAGTCTTTTAAACCGTGAGGGAGAAAAAATATATAGACTTTTACACCATGAGGGAGAGTTATATGCTATATATATATATATATATATATATATATATATATATATATACTTTTAAACCGTGAGGGAGAAAGAAATATAGACTTTTACACCGTGCGGGAGAGTTATATACTATTTATAGACTTTTAAACCGTGAGGGGGTGAGATATATAGACTTTACATCGTGAGGGAGAGAGAGATATATAGACTTTTACACCGTGCGGGAGAGTTATATACTATATATATATATATATATATATATATATATATATATATATATATACTTTTAAACCGTGAGGGAGAGAGATATATAGACTTTTAAATTCTGTTGCGTCAGACATCAGGCCTATATTACCATGGGAACACCGGTATCAGGCAACTCCGGCGTCTGCTTGTTTGAACTGGCGCTGAGGTTTTTATTTAAGCACAAAGTTCAAAGTCCTGGCATGAACTGTATTCTGAGAAATATAAAGAAACGTCATTGGTACAGTTCGTCGCCGTTTTCAGGCTCCAACTACACCCGCATGTTATATAATGAGGAGCTATGGTTAATGTCACCTTTAATATTAGTGACATATACATGTTTATACAGCGCGGGCAGATTTCCAAAGTGTGAGCTCATCTATTTCGAGGATAGCTAAGGACAGGCCCCCCAGCTACACTACAGGCCTTGGAAGCTTTCTGGTAAAGAGAGCTAAAAATAGCCCACCTTGCTGCCCACTCACACGTTATCTTTCACGTTGAAGGGCCGCGGAGAGACCGAATAAATACCCGCGCACCTGTGCATATCATGCCTGTAAACATAATTGCATTCAGCCGTACTGAGCCGTCCAGGCCGTATGTCCAAGCTCTCCCAACCACACCTATACCAGAACCTCGGACGTTGCACTTCGACCACTTCCTTACTGTGGGTATTGTTGGTGCGGTCTTTCCATTCAGCATAATCCTTGAGTGCCTTTCGTTTATGTAACCCAAGTTGTTGTGTCTGTGATCGCTAAGAGGTCATTTAAGATTCTTAGCACACATATTTCGCGTTCGTTATACATTGGCATTGATTCAGAAATATTCGTGTCATGTCCGTGAATGTGGAATCATAAAATTATGAAGAAACTGAATGGCCTTACTGTTTCCGACCTGGGGACTAGATTCTTCATATAATGTGTTTAGAAAAGAAACTTAACAGAAAATCAGGAGGTTTGTTTATGACAGAAAAATATACAAAGAAGTAAGGACACTTGTAAATCAGATGCAGGAGAAAACAAAATACGTATTTTATGAAATATTATTGTAATTTAAAGCGTTCAAGGTATTTTAAAGTTTAATCTATTACACTTGTGATTCCCAGATATATACCCTGTGAAATCAAACTGCATAATTTGAAAGCCATAGTGAAAAAGGAATATTTCGTAAAAGATACGCGGAGAGAGAGAGAGAGAGAGAGAGGGGGGGGGTTGATCTATATAAAAACAAAACATTTACTGTAAAATTTGCTATAAATTTCAGATAGATATGTAAAATCGATATATAAATGTAAATACAATTAGTTCCATAATTCTAACAGTAAACTGATAGAATATGTACTTAGCACGTAAAATTTTGTAAAGTGCTATGAAATTTGTTTGAAGATACCCTCTGTGGGAAACCAAGTATCATAGATACTGTCATGGGTACTCTCTCCCCCAAATTATGGGATGAGAAATGGTTTCTGTAACTCATCAGTGTTCTGCACCTCATCAGTGGGTGTGTACTTAAATTGTATACGGGTAAGCCTGTCACAGCGGCCATTTTACAAACCACAACAGGTGTAACAGTTAGTGATTTATACCAGGAAACGTAGAAATTTCTAACTCGAGGTGTTTAACATCTGAGAAGTCTTCCTCCCTACCCTAGATATGCGATAAATATTTATTTCTTCGGTGCCTTACGATGGCCCACTTACATGGTGTAAAGACAATTTGTCATGGCGGCCATTCTGGAAGAGCCGCAAAGCTTGGAACATATGATGTAACACGTGATATTGTATTAAACAACGCTAGGCACTCCGCCAGGAAACGGGCAAACCGCGCATTTGTGGAGGTGACGTGCTGTACGCTCGTCAGATGAAGGCCACTGCTGGCGAACATGATGAACAGATGCGCGGATACTCCTGTAAACAACTCGCATGTACACAAGATAATCTGGAGAAAACCCTGTATATCGACTAGCTTCATATGTAAGCCAACCTGGCTGCATAACAGTTTCTAAAACTCATGTAATCAAAGTGATGTCAGAATAACTGAGTTTCAACGACGTTGATATCTATGGGGAAATAGCGGTAAAAAAGGGATGGGAAATGATTAAAAGAATCTGTGATTTCTACGCTTTGTACAGGATTCCCGTTGGAACAGATTAATTTTGTCTCGAACGTTTTTATGTATTCTTTTGCGGAAAGAAGAAGTTTACGGAAAATGCATTATACAAATATAAATACTGGTCAAATACCTTATGTCTAAGACTAATTCTTTATTAATGTCTAAACCAAAGCTACGCTACTAAAAGAGTAGTTTTCTACCCATGTATATAGCTAATATATCTAATCTGTCTGTTTAACTCTTGTTCTGTCATAGCTGCGACGTTATTTCCTCGCTCTCTCTCTCTCTCTCTCTCTCTCTCTCTTATACACAGCAAAAATATACTTTTTATCCGCTGAAAATATCTTTAAAAAACGAATTCATCCATACAGAAAATAATTCATTACATTAAACAACTGACAACCAAATACAGACACACAGTTACATTCACAAACAGTCCTACAGATACGCTAAATAAAAAAAAAAAAAAAACAAAAAAAAAAACAAAGAATCTCTTGCGATACGCCATCTCCCAAAAAAGTGCCCTTCTTTGAGAAATATATCTTCAAAGTAATACAATATTCTTTTTAAAATTTTCCCGCACAATTTCGAAGGAATGTGTCAAATATGAATCTTTCTACCTAGGTTTTTGATACAGGTTAGTTTTATTAATCAGAAATGTAGAAACATTAATCTATATCTTTTTGTTTAATTGAGAATTAAAAAAATACCATATAATAATAATAATAATAATAATAATAATAATAATAATAATAATAATAATAATAATTATAATAATAGTTATTGTAATAATAATAATAATAACAGTAATAATAATAATAATGATGATAATAATAATAATAATAATAATCATCATCATCATCATCATCATACCAATAATAATAATAATAATAATAATAATATCATAATCATAATATAGTTATTACCATAATAACCTGAACATCTGGATCGTATATTTGACCTTGTATGCTGAACAAGATCTAGATAGGATAGCAATGAACTCTGGTGTTACCTAACCACTTCTCTGTGTCGGATATTAGAAGCAGCTTTGTAAGGGAGGAAGGCCGGCTTCCAAGTGAGCTTCAGGTAAATTTTACTGCCTCAAGCCGGCAGTAACATAGCCTAACGATCACCGTGTGTGTGTTTACCACTGGAAACAGAATGCCATTTGCTGATGCTACTTGTAACCAAAGCTTAGACACAGTTGCTAGTCTAACCTCATTAACTACACGAGTTGTAAGAGTAGCAGAGGGTTAACATTCCCCAGAACCAGGTGTTTTGGTGGCAGACATGGTGTAGGTTTATGCACGAAGGTTTCTTATTCAAGGAAACTTACGGTATTTGGTCATGTCATCTTCATCTCAGGTTTAAAGCTGTTTTTTAAATAATTTTATTGGTGAAGTTAACCGCCACCATTTGTAATGTTATAGTAATCTAAGCTATGTTCATCTACAGAATTCCATTTCCAGTTCCAAGAAGGAAGCACTCGCTAAATGTCATTCTGTATCCTGGTGTCCCCAGACCCGGTGTCTACCACACCTGTGGGTCACGAATGTTTGATCATCTCCATTGCTCGGTCATAACACCGAGAAACATGCAATTTTTGTTTATAGGTGAACTATACGTTTTCTGTCTGGATCATGCCTTTTAATAACAGTACTTGACGGGCAATATTCATTATATTGCCAAGTAAAATTCGTATATTTGTTGCACCTTGGTTACATCGAAGTTTTCTGGAAGTTTTCTTGACTTCGACATAACGAGGTCAATGTTGTCCATTATCATGTTAACAGGAACTAGAGTCTGAATTCGCAGTGGTGTATAACATGAAAAGGAGGAATTTCCATTGGCTTTCTGCAACTGTTTGACATTTAGCATGATAGCCCTTTGCAGTTCTTCATCTAATCTGGCTGTTGATTTGTTCGCTCGGGGCGGTAACGATCCTGGCAATGTTAAACACTTGGCTCTTACGACCTCATGCTTGATTAAGCATTTTGGCCCACGGTGAAAAGATGGCGCTAATAAGTCATTAGTACTGTAAAGAATAGCTCACTTCCATTTGGCATATGCCAGCAAAGCTACCCTGACATCGGACCTTTATTTTAATTGACTGTGTGGTTGCAAAGGAGTTTTGTCACGGAACTTCTTTGTGGCCATGCCTCAGATTTGCACTTTTGTTTGTCTTTAACTGTCGGGATTGATGCATAGTATGCCTTAAGGGTGGTGACTCCCCTTATTTATCCATAAATCGATTGATATTTCATTAGGCTATTGCAGCTACTGTGGCAAATACGATTCTGTATCAAGGGGGAAAGTTGTCGTGGTCACGAGTTGACATTCCTTACAAAAGTTGCATCCATACAACGTCGTGGACGAGTGAACCAGTGATTTATTTGCAGGCACTCGCGCAAACTAGGAACGGAATGACTGAAAATATTTTTTTTGTTCACAAAATACACGCAAAAATGCAAATATGAATCTATTAAATATCGTAAACATAGTACTTGAGAGTGCACTTCGAACTCCCTTGAATCCTCCATTATTGTACATGTGAACGGAGGAACCATGTATGGATGCTAGCACTATAATTGACAAGATAATACGCTAGACGTGTCATATTCTAGGTAATTTTCAAAATGCTGCGTTATATGAAGATGAAATTAAGCAACCAAAATGTCATATGCCATAGGTGTTTCCATTACAGAAATTATTCAGTCTAAACGGATCAAAATTTTTGGGTTTTTTCTTTCATCATGCGCGACCCTGGTTGAGGGTCGCGCTGCAGATACTTTCCCTTATTATGTAGCGTGCATGACTGAGTTTGAGCCCGTCTCAGTCATGGTAAAGAACAAGCCAGAAAGCAGTATGTTATCTGAATCAAGGCCTCAGGCTTTATGTGACATCTTTATATTTCTGAGACTTAGAGTGTCAAACATTACAGAATGTTCAGTTGTTTCTATACCGTCAACAAACACTGTTGTATTCATAAAATATGGGGTATGTAGAAAATGTAGAAAATATACTTTTGTCTTAATTTTTGATTAACTTATTCATTAACTGATTTATTAACAATTTATCTTAAGGCATGTTAATCATGCTCTTGTAAAGAAAAGTGTTCATCCGTCACGGGTGTGTTATCTATTAATACTCAACTATTTTAACCTGTCTTCATTATATAAAAGAACCACATGCCGTATTTGGCATAAACGTCAACTGGTCTTCAAGTGCAAAATAATGTACGGGTCATATAAGCTAGTGAGTAAAATCACTCTTTCTATCTTAATATAAACATTGTTTATACGTCTCTTGCACCTCTTGCACAAACTTGGTAATAATGAGATGAGAAATTATAAAAAAAATGTCCTGTGTTTTTCTGACCGTTGGTAACTTTTGTCTATAGGTATTCGTCGGGAGCCCGGCTGAAGGGGAACTGCACCGCGGTGACGTCATAATCTCCATAGATAACAATGACGCACAACTTTTGACGCACAAGGAGGCCCAGGACGTCATCAAAAATGCTGGGGGCAGCATGTCCCTGAGGGTCAAAAGGTAGGCTGTCCGTCTGTCTGTATGTCTTTCTTGTAGGCCCCTTTCTTTTTCTTTTTATAAAAGCGTGTCAGTTTTAACACTTTGAGAATCACTTATCCCATGTCTTATTTAGAACTAGACATCTGCATTCCAAGGAATGCAATCCTCCGCCATGTTTACATTCACTTATTCGGCCCTTTTGCCAGGTTCACTCGTGCTAAGTGACTTTACATTTGTGAATATTCATTGTTGACGTTGCTGAATCAGGATCATGTGCCGGAGCCACACCAAATTCTAATCGATTCTTCATTAACTCGTCCCCGAAATGCCATGTTCTGAAAAGTACATGAGATTCTGTTTGATTGCGTGAACAAACTCACAAAAACGCATACGACCGGCTGAGAATGGCTTGCGCGTTGGTGTTCTCTGTTGAGTGCCCTGCTAGGAAATTTGTATCTGATAGTTTACTAAAAAATCAATATGTGTCTGCTTCAGTTGTAAATATATAAATTTAAATGTCACCCAAAGGGATATATCTTACAAGTCTTCAGATCGATTTGAATCGAAAAAGCATGGCCTGATTATATGTGCGCATATGTTTGTGGCGTACGTATACATGCGCATGCAAGTGAATTATAAGGCCTTGAGATTATTGTCATTGGGTGATCGTCTGCTTCCAAACAATATAGTTCTAGTTTTCTTCAGTATACACAGTTTGGTAAAAGCTACTTGCCTGTTTATTGTTAGCTTAAACAGAAAAAAATATATGTACTTATATTATATACTTAAATATGGTCTGAATACAATGTAACAGCTGCCAGTATAGGGCCGGAAATAAAATCCACATCCACTCCCTGCAAGTAGGGGATAGTGCTCCCCAACTAGGATGAACATGAACGTTATGTGATTTTTGAAGTCAAGGGAAGTAGGAACACTCATGGTCTACACAAATTTGTGCAAACACATTTTGATGGACGGGGACCATATAGTTTAAACATATATTATGTTTCTTTCATGTTTAAAACTGAAATTGAAAATTTTCATGAAATAAGGATTTACAAATTCAGTTTAAATTTCGAAAGATACATGATAGCATGATAGAGGAAACACATGAAAGTGTTTCAGGTATTGTCATGTAGTTTGTTATAAGCCCACTAAACAGGCGCATGCATGCGGTCTACTGAGTACTATCTAGTTGAAGGGTGTTTTCTTCAGCTGCATTCTGGTAAAATTACTGAGAAACAACCAAGCGTGGACGTAAACACGGAGAGTATAAAGGAGAATATAAACTTCCCATTTCCAATGTTAGTACTTGTCAGCAAAGTTGTGAAGATAATATAAAACAGTGAACAAACTACGTAACACAAAAGGTGGAGGGAAAACTGATTGATTTAAGGACTGAGACATTGCAAACTGGCACGAAGCAGCTAGCTTTTTATCACATATAATCATTACAAAAGTATTTCGATAATACAACCTATGTGTTATCATTTTTAACACTCATTTTTTTACATAAGGTAGTAAGGATAATCAAAATATAGTTTATATATGAAATCATGGGAAACAAATTAAGCTGTCGTTGAAATAACGACCAATTATTCATATCATTAATCTGCGGGCAAACATACTATTTGCCATAGGGAAACCCAGGGCGCTTGTAAGCTCACGCCTGTAGCGACCGCTGGTTGCTTATTCGGCACGTGATCAAAGCGGGAAATTATATACTTTTCTTTCATCTCCCCATCTGCTCCTAATCTTCCTTATTTTCTGTGTAGACACGTTGATATCCAGGTTGGTCGCTTTAAATATAACTAGGGTTCAGATCAGTTTCGTTCCACATTCCAAATGTCGATAGTTATAAAGATAACGAACGCACGATGCATTGTTATGTTAATGAGGATATCTGGCTACCTTTATCGTAGGATATACCATTGAATGACCCCATCACCCGTGTAGCTTCAACTGGTATTCGGACAAAGAAGAAACTAGAAACTTTGTCACGTGTATATTGATGACTAGAATACATAAAATTGTCCCGCGCGTGCATGCATTCAACACACTGTCCTGTAAGCGACGATTTGAAGTTCAAGTAGTAACATCAAATTCCAACAGTATTATCAGTTGATGTGTTAGGTCTTTCATCTATATTATTATGTTATTTAAAGTATTTTATTATTATGATTGTTTTTGTTATTATTATAATTATATTTATAATAATAATAATTATTATTATTATTAATATCATCATCATCGAAAGTAGTAGTAGTAGTAATATCAGCAGTAGTAGTAGTAGTAGCAGTAGCAGCAGTAGTAGTAGTAGTAGCAGTCGCATTAGTAGTAGTAGTAGTAAAATTACTGGAAGTAGTAGTACTGGTGAAGCAGTAGTAATGCTGATTTTTTTATTATAATAATTCTTCTTCGTCTTCTTAACATTATTATTGTTATTTATATCATTATTATTAGAAGTAGTAGTAGATATTTCAGTATTAGTATCAGTATTATAAGTATTATTATATTTTTATTAATGTTTCGCTTGGTGGA
Source organism: Sipunculus nudus (assembly GCA_026874595.1). NCBI lineage: Eukaryota > Metazoa > Annelida > Sipuncula > Golfingiida > Sipunculidae > Sipunculus > Sipunculus nudus. The sequence goes on along the minus strand of CM049307.1, from coordinate 49,288,667 downwards.
AGCACGCGGGTAGGTTCGGTATTACTTATAACAGGGTATAATTGTGGTATATATACCGGTCTTGGTGGAGTTCCAGTCGAACTTAAAACAGAGAAGCTGAATAATAGTAAGCTGAAATGGTTATTTTTATGTAACGCTCATGCATAATAACTTTAACTGTTGCCTTGATAACGCTATTATTCCTCAAAGTACTTCCGAGCAAATATCCAGAAATTGCAGGGGTCAGGTCATTTGAGTTCAGGTTTACGTACAGGGTTATACCTAATGCCCTTAAGATGTCACGTGACTTCACGTCACTTTCTTTCTAGACTGGTACCATGCTTTATTATGGCCCACATGATTGGCCTAGAGCAGCGGTGCCATAATAGAGCGCGGTACCAGTCTACTTTCTTTCATCCTGGTTAGAGCAGATCACAGGCACTCGTTTCCAGCACTAAAATGGCCTAGAAACCGAAAACACATTGAGTATGGGCGATATACCCATTATAAAAGAACAAGGTAATGAACTCCACCGCTACGCGGGCAAGACATCTTTTTTCGGGAAGTTGATGTCATCCAGGGCTTAATGCATGTTATGGTTATAGAACAGACGTTAATGTATACAAAACAAGTGATTAAATAGTCCTGGTTGTGTTTACATACCATGTCCACTGATTTTCAACTTCATTGACAATTTGACAGCTGTTTGAATTGTGCGCCTAAAAGAGATGTAGAAAACGACTGGTACCATGCAGCCAATCACAGACGCCAGCTCAGGGGGAAATCCATTCAGCCCGGGGTGACGTCAACTTCCGCAACTAGTAAATGTATACATGACAAATGACGGTGTCACAGCTGGAATAAACGTTCTGGAATTCGCGGTTAGTGTTGGGAACTTTTATATTTGGAAGTTTAATCTTGAAATAAAGATGTTTTCAACAAAAAGGCGCGCGATCATGCTTGTGAAGCGGATAATTCTCCGGAATTCGGACTTGTGAAAAAAAGTTGTCTTGCCCGCGCAGCGGTGGAGTTCATTACCTTGTTCTTTTATAATGGGTATATCGCCAATACTCAATGTGTTTTCGGTTTCCAGGCCATTTTAGTGCTGGAAACGAGTGCCTGTGGTTCTTAGCGCCATCTACCGGTCTTATTCTTCACCAAACTGAGGTGTGGCTCATTCCTATTCACTTCTTGTACCTGGTGGTTGGCCAACTTCTTTAAAGGATTTACAGAGGATGATAACAATTCGGATTCAGAAAAAAACCCCAACAAATGTCCTTACACAGTCCATTTTACATACCTTTATCAGTTTCTTCTGTTTCAGAAGTCAGATTGAAAAATATCTGAAAATAATTTTTTTTCACAATATTAAGAAAGCCCCTTTCCATACATGGTAAAGGTCACTGGTCACGTGCAAAAAAAAAAAACAAAAAAAAACAAAAAAAAAAACAAAAAAAAAACACATCTTAAAGCTTCTGATTTGCTGTTTTGTCAAATAATTTAGACTACATATGCAAGACACCATGTCATAAAGCAACATGACCCAGAGCTTTGTTAAATATTCTTCGTTCTTCTTATGGAGTAATACGGATCATCTATAACATTTAATCCGATTTCTCTTTCGTGTCAATGTTAACAGTCACGTGTGGTAAAAAATCGCTTAATTTAAATAGGAACCCCTTTCGAGGAGTAGTCTCCAGTCATTTCTAAGTGAGGGCCATCTAAATATTTTATCTCTGAACTCCAGTTCAGACGCTGGATAGTCTCTTTCATAGTGTGGCTGTGAGATTGGGTTGTAGTGGCCCGGCCAACTGAGGTTTCCTCCACTCTTACCGGCTACCGAGCGACAATGTCCGAGCCATGGAGAGTGCCTCGTATTAGTTTTTCTAACTAGCTGTACAATCCATGTAAAATAAATGGAATTTATACTGTTACACGGTAGTGCCTCCAATGTCTTGATGAAATTAGAGCAGCAGCGAAGACAGATGACCTGGAGTATTAAAAAAAAGAAATCATGAAACTCTGCTATCCGTTAGCACCTGATAAAAGCATTATGGCTGTAACTTACGTTAATAATATGATATTCCGTGTGCCTCATGGATCATTGGTACCGACTGGTTATGTTATTAGCCATTATACGATAGTTTACGGCTTATCGGCCTCTAATTCTTATACAAAGCTGCATAGGTTCCGATGAATCAATCCACCTGGTCATTGGTGATTTGGTATATGCAAGTCATTGCTTTCATGCCCTACAGATGTGACACAGCATTTCTGTCAGATGGTTTTCATAATACATGTAAATACTCCAGCAGATATCATTTCTTATATGTCTTTCTCAACAACGTATTTGAATATGTTTTATATTACGATTTCCCATTTCCCAACAGAAGATTTACCTTAAAAAATAAGTCATGACTGTCACTTTTTTTCATGGTTTACGTATGGCAGGAGATTGGCGTTTGTAACAAATAATTCTATCCAGTGCAAACTTTTGTGAAGCTTGTGCATCGTTACCAGAATTTAATTTATTCGTCTCGATGTTATTGCTTTTTTCCCTGTAGAGCATTAATGAATTAGATACTGGCTTTATTGTTTAGTTCGCTAACGTAAAAGCAGTTCTTTAAACTTACATAATATTTGTACCTTACAACCATAAAATTTCATTTTATGTTTAGCTGGAATTTTTATTTAGCACCGTGTGGCGATATACACCCCTTCTCACTAGCATTTCACCAAATGCCATTTAGGAACACATAGTAGTCTTCAAGCAAGATTACATTACCTGATTATTGACATAAACGACTGGTCAACAACTCTTACCAGTTACCTGCCACGCCAGAGTAAATAACTGCCCAGATTATCAAGTGATTTGCCAAGAAGCTATTTCAGTACTTCATTTCCGCATTCTCTGTTTGAGAAACGTCGGAAAAACCGTTGTTCCCTTAATAAGACAAAATCAGCACTAATCAAGACTAATTTAGTGATGGTTGTGTAACATCGTTAAATCATGAATTTTTGATATTATTGTGGTTACGGCATGATGCACAGATATGCATTTGCAGAAGCAGATAGACATAGGATGATTGTTTTTAATTTAAAACTAACAGAAATTCAAAACGTAATTACCATCTTTTTTGTCCCACTGAGTTCGGACCCGTCTCGATGATATCCTTCCAGTGTTGTGAGTAACATTTAAAAATGAATGAGAAAATGTACGAACAATAACCGTAATCTGTTGTGGATTAACTGTTTTGGAACAAAGTACGAGTTTCAAGCCCGGTGTGAATATAGTAGTTTGACAGTCTGCCGGTAGATGGCAGATATTACTGGTGTCCGGTTAAACCTATGACCCTGCATCTGCATGGAAAGCATTCCTGATTTTCAAGAGCTAGATTCAAAGTATAAAATACACATGTCCAAAGTATTTAATATACCATTTATATTTTCAATCAATGTATTTAATCTCCTGTTCCATCTGTAGTGAACTGGACCGCCTATCAGTGTCAACGTTACAGACTGTAAACACCAGTTAGTATTTCGATTGGGAACATTCTAATTAATTAAACAATCGTGCAATTACTTTTATTAACCTCAGAAATGTCATTTGACAATGTGCACTGTTCCAGGTTGCTCAAACGCCGACCTTCATAAGTGGATCAAGAGGTAAAATTCACGTAGTCTGTCCTCTCTCCTCTCCTTTTCCGCCACCGCATACTTTCTTAAGGGTTTCAAACCATTATTGCGGCTGAGACCGGGTAAACCCCCACCCCTCTGTTCCGGTTTGTAGGTTTTCTCAGAAGTCTTAACTGGTTGAAACCCTCCTTTTTGGATCCGCCCCGGAGCGTTAAACTTCTTAAAAGAGTTGATGCATTAGTCATTACATGAACCGTGTTATAAGGAGAAAACCTGCATTTGTTAAATATTTAGCGGTCTTTGTCGGCGGTCTGCACCAGAAAGGTTTTCTGCTATGTGTTGTTTGTTAGCTGGAACTTTCTTACCATTCTAAGGCCATCAGGAATATTGATTGTTTTCAGAAGGCTGGCTGGAAGACTTTGCTGGAATGGGAATAACAGCCGACTAAGAGCTTGCACAGAACTTTCGCTAACATCACTGATCGTTCGTCAGGTTCTTTGTTAACATATTATGTCTGTGGAAGATCTGGATTGGTGTAAAAGAAACAGTCAAGTACCAGGTGTTGAAGTGTTAATTTAACAGTCAGCCGATAGATGGCGGTTCTGACAAGTCTTCCAGCATTCTCCACACGCGAGATCGCGTCTTCGAAGGGGATAGACCTCTTGCCAAACAATGTGCGCACGGCACTATTTTACGCGAGCTTTATCGCCCAGCAATTAAAAATTACAATAATTAAGGAAAATAGCAAATATTCCATTCCAACTTTATAATTAACAAATGGCATTTTCCGTGAAACATATTTTGTATATTGATAAACCTGCGGATCTATTTTGCGGTGTCATATCTGAAACGCGGTATTGTTAATACAAAACAGAAACTCGTGCATGTGCTTCCATTGATAGTTTACGTGATACAACTGATGCCAGATTTGTTGAAGACGTAAATGCACGGTGATAGTGCAGCGACACTTGTTGTGGTCTTTTCAACATTATGCAAAAGGATAACCGGCATGCACTGAAGGATTAACCATATCTTGCATGCTGATATAAGACATGAGTCCCAAAGGATTGAGAGTCACATGATGTTAACATTAACTGATCATCCAAGAGAGGCGTTTACTGGGTCAAATGTCAGGTCAAACATGCTCTAGTCGGTCACGGCTGGCAGGGTCCTAGCATTATTTCATTAGTTCTTGACCCTTCCGCCAGATGTCGTTTCTACTCAAGTACTCTGGTGAGTCCTATTCAGTGCAGTGTGTTAGACCATTTCATTTTTATTCAAATACCAATTACATTTTGCCATTCCAAATTCTTGAAATATTTAGACAACTTTAATTCGTCTTTTATCCTGCAAAATGGAATAGATTGGAGTCATTATTTAATTTTTAGGGTCCCTTTTATTAGCCCCAGAAATCTATTAATCCGTTATTGTCGTTTGACAAGGGGCACTCTCCTGGTTGATCTAACGCCGAACTTCATAAGTGGATCAAGAGGAAGAATTCACGTAGTCTGCCCTCCCTCCTCTCCTTTTTCCGCCACCACATACTTTCTTAAGGGTTTCAAACTAAATTTGCGGCCTAGACCCGTTAGATCCCCACCACTCTGTTCCAGACTTGAGACCTTTTGTAGATTTTCTTATAAGTCTTAACTAGTTGAAACCCTCCTTTTTGGATCCGCCCCTAAGCGTTATACTTCTTAAAAGAGTTGATGCATTAGTCTTTACATGAACCGTGTTACAAGGAGAAAACCTGCATTTGTTAAATATTTGGCGGTCTTTGTCGGCGGTCTGCAGCAGAAAGGTTTTCTGCTATGTGTTGTTTGTTAGCTGGAACTTTCTTACCATTCTCAGGCCATCAGGAATATTTATTGTTTTCAGAAGGCTGGCTGGAAGACTTTGCTGGAATGGGAATAACAGCAGGCTCAGAGCTTTCCCAGAACTATCGCTAACATAACTAATCGTTAGTTAGATTCTTTGTTTACATATTATGTCTGTGGAAGATCTGGATTGGTGTGAAAGAAGCAGTCTAATTCCAGGTGTTAAAAATGTTAATTTACCAGTTAGCCGATAGATGGCGGCTCTGACGTGTCTTCCAGTTGAACGATCACCCATCCGCCAGATGTCGTTTCTACTCAAAACGTACTCTTGCGAGTCCGGTTCAGTGCAGTGTGTTAGACCATTAAATTTTTCCCGTCCAATTACATTAAACTGCCTTACCTTATTCTTGAAATATTTTGACAATATATAAATCGTCTTTTATCCTGCAAAGTGGAATAGATAGGAGTGATTATTTCATCTTTAAGGTGACTTTAATTAGCCTCAGAAATCTACTAATGCGTTAATTAATGTCATTTGACAAGGTCAATCTATCCAGATTGCTCTTAGGCCGAACTTCCAAAGTGGATCCATAGGAAGAATTCAGGGAGTTTACCCTCCTTCCGCTGCTTTTTCTACCAAAGCATGCTTTCGTTGGGGTTTCAAACCATTTTTTCGATAGACGGAGTATAGCCGGGAACAGCAAAAAAAAATGTAACCGTATTATCGACTCGGCAAACACAAGTGCTGCAACTCTACACTTTTTTTAATGGTTTACGTTTTTCTTTCATAAAATATGCGATTTTGTACATTTTTCAAACTTCTTCAGGTATTAAATTTTTTTTTTGTATTTTTTTTTCAAATCTTAATCAAAATTATTTATGAACTTATGTACACAATAGACGTGCTATATCAATATTTCACAATAGTTACATTTTATTGAGCGAAGACTGGCTCAACAAAGTGAACGCAAATATGAACTTCTGAAGATTCATGTGATATAAAACCTGAATAACTGATAAATACAAAACCTGTTGCGTGTCTCAAAGCATCACATATAGCAAAATTGTGGGAATAGTTCCACATTTATACTTTTCTCCCTAATTCTATTCAGATGATTCTATACTTTTTAGTGCAAGTTCTTGTCAAGAGTGGCAGCACTGGGTAATGCTTCACTTTCAGCGTGATGTAGAAGTTGGACTTAATGTATTCGGTCAATATTTTAGTCATAATTCTACACAGATTTCTTGGTAATATAGAAAGTATAAAAAACAATAATTGATCATCGGTCAATTTTTATCATTTAATCACCGAAAACGATTTTACAACCAGACCCTACAACTACTCTATACTTGTACCAGCATTTCTTACCCGTTCATTTTTTATCTTGAACACCAGTTAAGTTTCATCCCAAATATGACAGATGTTTCTTTAATATAATGAAAACCTGCTAAAAGATACCATATCCATAAAGGTTTATGCCTTTGGATGTTAATTAATAAGCAATAGATAATTAAAAAAGTTTATTACAAACCCAACTTATTTCATGTTTATTAATAGAATCAGATTGTTTGTTCATGCTCTAAGAACAAATGAATATTTTGTAACGTCCAAGGAAATGTAAAGATACGGATGGCCTAAGGCCCTGATTCACAGTAACGAACTGCTTTCTGCTTTGATAAACAATCGTAGTTACCAACAGGTGGCGCTGCGATAGCCCCATCGAACCATAACTGGAAATATCTCTAGATTTATCGAGAAATAAGGAACATGACCTGCTTTAGGGGACACTTTGCATTATTCCCAACAGTTCAAGACCAAAAACCTGTATATCCGTAGCGCGAGCTCAGAAAAGCTCCGGGAATAAAAGTCCAGTGCGACCAACGGCAATTATAATAGATGTAGAGTTCGACAAGCAATCGCATACCACCGAGTGGAAAATTCTAGACCTGAAAACTCTGCCATGAACTATTACTACCTAATTTTCAAGACATTGAAGCATGATGTGATGAACTTGGAAGAATGTTGTTTATGATGCAGCCACTAGATGGCAGGTACAGCGGTCGCCCTCATACAGGAGCGTCAGTAAAGATGATGAGATGACTTTATTTCAGCGTATTGTAGATATCATTGTTAATGGACGGAATATATTACTTTTTTTCTCAATTAGCAAATAACATTTTTTCGCTTATAAACTTTTTTCATTATTTGCAAATGACAGGCATGAAAATAATTTTACCTATTTCATTTTCAAATAAACTTTCTCAATAGTCCACCAGCCAGCAGGCCCAACCTAGTTTTCAGTCCTTTTTCTTTGTGGATCTTTGTGTGTGCCCATATCTTGCAGTCGTGGGCAATTTGGTTGTTATCATAAAAGAAAATGGCCACCGAAAAAAAATAAAATAATACCATAATTACCATAGAAATAATATAGATACTTAATCAATTAATGATTTCTAAGGTATTGTGACGGTGAATTCATTGACATCATAATCAACCTAATCTGTGTTCATATGAATATGCCATGATTACACTATTTTTCAGACGTTTCAGAAATATTGGCCTTTCTTATTTCTCTTTCATGTCAGCGCTCTTCTGATTCATCACCTGATCAGCTTAAGGAATGGTTGTTCTTTAAACTGATTTATGATCCGATATTTTTTTATTTTCTATTTTCTAAACCGGCCACCTTAGAAATGAAAAAAATTGTGAAGAAATGAAGTGTTGATACCATCTGCCATCGTTTTCTTGCATCGTATATTCTTTTGACCGTAATCGTCTCATTTTTGTTCTGTTTTTCCCCTTCTCCTTTGTTTATTTCCTTAGGCCACTTCTATTCTTCTTCTCTCAAATATATCCTGATCTCTTCTCGTCCATTATATCATCATTATATATCCTTGCATTCCTGTTTCTGCACCTTCACATTTCCTTGTTATGTCTCTATTTGTATTTTCGATTATCTCTTCTTTTATTTTTATCTTACTTTCAAGTCTCTCGTCACACTTTTCTCTTCTTTTATTGTTATCTTACTTTCAAGTCTCTCGACTCACTTTTCTCTTCATTTATTGTTATCTTTCAAGTCTCTCGTCTCACTTTTCTCTTCTTTTATTGTTATCTTACTTTCAAGTCTTTCGTCTCACTTTTCTCTTCTTTTATTGTTATCTTACTTTCAAGTCTCTCGTCTCACTTTGTTTTTCCATGTTTTCTTCTTCAAATGCATATATATGCAAAGAATTATTTTCACCCTATGAATCTTTTCCGTCATGTTGTTATCTAATCCTCTCTAGATGATTAATATCTAGTAATGAAGTAAACAGTGTTTATATAATGAGTATACTGGCTGATAAACTTCCTCATTATGTTTTAGTGTCTTTGTGACGTCTCATTTTTTCAATTTCAGATAGGATTCTTTTGAAATTTCAGACATAATTGACATAAAGAGCTAATGATGAAGTCATATTTCTAACCGTGAACCTCTCACGTTATATTTGTGTAAAAGCCCATCATCTCTCTGTTTCAAGTCATACATTGGACAGCTTAATAGAATAACTGTAATAACTGTAATCGTAACATGAAACATCTTTCAGTTACCCGAAAAAAAGCAAAAAAGTAATGAAAAAAAAAAGAATTTACCTAAGACCCTTCTTTGTCTTAATGTAGAGTTTACGTTTTGCCATAAATCTGTAGACAACCCTTAGAACATCATTTATTTCAATGATGCTTTCAATTTATAAGATAATTCATTAACTATACAGATAAATGAGCAATTTTAGCTTTTGTTCGGTTTTGGCGAGTTACCGTGTAGGTTTAGAACACATACGCATCTTTTTTTATTCATCATATGCGACCTCTGTTGATTAGATTTATTATGACTACAAAGAGATGATGACGTTATTAATTCAGAATTATAGAAGACGCCATAAATCTATTCATCCCGTGATTAATTCATGCAATGTTTCTTCTTTCAAGGAAACAGGATGATACATTGACCTTTTTGGCCATGAATAATGCCTACCCAGAATGCATCGCCCATTGCCAATTCGCCAATAAATCAAGTTAAATAACGGAGGAATTAGCGAGAAGAATAAAGAGCACCGCATCATTAGTCTTCCGGTCCAACTTTAAAAAGATTGAAATACAGCAGTTTCAGGTCGATCATTTTTAGAACAACCTCGTTTTATATACATCCCGTGTGTTATTAACGACAGGCAACAGAACTTCTACATTAACCAGAACTGCTTCTAAAAGCAGAGTCTATAAATGGACGATCAATGTTATCGGTTTCGCGATCAGTGCGGGAAAATTAAAATGTCCCAAGTCCGCGATTTATCTCTGCTGAAATCACATTTGCTTAATCTCTTTGGCTGCACTGCGACGTAGCTGTGTCCTAAGGGGTTCAATCACAAGCAGTTCCTCAAGAAATATATCTGTCTGATACCGGGTAAATTTTACTGAGGTTTTTTATTGTAATGATAATCCACGTGTAAATGTCTTTTGTTATATCAGCATTGGAGATCTAAATTGCGTTGTGTAACCCACAGGAAATTGAGACGGAGCCAAATTACCGTCCTCTGGATTTTGTCTTAAGAGACCGCTGGTTTCCAATGCCTATTATCGTTAATTGCTCCTAGGGATGCCACTAGGGACATGCCCGGTAATCATGCGTGCGCTAATAGATGTTCTTATAAAACTAAATGGGAAGTTTCTTACTCCCTAATTAAGACCATGTAAATCAGGGGGTAAAAACAGGAAAAATATGAAAGAATGTGAATCATACTGCGTGAATACAAATTGGATATTTCTTACCCCGTAATTTAGACAGTATAATTCATCTTCATAATACGAGAATATATAAAAAGCAAGAATGCATTAATCTTAGCCTTTGCTGTAAAGTGTAATCTAAATGAAATTCCCTCATGGGTTTTCGTTATTGTTGCAGTATGAAAGGTTTCACAGCGATCTGATAGCGAAGAAGAATTATATAACTATTTGAGAGAAAAGGTAAACACATTTTACCACATGACGTAAGAAATATGCAAATATACCCAATCTCAAGAAAATATGAAGAATTTTAATTATATTATATTAATTAATCGTCATATTTAAAGCAATAAAATAAAAAAAACTATTATGTAAACCACAAAAAAATCCTTGTATTATATCTTTAAGAAGCGTTATAAAATCGAAGGAGAATTCAAGTACATTTGGGACACCCAGAAAGCACATTAGAGTCCGTTTCGTACGAAGACTATATATTCACTCTCTAGTGGGAGCTGTCTGAGATTACTTCATAGCCCACGCAGTATTTGTTCTGGCTCGCAAGTGGCTGTCGTTGCCATATGGCACCAGGCTGACTGGGACTTAATTGCTTTTGAGACTTTATTCAAGAGTCTTAGCGTAACGTTAGAAACGAAGAGTTCTGGGAATACGTTCCAAAACTCTGCCTTATTGTCCGTCTCCGCCACGCTTCGTTGTTTTTTCTTTGAAAACCTTTACTGGATAAATACCGAAGACTTTTAAAGGAAGCTACAATAATAGGTTCATGGCTCCCCTGACATATGCCTTTTTTAGAAATGGTAAATGGTTCAAGCATGCTGGGACATCCATTAATCAGTTTTGCATACTTTACATTCCAGAATGTAATAATGGAGGATATGATAATAGAACTGGGTCGCCCTGTCAGAGCTTCACTTAATGTTCTTATATTCCTACACGTTTCATCTGAATCAAACAGAATATGGAAAATACCATTAGAAAAAAATTAAGAAAGAAGCCATGGATGTCCGCATAGAAATTTTCATGAGATATACGGTTGGCTGTTCACGAAACATACCTCTATTCTTTTTTTAGAATTTGTCAATGTAAGCAACAAATCGGGTATACTTAATAACAACAGGGGCATCAAAGCAGGGGGTATACCCCCCCACACTTTTTTGCAAGATGGGGGGGGGGGGGGGGGTATGGTCAATGTAATCATCAACCCTGCTTTTCTGAGAATAATATTTGCATATTGCAAATGAAATATATTAATAATTAGAATTAAAGACATTTGTTCCATTTATGTGTTTACTATGAAATATTATATCTAAACCTGGTTTAAAATTAACTTATGCTGGAAACATATTACCTTATTTTCTGAAACCTTATACCAAATGCAATATATTTGAAATGTGATTGAGTAAATATGCAAGTCATCCCCCACCCTGGAAGATAAAGTGACGCCACTGCAATATATTGCTTCATTCTGTAGATTCCTTAGGTCTCGATATATAGTAAAACAGACTGAACAAATGGTCCTGTACTAGAGAAAACCTAGGAGGAAGTAGGCGTTTAATTATTACTCAGAACAGCCTTTGCTTTTCACATACCTTTCCTGTAGAAAATATGTGGTTTCTGGCTTAATCTACGTACATTTAAATGGGCTGTACCTGAATATTAATAGGAAAGGCTTTTCTAATGCCCTGTGACGGACTTGCTTGTCTGGAAGGTGTTTGTAAACACGGTACATGCGCCAATGCTGACAAAAAGAAAATAAATGTAACCTGGATCGGTTGGTTGCTTAAGTGGAGATGCTGATGGGTTAATAGTTGCAAACCGCCATTTGCAAAAATCTGGTTCGTCTTACATGCTGCATGATTTGCTTGGTGAATGTGTTTGGATTATTTTGACCCCTAATTGTTGTTAAGTAGATGGATATATACAAAACGGACATCCTGTGTGCAGTGGGGTCGCCGTATTCTGGCCGTTTTTTTATAAAAGGTACAAGGTATTATCTCTAGGTAATAGACGTCAGATAATCGAAATATATGCCCCTAAAAGTATTTCGACTTTAAGGAATAAAAAAATTGTCCTGAAGCTTAGGTGAAATAAGTTACCACTTAAAACGTTGAAAACAATGGCGTCAATTTATCTTAGAGAGTGTGTGTGTGTGGGGGGGGGGGGTGGAAGGCTCGGAGTTGGAGGGTAATCAAAGTAGGGACAACTTTTAATAAACCACACACACACACACATATATATATGTATTATATATATACCTTTTTTTTTCTTTGTGATACATTTAAAATATATAACAAATAAGTACTAAATTTAAAAGACAAAGTATTATGTTTCCGTATAGGTACTTCTAAACTAGGTTTAGAAATGTAATATTTCATAGTAAACTCAGAAATGGAACCAAATTTTGTAATAATAAATTTTGATATATTTCATTTCCAATATATAAATATTCTCTGAATATCAGGGGGGGGGTGGTCACCCACCCCCTTACAATAAAAAATGGCCCATCCCCCATGTATTGACGCCCTGGTTGAAAAGAAGAATAAGCTATTTCGTCGGACATTCAGTAGGAGTCAAAATGGTAATACTGAACTAGTACTAAGACCTGACCTCGAATATGTGTGCGCATTACTACACTTACGATGCCCTTAATCATGATTGTGCTATACACGTATGTGTATTGTAAGACTTTGTTTCCAACAAGTATTGTTGAGGGGAAGTGTCAGCGCCTTCTTACTGAAGTGCATTTGCAATTGAACATTATAATAATGTAATATGCATCTTGATATATAATAATCAAACAAATATAAATGATATGTAATAACGTCTGTTTTTGTTTCTATATAAACATTTCTTTCTGTATATATAGTTCTAATGATAAGCATTTCATTGACAACGTTTTGTAGACCAAACGTGTGCATCAAAATTTGATAGAGGGTCTCCTTGAAGGTTTTCTGGTCTTTTCATTTCCCCGTTTGGTTCTAGCTCACAAGTTGCTCTGTATGGAATATGGAACATATGGAAACAGGAATAGTGAACTATACGTATAATGAAGACAAATCTTTATGTAGCTGTAGTATTCCATCGGAACCAGGGTGGTATTGTCTATGTATGACCGGGCTCAACACACCTAGTAAGTCTCTAACTAAACAGGTATATAATTCTTCTGATCCGATGTATGAATTAATATACTTTTTCATGAATTTGGTCCATTTCTGGACACTCTTTAAAGGGCCGTTTAAAACAAAGTGGATTCCACTGTGTGCCTACAAAGTGTTCCTGCATAATATTAATTATCACCCAAGCTCCAAATGCCCGTCATTTATCTTCATCAATTTGTCTTTCGATCTTGACAGTTGTTGATTGTTGCTTTGTTCTCAATCGAACAAACATTTTCTAGTCAAGGAATTCACAGAACCATGTTATAAAATGACACCTGGTGGTCATTTCTCAGCCTGTCAGCGTATAGAGGATTCAATAAATAAACTGCTCAGGTTCACAGGCAGCTCTACGTTAGACGTATACTTTCCAGTCTCGTACGCTGCAGATGCAATAACTATGACCAGTATTTCTTCATCACGGGAGGGAGGGGGTCGACTAGGATTTTTAGGCCGAATTATTATTGGGCCTTGTTTCAAACATACCCTGAAGCTCTTCTAAAATTTTGACCAGATTACAGCGGTTTTAGAAACAGTTTAAATTTAAACATCTTTCTAGCATATCACTTAAAGTTATAAACTGACTAATGTGAAACACTTTTCGAGCATATAACTACAGTTAAATTTAACAGTTTTTATGGTAACCATCTACTAATAATAAACAAGCTTCGAGCATACTGATCAAGTGAGACGTCTTTCAAGAGCCAATTTAAACACCTGTTTAAGTTAAACAGGGTCTCGGTGTCCGCAAGGTGTGGTTTGCCACAAAAATAGCTTTTAAAAGACTGTGCTTTATGAAAACTTTTCAAACTAGAACTTTTTGAATAGTACCTGATCACAAAAAAGGCACCTGTTAAAATATATGTGGTATGGGCATTTCACCTGAATGCCCTCCCTCACCTGTAATCTATACCCTCAGGTGTGTATAATACCAGGTGAACACGTGTATAAATCTGTCGTTCTTCAATATGGTCTGTATTGTTTGTTGCTATTATAAACCGTGTCCAGACCCGGATACTGTATAACTGGCGCAGATGATAAAACATTCCTTGAATTAGTACTGAGTACACTCGGTGCTCTGGGGGCTTCAGTTTCAAATATATCCTCAGCATCTGTCGGTGAAACTAATCCGGGGCCTGGCCATTAGGCGCCCCCGCCAAGCTTCAAGAAAACCAGGTAGGTTTTCTGTATACTTGAATACAGAGACAGATTTGCATAAAGAGTATAAAGTTTTAGCGAAATTAAGCTGGATCAGACTTAAGATAACATTCTCCATCTGTTTGTCGGATTTTCTACTGACTAATGCTATAATTGAATTTTAAATATAGTATTATCTAGTTGTGGTTGGAATAATGCTCAAGTATGATACAAAATTACTACCATAATAGCGCAATTGTATATTTTAGTGTATTATTATGACTGTCTAGATTTACTTATTTATATATATATATATATATATATATATATATATATATATATATATATATATATATTCTCTCGGAGAGAGAGAGAGAGAGAGAGAGAGAGAGAGAGAGAGAGAGAGATCACATAGAAAAATGGATTATATGGAAGTATGAGTAAAATAATATAAAGAACTACTCATAAAGCATTTATTTAACTGAAGCTTTGTTTTTTGACAAAAAGGAATTTTCTTTAGTCAGAGACGTGATACTGTGGCTTATAATTATAATTGCTCCATGAAATTACCTATAAACGTTTCATTTTCGTACAAATGAAAAAAAAACACTTTTTTTCAGTTATACGGAAACATTTGTGACTCTTGTAGGTAATTTAAACCTTAAGGCAGGACGTATGGGTTTAACCTGGAAATACCCTCATCATTATGACGTTTATATTGGTACTTAGTACTATTCCTTGTAGCCTACGCCTCTCTGTTTTACGTCTCTGGTTTATAATAAGATTGTATTCAGGGATTCTTTTAAGTTTATATTCAGTGTACACCTCATTTTGTACAGATTTCATGAAATTATTATGAGATCACTTTCAAATGTGATCATTGGTGACATATGCCATGGTCCCTCTCAAGGTCCCATTTTTTTCCTTATTAACAAAACAATATGAAATAAACCCGAGGCCTTTTAAAATTTACCAGTGTTATTACCATAGTATTTAGGAAAATAAACAATTCCTACTCATAATATGTCTATAAAATGGGCCATCTTTCAAGGGTGGTGACAGCTCCAGACCGGAAGTTATATTCTGAATCACCTGACCTGTCATAACCAATCAGTGTCAAGCATTCCCGGTACGTTGTATGGCGGATTGCAGGCAAAATGTCGGGCACATATACATCTGGATACCATGTCAACCTGAGCGCGTGCACTCACGGAGGATGGTATTAGAAGGGGAGGCCCGTTTCCAGGTCACACCCCATACCCGTGGAATAGCGATTATAACGGGCTGTAAATTGTCCAGGGTACACTATCACTCTACTTTTCACTAGTAAACGTCTATCCGGGCAGTCTTTGAGTGCAAAAAAAGAACATATTTTCAACCCTATTGGGTATTTTCTTATTATTTATATGTTGATTGTCTTTCATTTTATTCAGATTTATTACTTATTTGTTTATTTATTTACTATACAATTATTGTTATCATTATTTTTAGCTCAGCTGACTGAAAGTCATCTGAGCTATGGCGATCACCCTTTGTCCGTCGTCTGTCCGGCCGTCCGGCCGTCTGGCCCTCCGGCCGTCCGTTAACAGGGCACAAATCGTAACCGCTGGACCTGGAATCTTAACACTTGACATCCAGGGAGGTCCATGAAAAAACTCCTTGAAAACCTGAAATTAGGTCTCTGTTACCTATATCCTTTGAGCTATGGGGCTCTGAAGTACCCCCCAGAATAATGCAAAATTTGATATCTGAATAACTACTGCATTGATCACCATGATTCTTTGCATGAATATGGATCATCGGATGTTCCATCACTTCCTGCAGACTGGTGGTGCCACCTGTATTTTTTCCATTTTTTACGATTTTTTTTTCTCTTTTTTCAGACCTGCAATGAAACTGTCATCTGTTAACAGGACACAAATCGTAACCACTGGACCTGGAATCTTCAAACTTAATATCCGGGGAGGTCCATGAAAAATCTGCTTGAAAACCTGAAATTAGGTCTCTGTTACCCGTATTCTTTGAGCTATTGGGCTCTGAAGTACCCCCCAGAATAATGCAAAATTTGATACAAAAGCTCAAGTATCTGAATAACTACTGCATTGATCACCATGATTCTTTGCATGAATATTGATCATGGGATGTTCCATCACTTCCTGCAGACTGGTGGTGCCACCTGTATTTTTTCCAATTTTTACGATTTTTTTTTCTCTTTTTTTTCAGACCTGCAATGAAACTGTCATCTGTTAACAGGACACAAATCGTAACCACTGGACCTGGAATCTTCAAACTTAATATCCGGGGAGGTCCATGAAAAATCTGCTTGAAAACCTGAAATTAGGTCTCTGTTACCCGTATTCTTTGAGCTATTGGGCTCTGAAGTACCCCCCAGAATAATGCAAAATTTGATACAAAAGCTCATGTATCTGAATAACTACTGCATTGATCACCATGATTCTTTGCATGAATATTGATCATGGGATGTTCCCATCACTTCCTGCAGACTTGTGGTGCCACCTGTATTTTTAAAAATTTTTACGAATTTTTTTTTTTCTCTTTTTTTCAGACCTGCAATGAAACCTTCATCTGTTAACAGGACACAAATCGTAACCACTGGACCTGGAATCTTCAAACTTAATATCCAGGGGGTCCATGAAAAATCTCCTTGAAAACCTGAAATTTGGTCTCTGTTACCTATATCCTTTGAGCTATGGGGCTCCGAAGTACCCCCCCCCCCCCCCAGAATAATGCAAAATTTGATACAAAAGCTCAATTATCTGAATAACTACTGCATTGATCACCATGCTTCTTTGCATGAATATTGTTCATGGGATGTTCCATCACCTCCTGCAGACTGGTGGCGCCACCTGTATTTTTTCCAATTTTTACGAATTGTTTTCTCTTAGTTATTCAGATATTTGAGCTTTTGTATCAAATTTTGATTATTCTGGGGGTGTACTTCACAGCCCCATAGCTCAAAGAATATTGGTACTGGTTTCCAAGAAGATTATTCATTAACCGTCCTAAATTTGAAGAAATTTTTGAGACTGACAAAATTAGTTTCTTAATTATTTGTGGTGTCATCTAGTTGAGACCTTCAAATGAAGTGGTCTGGCTGTTAATAGGGCACAAACCATAACTGTTGGACCTAGAAACTTCTAACTGTACATCCAGGGAAATAAGAAATTAGATCATAGTGACCTATATTCTGAAAGATATGTGAAACAACATGATTTGAGCACCCTATAGGACAGATTTGCATGATTGGTTACAGCTGGACCTAGAAACTTCCAATTTGATTAAGATCCAGGGAGGTCCCTGTAAAAATTTCTTGGAAATTTGAAATAATCTTACTGTGACCTATATTATGCAACCTGTGTGAAAGAACATGATTTTAGCACTGTTTTAGTCATATGAACACAAATGGTAGCAGTTGGATGTAGAATAAAATCACTGTAACCTTTATCTAATGTCTGTTGGCAAAATGCATGATTTTTAGCACTCTTGGAGTTCATTTTACCCATTGTTCAAGGTTCCTTGAATTCAGCTGAGCGTCATGGCCCATGGGCCACTTGTTTATAATTATATTTATTTATTCATTCTTTATTATTATTATTATAAGAAGTAGTAGTAGTAGTAGTAGTAGTAGTAGTAGAAGTAGTAATAGTAGTATTACAAATACATTTTAAAACAATTGATGTCTACATATTTCTTTGTTAATAATTATTATGATATCGTATCGTGTTGGTCATTTCCTTAATACTCTACATACTAGCATCACTCTTTATCTTTTTCGACCTTATCTTTGTCAATGTATATGCAAAACATGGATGCAACAACGTTTCACGTCAAATTTCAATTCAGATGTGAAAAAGAACTATTAATCAACTATTGATCAACCGACGTGACATATATGAAATGTGCATATTCCTAATAACTAAGGTAATCCCTGTCGGAACATAAAACTGCCAGAATCTGGCCTGTTGTGAGATTGTAGATAAATGTTACAGGTGAGCATAAAGTCAGATAAACATCAGTTGAAGATATTTACACCCTCCATAAATATACATATAGTTCACGAGATGCATGCAAGGGCAAGTCGCATAAAATCAGATGAGCTGATAACAAATGGTGTAAAGGCTGAAAACATTATTTCTTCTAACCCTTCGTAGAGTTTACTTCAGTTTCTTCTAGTCGCTTCATTATCGGTCACGTGACCGGCATTCCCAGGTGGCCGCCTGCTGTGACGTCACGGCCCCGGTGAAGGAGGGTCTCTTTTTGAGTTTGCATGGCTTCTCTCTCTGCCGGGATGTGTAGGTGTGCCTACCATGCAAACCTACCTGACATTCACAAGAGCGGCATGTCTATTATTATCTCCGCTTAATTCTCTGTTTCCATGACAACGGTCCAAAGTGGAATGTCTGGCTGACAGTTGTTTTCACTTGAAGCAGGGCTGACCTGAGCTGAGTTCAAAGGTTATGGGTTATAAGCGTTGTGGCCGGCAAATTAACTGGAGTAATCTGAAGGGTATTGTATTTCTTATTTTCGAATGAAAACCTTTATCATATTCTGTATATTGTAGTGTTATCTTATAATGAACAAAAGCATTTGTTAGGATTTTCACCCGCAAAATACCTGAGTTCACCTGTGCACCTTGTTGTACAGCGCAGCAAATACGTAGCGCACTCTCGTCGGTTTACCTGAGCCAAAAATGGAAAGTCCTTCCCCTCCCTCCTAGCGTGACCTAGCACGGCTCTGTACAACGCTTCGGTAAGGGGCTGTGGGACAAATATTTGGTGAGTAGCCGATTTTTATTGAGAACTTCAGATATGATAATCAATGAATTAATATTAGGTAGTCGCCAACGAAATTATTTCCATAAATCTGTGCCAGATTGGCGAGTAATTGGAAATGTTAGTGCGGATAGGTGTGCCGGCATTTTGGGAGATCGGATTACATGTGCTACCTTGCCGCTATATGCTATACACTTTGTAATTGTCAACGTCTTCACATATCAATACTCACGGTATCAACAATGTATCTCCTATCAGTATAATACATTTAATGAAATTTTGAATATAATATACCTGGAATATATGAGGTATTGATATGAGGTAGGTGTGAATATGAAAATATTCCACACGATATGAAACCAGCTGTTACTAAGTGGGAGCTTTTTGCTCACATCAGCAGTATTACTTGCGTTGAAAACACTTGCTTCTGAGTGACACATTGGAAACAGATATCGCTTACTCCCCAAAGATAACATTCTGCAGTTTCGATTGTTTTCCACTCCAAATATTTAGATAAGGTGACATCTTGCACAGGTGTAACAGGTTTTTATATAATTTTCCTTGAGTAATCATGCTCCTATCTACTAAAACAAAACCCATGAAACTGTATAGAGTCTTCAAAATGTGAACTGAATTATGTCCACAAGAGGTTATCAAAACAATTGTCGTAGCTTACTAAAAGTATGTAAGATACATAAATAATATTCTTCAGCCACGGTGTATATAAGTGAAGTCGGACTTCTCAGTTGACATGATGCATCAGATGCTCAGTTTAAGCAACATTCCAAGTTGTTCTTCATTCAGGCAGAAGGATAAGTGGCAATATTAGCACACAATTTAAAAGGTGATTTACTTTATATATAAAGTGGGAAATTTAATCGTTGAATGCGTGGGTGACATGACTTATGCATAGGGGAGTAGATCAAAGTCATAGATTAATTTTGATTTGCCACCAATATGTTCTTATGTGATGATGAAATGTTTTATTATATAGCTTAGATAAACATACACAGTTTTGTCTCACATGACTACTCCCTAATACCGCTCACGTTCAATAGGTTACGGCATCACCTGACCCTGTATGACGTATGCACAATGTCATATGTATGTTTGCATGTTAAACTTATACATCTATTTGAATAACAAGTTCTTAATTAGGATTAATGTGTGCAGATGGTGCACAAATATTTCATTATATTGAATGTTTACTTTGTATTAGCGAAATGTTTTTACTTATGTCTATAAATGTAGAGTGCTTTATTACAAACGTCCCACAGTGTCAGCTTGTTTGAATACCACAATGCATCTTGGGATTGTACCAACACATTGTTGACGCACATGCCGGAAGTTGGCAGTAAAGACAATTACCAAAGAGGCTGATTATTCCATAAAACATTTTGACGGAGGGAAATCGTCAAAATATTTACTACTGGACAAAAGGGACAACGTAGAGTTATAAATAATTCATTTAAACATATTATAAGCAATTACCTGCTCAGACATTATTACTTATTTTTTAATCATGTGATATATAACAAATACCATTTCCCGTTTTAACTTTGATATAATCATTTATGCAGTCAGCTAAAATATTCTTTAATTCAAGCAGGAGTACTGTGGTAGTGACGCACTTAATAATTGATTCTTTTGAAATGCATACATACTGTTTGTCCTTTGCTGTCATTGTACAGTAAGACATCACTCATTGTGCAGGGGCAATGTCACCCAAGGACATGCATACGTCACTGTTTTAATTGTAATTGTAGTCCAACGCCCAAGTGTGCATAGACATTTCATGTTTCTCCATTATGTCTAATAAATGTGATATGTTTCGCCTTTATATATTCTATTTTAGGAAGTATATTTTAGGGGGGGGGGGTGCATTGCAACTAATCCTGAAACAATCTATGTTTACATGCGTTTGTATACACGGCTGAATAAATGTGATTGGTATATATGTTTTCATAGAGAGCTCTTCTTTCGTGTTGGAACCTCATTTCATAAACTACACGGAGCAAATGTGGGGCTGGAAGGTGGTTTCTATAACTATTATTCACGCAGACACGCAAGCTGAGGGACAGGATTAACTCTATATCATATATTTGAATATAAAATTATGACTGCGATAAAATCAAATCAATAATTTTAGAAAATGTGAGAGTATTTGAGTATGAATTCAGCCCATAATGTAAAGTCTACCTGTATTTATATGTTCGCAAAATAGTTGTTGTTGCAAAAAAGTTGTTCTTTTTAATGTTTCTAAGCAATGGGATTTTATTCTAATTAAATCTATGAATTGTAGGGCAAGATAGACATCAGATCAGACATTATAGACCAAATATTGGAGAGGACATAGTCGTTTTTTTCCTCGTCAGCATATAGTCATAGTTGATTGACTTATTGGCTGAGAGCTTAATAACATATTTATATAATAATATAAATACAGTTTTTCTTGCCATGTCCCATTTCTGTTAATTTCCGGAAGACAATGTTTCCTCAGATCTTTTCTACCATTTCCATTATAATACCTGCCATCCATAACTGTTAATTTTCAAATATTTACAACGTCAGTCTATAATGTATAAACTGCCATATGTAAAAACCATTTCGTTTTAGCTAATATACTTGGGACTCTCCCTACATGCATCTTGATTTTTAAAAATCAGGCAAGGATGTATTCCTCTATTGTTACTGTTCAACAGCCACAGCACAACAACGAAGGTGGTCCACATAGAAAACTCACATGTGCATTGGATTTTTAAATAGCATTGTTTCTTCGATGGTAATAAATCCGTAGTTTTAGGCTGTATGCGTATATATATATATATATATATATATATTTGGAAAATTTACATAAGCTGTTGCAGTGCAGTTTTCGGCTTGACTCCATCAGCGACTCAAAGTAGGTCTCATTGGCATAATTCAAAGCCAACGCTTTCTCCTGAAATCACGGCTATAACTAAAGTATTCTGGAATACCGGACCATGGTATCTTCTCTCTATCTTAGTCCGAGCTGGCAAGTGTTTACGTTTTATGAATCTTTTTTAAGCCCGAGTGCTATCAACAGATAAAAAAACACCTGTTGTTCAGGGAAAGCCGCAGCCAGGCTGAGTAGACCTGGTGGTATGCTTACTATACCATTTATACATAGCAACACCAAACACCTGTTGAAAATACGTCAATGACTTGTACATAAAACTTGAATATAACTGATGACCTGGGATGCACGGAGTAAAACTGCCCATACTTAACATTAACCTGCATCTTATATGTTTCTATAGTCAGAATAACTGATTGAGTATTATATCAAGTTGTGAATACTTATTGGCTTTGCGCTTCATCAACCTATGACTAGTATGGGACATGCATGCATACTCAGCATATGCTGTGCAAAATCCGGGGCAAAACTTTGCCTTTAGGTATTTGACTCTTGATATAATATGTTATCCAAGATTAAGGAGTATTCCACAATGATACAAAATAAATGCATCTGTTGCCGGTGATGGTTCAATATTGCTTTACATAGAGTCCAAACGTATCTTAACCTTCAGGTTTAGACCACCAAACTCACTCTTGACTACGTCATTTGTTTCGTACGTGCCACATACACAGACCATTGTTTATTGAATCATTATTCTTCATGTCAAACTTAACCATATTATGATGTTTAGTATCCTTAATATGAATAAGTCCTGGTATCTGTTCTGTATATATATATATATATATATATATATATATATATATATATATATATATATATATATATCGTCGTTTTCCATGGACAACACTTGTTTTAAACGAGGTGAGACTCGGACAATTTCATAGTCCTGCCTTTTTCCTCAGCAAGGAGGAGGTTTTAATTCACATACACATGGCTGTTCCAGTTTAGTTTGCGAAACAATATAACTTAGGTAAGCGGACATGTCAGTGAGAGAGAATACCCAAACTCCGGTATTCTAACAGAGTTCAAAAACACGCAAGTGTAAAGGTAGGCATACCAGCTGATCTACAGCACAAGGTAACAGCAGCTGAGCAGCTCATGCCGTGCTTATGTCAGTGATGGAGGGCTGGCATTATCTGGTTTCTTCAGTCACACGTGTTTCCTGACCAGAACCTCGGCTCATGATGAGTGATACTTATATATTTTCCTTCCCTCGGGGTACTGTCAGACGTCATAGACACGCTGTGTTTGATGGCTCGGCGTTTAGTACAGGTTCAGGTATATCTGGTCCCATCTACATCATGTACTCTCTCTGTATAGAGCCCAGAATCCTCGGGATGCTCTTATCAGGCTGATCTCCGAGTTCGCAGTTAACCATCTGCATGTACATGGGCAGAAATTCAGTCTAATCGATCAAGCTCAGCCATAAACCCATTTACACTGATATTATCAGAAGTTTAAAGACGATCACATCCAGCCAGATTTGTGAACCGTTTGAATGACATACGTATATAGCCAATATATAGTGTACCTGTTACACGAAACTCGCACGTAACAATACCTATCCTAGGCAAATATACTATATCTACAGCAAGTCCCTTCGATCAATCTAAAAAATGTTCTAGGAAAATTCTAGTTATTAGAAAAAGGTCACCTCTATATTGAGAATGGACGGTGTCTCATTGAGACTAAGTATGATTTCAAAGCATGCTAACTGGCGGTCCTTATGGAAAGATCCATGCAAGTGAATAAATGACGAAGGACTCTTGCTCTTTTAAAACGATGTAAGGGCAATATGTATAGAAGACATCTCTGAGTATCGATTATGGCATTATTTGGCGATTTTCACAGTATCCATATTATCTTTATCAGACACGTGTTGTGATAAAGTATGCGTGTTATAACGTGTTTTTAGAAAAGGCAGCATACACCCTGTATATATTTAAAGAACGTTTAAACGTTTTACTGTGGACCTTTGTATACCGTAAGTATTTTCTGGTGGATTATTTCATTACCATACATATTGAGCCTTTTGTGTCAAATGTTTTTATGCTTGAATTAGAATGATGGTCCCTTTTTATCTTTGCAGGGGAACCCGCGACATACCAATAAAAACTACTATCATAAAAGCACCACAGCGACAGCCTGCGCCCCAGGTATGTGAATTTATATTTATATAGTGTATAATATATGTTATACACTAAATTATGTTATATGAAAATATATATACATATATTAATTGCCTTTATATTGAAAAAATAGATTGTTTAGTGTGCGTCAGATGTTTAGTAGCACAGGTTACTGTTCTGGACTCCATGTCTCTGAGCGGTGAGACGAACAAGGACATAAAACGGTTTATATATGTATTATCTCGCCGTATTCGGTCTTTTTGTCTTAATATAAACGTTTCGCGACAAATCGGTCTCGGCACACGGACTTTATATCTCCAGTCCACATGTTTTCCACGTTGTTATGGTTCTGTGTGTGAGAAAACACAGTCAAAGTGTGTATGTTCACCATACCAACTTACCAAGACTGCTTGACCAGAGGTCTGATGATGCGCATGCGCAACAATTCCCAAAAAAGGAGAAGAAACATGAAAGAAGAAACATGGAAGAAAAACCGGTTGGAAGCTTGAAAAATCTTGATTTGTGAAGTTGCACAGTGAGGCCACCAGGTGGCGTGCGTCTTATATTTGTGTTTCGCGCCACTGATCGAGCCCGGAGCAAGATTTTCTCACTTGTTTATAGGAGTACGTAAATGATTTAAGAAAGTGATATTGACAGGAAGCGTAATATTTTAAGGAGAAAACTCTAAATTTCATGTTTATAAATATACCTTTCATGTGAACATTTCCCTATGATCTGTGCGTGGTGTGGTTCCGGAAGCAACCCAGCGGTCATGCTGCTCAAATGCTGCTATTGTTGCTTACTGTCCCTGGCTGTCAGGATAAAAAATGTATTATAACTGTCTTGGTTTTGAGGTCAATATGGAACTTTAATGAGCTCTATTACACGGGGACAGCACCGGGATTGAAAAGAAGAAAAAATGTTCTCCTGTGGAAGGGATACTGGGATTTCATTTTCATCGATTGTTTAAGTTGATGTATAGCTATATGAGGATAATGCCCGAGACGGAACAATGTGAGCCAACAAATGCAAATACAGAGATAGTTACAAAGTCAGTAGGGCAGGAACGGGGAATCCTTTGATCAACACTTCCAGGGAATTTCCCATTCCTCCTGAATTATACCTTCGACACATAAGAAGGTACGCACGTGTTGAGCGCTACGTACCAGGTAACGACATGGTACGACTTGAAGCTGTGTCGGCGTTTATTGTGTATTACCGTTCAAAGACGGACAATGCCATTTAACGCATAAATATTCCCCTTTTGCTGATCTCTTTAAGAGACTTTCTACTTGGCACCTTTGTTTATGTCATTTTTTTTCATTTTCTGTGAAACCATTAACTATGTTAAATATGCAAGTACACCTGGTCGCAGCTCACTTAATTATAAAGGTGACTGTTCAGCTCGGCCCGCTGAAGATAATGCAACAGCTGCCGACAACAGCACACCTGAGTGTTTTGTTGAGTGTATGTGAAAGGGTAGTGATTTCAAGAATCTGAAGGAAGACAGACACGCATTTATATATATATATATATATATATATATATATATATATATATATATATATATATATATATATATATATACAGTGAAACCTCGTTGTGTCGAAGTTGAAGGAACCCTCGGGGAAAACTTCGACGCATCCGAGGTTCGACACAACCGGGTTTTATTTGGTAATAATTTAACTAGAGTTGTCCGGAATATCTAGTCTGTAACTTCGACATAAGCGGGGTATTCGACTTAAGCGAGTTCGACACAACGAGGTTGTATATATCTATCTATATATATATATATATATATATATATATATATATATATATATATATACAATATAAACCAAAGGGCCCTCATAAGAGCGTATATCTTCTAACTTACCAGGCCCAATAAAATTGAAAATTCATGTATCATATGGAAATCGATTCCTATTATATATCTTGTAAAATACGCCTGATAAATAGACTAGTAATGCATAAAACATCTGAGTTACTAAGACCTGCAAGGTCCGCCCAATAAGGACTGATTCGGAAGGAACAGACGATAGCGAGCAAGAGAGGAGGAAATTCATTTCACTTCGGTTCAGTGAATTATATATAATTCACATAAAAAACGACAAATGTAAACTGAACAAAAGATGAGAAAGCAAATTTAACGCTTTATGAGTATAGCTGAAAACTAACATGTTCGGTTTATCAAGCACTGATGTTTAAGTGGAATTATACCAAAGGTTATTTCTTGTTTCTAACCAGTTTGTTTCGAAAATAGGAATCCTTGGAAACATTCCTCTGAGAAGGCAATAACAGCGGATAAGGCTACACAAAACAGATACTGTTTTACGGATTGGCCCTCCCGTTTTTTGAGGACCAATTTGTTTTTGTATATGTAGACCAGGTCCGTGGTCTAAGCCACAAATTCCTTAAAGGTTTCGAAATGGAATTGAATATTCCTGTGGTATTTTCTACCCAATCTGGCAAAATTCCAAAAATGGCCCGATTGCACCACATTTTTGTCCCCAGAATCCATCGACAATTAATTTCTTTTGTATGGTCTAATTGATATAAGAGAGAAGACTTTGTCACAGTGACATAGCGGGCTACTACAAAACCAAGTGTCGAAAAGCAATTCATTGGCGGTAGGCCTAAGGTGGCTCTGAAACACCCCATTGGTGCAAGGAATTGTTCTGCCTGGCGCGTGGTGCTTCTCAAACGCATCTGGGATATTTGGCGTGATGCTGTCTGTCGTTGGTTGGACCTACGAAGAAACATACCACATACTATTTTTCTAGTTGGATTTATTTACCACGTACCAGCCATTGTATCTCTTAACTTACCAAAGCACAAAGTCAGTCATAAAGATAGATGATGGTCGACTCATGTCAGCTAGAGGAGGACCCAATTATTCATCAGGATAAAAATCTACAGACAAGAGAACTTCATCTTGAATTTGATGACCATGAATTTGAACAAGAACCTCGATGAAATGCATATTTCCCGTTCATGAGCTGGAACAGGTCTGTCGGTGTTCCACGCGCGAGTTGACATGCGCCGGTTTCACTCTAGGTTTGAGGTGACATGGACCTAGTTTACTGGTGCATGTAGTTTCTGATAGATGGCGCTTCGATTGCACTTTTTGCAATAATGCCACGTTTCTCAGGATTTATTGGAAATTAAGGAAAACTGAACACCCTTCCCCCTGTGGCACAGTTTACATCGTTGCCGACAGATCCAGAGCAAAAACTGGCATTTCCAAGGCGTGTCTACAGGAGGGGTTTCATGATAACGATTGAAATCCACCGTAGCCAATTTAAATATTGATTTAGACAGTGCATAGTATACATGCAATAAAGGTGCATAAAAATACGCCTGCAAATATTTATATTTTACTGTTGTTATTATAATGATGATTATCATTATCAATATGATATTTATGTTTTGTTTTTATTCCAGCCCGTACAAACTCGGCCAGCGGCAGTCAAGCCCCTTACACCAAAAAGTCCCGGAATGTCAGTCCCATCTTTCGGAGTGGACTACCGTCAGGCCGGTCATCCCCAGGTCCAGTACCAGGTCCAGTCCCCCTCGGACCCCATGTTAAACCGTGTCCAGCAGTCCCTTGGGGAGGCCATATACCGAGGAGGGCCGGAGGAGCAGGAACATTACTCACCGCAGTCCATCACCGACCTGAGGAGGAAGTTCCAGCCCCAGCAAAGATCAGGTGGGACTGTTATCCGGCAAACCGGTCGTTTATACTCAAAACAACCCGCTTCCAGTTACAAAGGCTTGTTTAAACATTGTCGCTATCAACTCCGATATCTCCCGTTTTGCTGTCCCGATGTCTTCCAGATCTGTCACGCATATGTCTCCCGATATAAACCCGATATGACCCCGATGTGTCCCTATGTGCTGCCCCGGTATCTTCCAGATGTCACCCGATGTGTCCCGTTGCCACCTTGATTTGTCTCTCTGTCACCCCGATTCCATTTTTTACTATGTTCACAAATGTCTTAGTATCTCTCCGACCTTCTCCACTTTCCGATGTCACCCTGATGTGTGCCGCCCGCCCCCCCCCCTTGACGATAACATCTCTCATTACATCTATTTATTTTCCCTTTTATTCGTAATTAATCTCATGTTTAGAAATTTTTGTTCCCTATTAAATGAATTATTAATTTATTCACAGTTTATTACATTCTAATTCATAAGTTGAGGATATTAGTGAACAGCCCTGTAATCAAGATATCATACAAATGTTTCTATACCGAGTGAGGAAGTCTTTTCGTTTTTTCGTATCATAACACCGATATATATATATATATATATATATATATATATATATATATATACATATACAAATCATAATTTGTCAAAATTCAACATATGTCTTTCTGCCACTAACCTCTACCGGACATTTCCAGTTCTCCTCTGGTTAATAATGCTTAAATTACTCGAGATTAACTGTTATATGTTAGAGGTAGAATATGCAAATATGTACATGTAGGGGATGCGGCATAGGGGTACGGGTTGCCTTTGCTTGTGGACATCTTAATCTCACCTGATACTGGTAGGAAGTAAGACTTTCATTATTATAGAGTCATATTCAAACATGGCCACACATTTCTTTTTTTCCCAAATTTATTGCTATTAGGCCAAAAAAAGTTATGGTACTCAGGCAATTTTTTTTTCAGAAATCAGTGCGGGCGGGCGTTGTTATGCCTGACCTTTTTTTGTATGTTTCGATAAAAGTGTCATATGATCAGGGAAAAGCATGAAAATAACATATGTTTTGCTAAACAGGTAAAAGCACTACATACATTATATTAATTATCTTCTTGAAAGATAAAAATCAAAATAAAAAGTTTTGAAGCGGAGGGTTAAAATTGACGCGGGCGGTGCCTGAGAACAATACCATTTATTTATTTTGGCCTGACATACAAGTGATTATACCAATGACTTCTTTAAATCCCCAAAAAACACTTAACAACGCTTCACAACGTATCTGGACCATCGGTAACCTCAACCTCACACATTGCTCGCACTATATAAAAATGGTCAGATTTCTCCAAACTTAAGTCTCTTAAGTACGTATCTTGATCGACAAGTATCATCTGGCACTTAAATATGGAGAAAATGCGAGTCGAATGACATATTTCAAAGATGGTGTACAGATTAGCTGTACTAGAGGCATACTTACAACGACTTTAAAAATATATATATAATCTTATTAAAAACACCCATCATTATGCCATATGCTCAACAAATATACCAAATAACTGTATCCTCCCAAAATCGCGCATTGAATCCTTTAAGTGTGCGTCATTTTATGCAGACATTACCCTTTGGAACGACTGTCACCCTATATCAAGTGCGCATCGAATTGACAGCGTTTAAAAAAATATCGCATTCATATTTCAAAAGTCTTGCACTGGTATCTTAGCCTCTTTTACCATACAAGGTCATTTTATCGAGAATAGTCGATTAAATGTTGCTATGTTATCGCGCTTAGTTGATCCGATTGTACATGATAACTTAATGTTCTTATAGGTATGATCTATCATCTTGCATTAGTTTTACATTCTTAGTGTTTCATTTACATTTGTATCATAACTTGTATTTTTTATTATTGTCATATTGATCATATTATTATTAAGCATTTTATACCTCGCACAGGGCCCTGCTTACAACAGAAGTATTGTTCAGGCGCAGGCTAAATGCAGACTGTTGTAATAAATAAGATAATAAATATCTATATTTTAGTGTGTTCTCTGTTGTAGGTGGTGGAATACACCGTACTGGACGCAGATGGCAGAAACCAAGTGCTGATTCGGTGTCGAGTGGACTGAGAGATCCCGGGTGGGCGCCAAAGGCGTTGCTTGAGGCGACGTCACGTTCACCCGGAAGAAGCCCCGCATACGCTCACGCCCCCGCACCCGCTCCATCCTCTTACACTTTCACCCCCACCGCCCCGCAAGCCGCCCCCCAAGCTCCCCCACAACCCGCCGCCTGCTACCAGCCACAACCCGTGCAACAAACCATTTACAAACCCTCCCCTGCCCCCGCCGCACAACCCGCCGCCCCCACATATAAGGCTGTCTCCCCGGCCGCCCCTGTATATCAGCCAAGCGCCCCGGCCTTCGCCCCCGCTCCTGTCCCCGCCGCCGCCGCCCCGGCCCCTGTCCCCCAGCAACAAGGAGAGGAGGGGGCACCACGCCGCCCAGCCTGGATGGGCACGTTAAAGGGCTCAGGTGGCTTGAAGCCCTGGGAAGTCGAGGCGCAAGACGATGTGCAGGCGGCAAACGCACCTGTTCACGTACGACGCATTTATATATCAATATATTGTGACAAAAAAAAAACAAAAAAAAAAACGGAAATAATGCAGAATGAAGACACTGAATAAATGTAGAAAATAATATTATACTTATATTATACATATGCAAGTTTTTTTTGTTATTTGTTTTTATTTGCATGATATCAGACTTCAGTTCATTAAAAAAATTCTACACGTATAATTTATACAATTTATAATTTTGATATATTTTAAAGAGAGAAAAAGTATATAAAATATTCGTTATCACACAGAGAACTTTTCTGTTCGACGTATTTGAACTGATGTGATATTTAAAAAAATAACAGAACCGATGTTCACTGAAAACTCTCCAATACTTCTGTGTTTATCGCTCACCAGGTGCACCAGCCACGGTTGCAGACTGTTCACTACGCACCGGGCCAGTCGCCTCAGTATCAACAACACTCGCCCAACATCCAAAGCGATACCGCACAGGTGAAACACCTGCAGTACAATTCTCCAATGGGTCTGTACTCGAACAAGAATGTGCAAGAAACACTGCAGGGACAAGTTGGAGGCAAAGCCGGATCGGGAACCATGCAGTAAGGGCCTTTTACGATCACATTTCTAATAACGTTGTATAAGTTTTGATTTTAAAAAATCTCCAGTTTATGAATGCATTACATATTAATATACATATTAAGCAAAAAGACCATGTAAGATTTATTTTCATTTATTAAATGCCAAGAGTCACTTGGTTGTGTCAAACCTCTATGATGTCGCAGTTACCAGACAGTAGGCTTCGAGACCGCTACTTGTTACCATCTATATGTAAAATATAAAACAAAAATGCTTCACATGTTTAATCATACTGAACTCTACTGTTTTTACAAACTTAAGATTTCTACATAATTTTTAAACGTAATTGAACAATGGTGAATTAATGTGTGAACTTCTTTTTTTTTGCGTACAGATGGAATGAGATGTAAGTGATCCTGATGCTTACTGAATACTGGGTCTTTAACTTTATCTAAAATTATTCAACATCACACTTCTTTTCATATTAGTTTTAGTTTGCTACGTTTTTAATCATTGTCAGTAGGTGGTTGTTTTAGAGTACGTTATATTTATTTCAATTATTTAATTATTAACGGTAAGACGGTAATTTATGGTAATTGATCAATAGCGCCACCTAAAGTCCATTTATGAAACGAACTCACTCTCAGAGGAACATACACAAAAATCAGTGTATTTCTCATACGTCTATAGACATTGATAATTGAAAAGCAGTATATAAATACTGTTCTAACAAGCAGCTGGAGTATTATTACGATTACCATATTCGCGAAAAATTTCTGACTGAAAACTCCAAGTCTACGGAGACAACATTATTTTATCAAGGGTAACTTTGAACGCCAGGCGTGATTTAAAATGCCTATAGTCTATACATTTCTGATAAGAGGCTTATAACGTTTCGTTTGTTTTCGATGAGAAAGGTATTGAGCTGGTTAAATTTACCACTGGAATTGCAAGGGAATTCATTTCAGTTTTTACAATTTTCTCACAGAGTTTACTGAATTTACGTTCACAGAGTGCAACAGCCGACGGGGCCACCAAAGGAATTTGATCCGAATAAGTCGGCAGTTTATCAATTCCTCCACCAGGAGGATAAGCCGAAGAGACAGAGACAGAGGCCAGTCCAGCCAGCCCACCAGGAACCGCCACCAGCAGCGCCCTCTGCCGAGACGTACGGAACCTCGGATTTCTGAAGAAACGGTTGGGGAAAATTAGGAAATAAGGAATTGTGTTTCCATCCTTCTCTTTAGTGTATCCTTGAGTAGTATTTATATTTTAGGGACGGATAAGAAACCACCATTGAATGCAGTGCCTTGAATGATACCGTTATTATGTGTATATAGTGGTAAACTACACAGGTGACGTCACAGTGATAGTAAGTGACGTAACGTGGGGCGAGGGGGTTTACTGTTACGCTAGAGGCTTCGTTTTAGACGTTGCTGTGAACCCTTTTGGCGGATGCGGCTACTGGATATTTAGAGTTACCCCGTCACCCCATTTTTTTGGTACTTCTTTTAAGATTTCGATATGGCTCATCACGATTCTTGTGGAGTTGCAATCATGCTGCCTTTTCGTGCTCGTGTCGTCAGTACCCGTTCACGACATTAGAATTTTTAGTTGGAGTTCTTGTCACCCAGCTGTTTGGAGTGTTCTGAATATATAAATGAAAACTTCTATATTCTTCAACAAATGGTCAACCGGTCATTATATATATCAAATGTAAATAGAGGTCACGTGATTAAGTGACAGAGGCTGATACATGGATAAAAAATTAAAAATTGGTTTGTTCCACCAAACTGTCTTCACTTTTCTGTGCATGCAAGACTAACAAGCACCAAGTTGATGGTTTCGCCGACATATATATTCGGAAATAATTTCAGAAATAGCAACCACCATAAACACTTCTTAAAGGGACCTACTCATCTATCTGACCTTTTTAAGCTAAAGGTAATCCGTTGTAGCTTTTATAAAGAAATAGACAAAAAAAAAACGTGGATATTACTGCACACAAGCTGCTTGTTTTGTTTTTATCAACGTGTACAAAATTCAACAAAGGCTTCTGGCGGTAAGTCAAATTAGCCAGAGCTTTGCAAATGGCGTTTTACAACAAGTGCCTTTCTATCTCCACATATATGCAACCTGCCACCTTAAATTACATGTTTGTCCCGTTTGTCAACATTGCTGTGTTTACAAACATGTTTTTGATAAACAGGTTCATAAATCCTTCACGGAGGCCTTATAAGATCTTCTCATGACCAGACTTATCCTTGGAGCATTAATATATACACAGATGAAGCAAGAAATCACAAATTCTTTTTCAAGAGGTGAATGGACACCTTTAATGGTTACCTGTACGGCAATTTATATGTTAGTTTTTGTGTACAACTGTGCACTGGGGTATATTTCTAAATCAAAGCAACCTGTAACAACAGTAATGGTGAATGTAATCAAAATATGAAAATTATTATGACAATATACCAAAATATATTGGAATATTTAGCTCTAACCAAGGATAATCACTCAAGGCACTTTCGTTGTATTTAAGTTTTTTTTTTACCAGGCTTAATAATTTAATACATAAAATACATTATGTAAAAATAAACTTAGATATATGCAATCGCATACTTAGGACTAATTGTGCCCAATTTCAACTTTTGAACATGAATTATACTGGATATCTAGCGTAACCAGATAGTGACAGCAGAAAGAAAAAAAAAGAAATTTTCAAATCGATGGCTTTGCACACAGGAAGACATAATCAAGTACATCCACAAAATATTTTTTTACGAAAAATGTGAATATAGAAATACAATCCTAATAAGTTTCCGGGTCTTACATGTTAGGGCTTAAAGATAAACTTTGTGCTTTTTTTTTTAATTGTGCGGACCATCTCGAGCTGTGATTGCGGGTGTGAATGTACCTAAAATATGTTTCAATAGAACTACATAGATTGGCATCGATAATTACACAAGTAATTGTTTATGTGGTATGTTAAACTACCACGTGATAAAGATATGTTGGTATATATATATATATATATATATATATATATATATATATATATATATATATATATGACACTTTTTAGCTGGGATATAATAGTTTTAATGTCCACTGTTATAACTCCATCTCAAGCGGTAAAAAAATAACATATCTGGCGGGGATTTCCCTGTGTTTCTCCCACATGATACGTCATACCCTCCATCAACCTCCAGCGCAGAGTCAAGATCTGTTGTGTTATACTTAACATTCATGACAAATCTTCTGTATGGAGAATGATGCGCCATACGCGCCACCTGGTGATTGTCCCAGCTTAAGGAACGACTCCCAGGCCCAGGGAAGCTAAACTATTAAAATGAGTACAGTTTAGGCACTAAAGCTGGATTTTCAGCGAAATTCCTTGTTCATTCGAGTACACTAACATTTTCTGCCCCCGAATGCATAAGTTTCTCTTTCATACAAACAATAATTTGATTTTATATGAATTTTTGTCCGGTACAGGATTTTCGTAGTCCAGTTTACTTGAAGCTTTTCATGCGGGGCGTATCCTTGGATCTGGAAACCACGCTGCATAAGTTGCAGTTAACTGAGTTGTATTGCTTAGAGATATTGTAATATATGACATCGGTGATATACGACAATTTCTGAGAAAGATTACTGTACGATTGTACATCGGAATGCAGTTAAAATGCAGTACTACCTTTCGCAGCAGCCCCCCCCCCCCCCCACACACACACCCCGGAATCATGGTTACTGAATCAGATACTGAAGCAGTCTTCCTGAACCCTGGCAGACGCAATCGCGTTACAGCGCCATCTAGCGTTACTATAGCCTAAATTAAATCAGACCTGACTCGACTGAAATCATACACCTGTTACTACGTGCTTTGTGTTGTACACTAGGCTCAAGTAAGTTTATAATACACATTTGCCCAAAGCAGAGTCTAAACTCTTAACTGATCACGTCCGGTCTGTACAAGGTTAACATAAATTACACAGTCAGCTTTTCACATTCTTTTCGGTAGTATTAATTCAAGTTCATTGTCAAAGTGAATTCGGAATATTGGAAGAAAACTGAGTTTTGTTCACATTTAATTGTTTTCCAATCATTTGCTGTTTCCAAAAATACCAGAATCAATATTTTTTCCTGCAATCAGGTTTTAAGGAAATATGAGACATGTAATTAGCGAGTTTTATGTTTAAACGTGTCATACTTTGTCCACCATCGGATGGGCTAATAAGCAACAAATCAGCTTTATTTTTAATTTCTTGGACGGCAGACGACCTTGCAACTACCCCTATCGTCTAGGATCTAAAAGAGAAAACATGTTCAAATATATTTATGCTTAAATGAAGCGGCTTCAGGCATTTTCCATGCACTGCTTAAATGACATGGACTTATGATCTCTAGATCGACAGGTAAAGTGTCGTTGGGTACGCGCAATGAATCCCTTTCCAAAAGATGTCACGTGGCTAGTTATTCCAATTCCGGAATCCCTGTAAAATTTCACTCCGTATTTTGTTTATAAAGCTAACAATCTGCTTATACAATTATAACTTTTATTCTGTCCAAATTATCCTTGTTATAGTATATCACTGTGATTATTTACTTTTAGGACTGAGTCATTTTAGGGTTTCGGCTAATTTTTGGCATTAAAAAGCCCAGAACGTCCGACCAATATGAGCCTTAGTCTCAATCTATATATACAAGCTCTCTTGTGGTGGGGGCTATCTACGGCTCATAAAAAACGTAAATGCCCTAACTATGCAAGAACAGACGCGCCTCAATGCATCTAATTAAACGAATTTTATAAAGACATGGCAGTATTGCTGTGTTAGGCCAAAATAAAAAAAAAGGTATGGTTCTCAGGCACTTTTTTCCGAAATCAATGCGGGCGGGCGGTTTTTTTGTTTTTAATTTTTTTTGTATGTTTCAATGAAAATGTCAAATGATAAGGGAAAAGCATGATAATTACATATCTATTTTGCTAAACAAGTAAAAGCACTACATAACAAGGGAAATTGTATGATTTTATCTTCTTGAAAGAAATGTCCGAGCAGCTGCAGCTCAAAATTGGTAAGTTTCTAATGAAAATCAAAATAAAAAATTTTCATGCGGGGGTTTAAAATTGATGCGGGCGGTGCCTGAGAATCATACCTTTTATTTTTTTTTTTTGGCCTTAGTATTAATATTGCCCTATTGTCAATATTTGATTAATATTCTGCGCAATGAAATAATGTTTGTCCGTTTCTTACCAAATTAATTCCGGTTTAAAGGAAATGTGAGACATGTAATTAGCGAGTTTTATGTTTAAACGTGTCATACTTTGTCAAGTTTAACGAAGCCAGGACTATAATGAGAGTCCAGGAAGATAAAGTGAGACCTCGTACCTAATGGTTATTTAAAAAATACAGTGAAGTTATCAAATATAAAAATAAAGATAATGCAACGACAGATTGTGCGGATTCCTCGTTCTTCAGTTAGTTTTGCACAAAGAAATAGGCTCTGTGAGATGAAGAGGATAACGGACTCCTATTAATTAACGAGACAAGAAAATGAATTGCAAAGTCCATCCCTTAAGACAGTTTTACGACCAGGTTGCATTTTTCAAGTTACTTATCTTGTGGTAAAAATATGTAAACAATAAACTGCATCTATAATTAAGGGATGGGTGAATTAAGAAGATATAATGAAGAAAAATATAGGGGTATTTAATGCACTCCTCCTCAGGTTACCTTCAAGGGGTAACTTGAAATCAATTTCAGATTACATGTGTGTGTATATTAATATATGTGTGTTGGTCAGTACCAATATTATCAACATTTTGCCTAAAATTTATTTTTTTACATATTGATGCCCACTTTTGAGTCTCTTATCTCTCGAAATAAAAGCATAACAATTTATCATCTCGTTCAATCAGCGGGGGGGGGGGGGGGTTATTCTGAACAGTGCGAGAATGATCAGAAATCAGATTCAGGCACCCCCTCCCCAAGGGTAAACTGAAATAGATTTCAAATTACCGGCGGTTACCTGACATGGGGGCATTACCATATTTGTGTCATTCATTGCCTCCGCCAGTGGGGTATGTGACTGTGCGCCTTCCCGTTCGTGGGTGTGTTTGTGTGTTTGTCTTTGTGTTTGTTCACATAACTCACGCAATAAAGAACGGAATCTCATGAAATTTCAGGAAATTTCGGTAATAGGCCATGAAAGAATCGATTAACGTTTGGTGTGGTTCCAGCTAATCCCGTAAGGACTTCAAGGAATATTCACAAATGCGCAGTCACAAAAGCACGATTGAACATGGGAATAAATATAAAGGTGAACGCAAACACTTGTGAATGCACAAATGAATCTGGGAATATGGTTTATTATATGGGCCAATTATTAAGTTTATAAAAACACGGGTAGCGGAGTACTTAACATTAAGGAACACACACATGACGGAGGCGTGCATTCCTTAGAATGCATATTTCTAGTTAACTAAGCTTTATTCTGCTCTGGGATATCAGTACTGGACATATAGGGTGTGCTATCGATGGAATAATTCATACCGATGATCGGTTCATAACCGGCTGAGAAAATGATAATTTGTATTAAAAGATAATTATAAATAAGATAAGATAAGATTATAAACATAAGAAAAATATTTAGATCTCAATTTGATTAAACAAACGGTCCTGGGTTAATGTTGCTCTGCATATTTAGAAATAAACTGTACTGGAAGTTGATATTTAGATTTGGATAGAAATATGCTGTGAAATACGTATATGCACTGCAAGATAACACTTACACAGAAAAGTATAAAGAGTACAAAATAAATTTGAGAGTTGGCCGGGAAATTGTAACTTAGTGTTCTAAATTACGTAAAGATGTTTTATAGTTTTAATTACGTACGTTTGACTGATTGAGTTTGCCTTCGTAAATGTCATTTCATAACAGACAGTAAGAACTATATATTAAAATAATAAAAAGTATATCAATATTTAAATAGAAACGACAACTAATTTGATCTTTTAATGTTGATGAATCTGACAATATAGACCCCAAGAAATCGGATGTAAACTTTGCCGCATTTCCTCTAGATTATAATGGTTTCAGATTTAATTATTTCAGACGCACAATCACACAAAATTAAGCTGTAATTTAATTTTCTGTCAAATTGAATGCTGATTGAATGTGAAGTTATTCATGCAGATTGTTGCGACTTTTTCCTCGAACAATCAAGCATGAGAGTCAAGGTAAATTAATCCATATTCAGAATGGCCAAATGATTTAGAAATAAGAATTGATGTTATACCACAAAACCACACCGTAATCTAACAACAGTCACGGAAGACGACATGCTTCCAAGCAGTCACATAGGACACGATTCTGGAAATGAACTCGAGTCAACATTTTTAGGGACTCGGACTTGGAATCGAGGGTCCTAAACTCAGACTTGTACTCGGACTCTGAGGGAAGGACTCGGGAAACAGGCCAGTCATACTACAGTCGCGACTTGACATTCTGATCCTTAACAATCCGAAAACCTTGCAATCCGAAGGTTTTTGTAAAAAAAAAAAAAACGAACGGAACCAAAAGGATATAGTCTTGACAAACCGATAGACTTGGATTCCGACTCCAACATGACATTCCATCACACAAACAAGCATATCGACGTATTTTCTGTCTAAACAATCCGACCTGTTTACTTTCTTTTGATGTCAACCGGCGGCCACGTGCGCATAGCGCCGGATCAAGTTGGCATGAAATCCAGCATTGCGTATTGTTCTAACCATACACTGGACCCACTGACTGAGCCTGTTTTTCCACTAATTAAGTAAGTTTGCATGATTTAGTTGGCAAACACCTCTCTCACGGTAGGGATCGGTTTGGTTCTTTGGAGCTCTTAGAGGAATCAAACAATGTAACATGTTTGGACATTGGAGGGATTTCGATGCGAAAGGCAGAGTAAAGAGCAATAATGTGAAAGATGTCATCTACCTTATAAGGGAAGCATGGAAACAATCAACCATAGCAAACTGCAGGTGGTATACAGGGATATTACCGACGAACCCGCTGAAAATATGTCAGACAAGGCGCAGGTGATCAACGAGGTCGGGGAATGTATCAAGGCACTCTCGAACAATGACCCCCGTGACCGCGGAGGAATATCCCGTATGCGACAGCACAGAGCCCACGAAGGCAATGTCGAGGATCGCTGGCAATGTGCCACTGACGACGGAGGCGACGATAACGAGTCATAGGGAACAAATGATCCTAATAAACCACTAACTGTCAGAAAAGCCCTCGGTGAAATGGAGACAGGGCTACGGTACATGGAAGGACATGGGTTCGATCGACGCTGGGGATGTTGATACCATCTGAACGAACGTTGTTATATATATATATATATATATATATATATATATATATATATATATATATATTTTTATATTTATTTATTTATATAGGGTAGATTTTCAGTCATCTGATGAGCCGGTGAGGCGAAACTGGCGGTAATGATTCAGACCCACCACTTATATATACGTAAATACGTGTAATTACTGATTCACTGGGGGCATATAGGCGTATTTACTGAAAAGTCCTGGAAAAACGTGTATTTCCTAAAAGTCAGGGCCAGGGATTTCATGTATTAATTGACATACAAATCACAGACAACAATATTATTTATTCATCAATATCAAGAAAAATACAGACTGCAATGCATGAATTTACATTATGTCATTATCAATAT
Organism: Sipunculus nudus; assembly: GCA_026874595.1. Taxonomy (NCBI): domain Eukaryota; kingdom Metazoa; phylum Annelida; class Sipuncula; order Golfingiida; family Sipunculidae; genus Sipunculus; species Sipunculus nudus. The sequence continues at coordinate 49,248,713 of CM049307.1, read as the reverse complement.
ACCTAAGCTCATTACTAGCAATCACTTATATGGTGTCACCCGATCGATTTTTTCTACCCATCAGAACGGTGAAGTAAGCACATAATTAAATCAGTCCTCATTTACTGCCACGATTTATGCTAGTATTATGCTGAATAATAGCAATCACATATATGGTTTATTACCAGACATATATGGCATTACCCATCAGAACAGTGAGTAAGCATATTACAGAGTATTACAATTGAATCAGTCCTCATTTATTGTTACAATTTATGCTGCTATGACTTCAGGAATTACACAACACTGTGGCTCTAAAGTACTTGCAGAGATTCGTCTGACACTTTTTCGGGCCATTGCAGTTACATTTTGTGAATCCCGCCATGTCCAGTAGCTATGTGGGCTCTCTTTATGATATATAAAGTGTCCTCAATGGTTGAGAAATATATTTGGGAATCTGTAGGTTCCTTTCTTTTCCGAATAATATTCTCAACATCACCGCATTGAATGACTTCGTACCTAAAATGAATCAAATATAGGTTATTACAAAAACAATATTCTACCTGTCCTCAAATGCATCTAATTTAGATAGACTGGAAAACGAAAACCTGAAACACTTTTTTCTACCTGCCTACTTAGGTAGGAAATTAAGTAACACTAATTAACCAAGACTGACCATGCAAGTATTCTGTGATGATATAAACCGATATATATCGCTCATTAATTTGCTATTTTTTAATTTCAATTTCTCTTGTAATGCAACTATTAAACAAAGTAAATATAGTGATTATGATATATTTTATTATAGCTGTAATATGTCTCCTTTATCCAGGGTAGTCACTTAACACAACTTATTTACCTAGTCCTTGTGATATTGTTTATCGGTGTCGCATTCGAGTCCACAATGTCTGAGTCGGAGTCATAGTCCGAGTCCTTGAGGGTTCTTATCCAAATCAACTTCTTCAACTCCGATTCGACTTTGAAAATCGAGCCTGAATCAGACCTTGAATGACTATCTTTATCATTAACCGCTTTAATCAAGAATGTGAAAAATCCATTAGCCTTTTAAAAAGTAGAAGTATGTCAAGACAAAACGGTATGAATTCTTTCATTCCAGTGCATTGTATTAGTGTTTTAAACAGCCTCCTTGGTAAATGAGAAAAAAATAAACGAAAATAATGATGACATGCAGATCTTTTTTAGGCCTGTTAATGGCTTTGGCAGTTTTTTAAAATGAAAGTACTAAGCTTAAACTTGACTCCCTCTTATATAATCTTTCGACTGAAGTAAACAACATGAGATACGAATTATAAGTGCAAAGCTAAGGGTAGATTAAAAACGAGCAGTAGCATATCGAAATTATTTTAAATATTCTCTGACAACAGTACACGGGTTAGAAGATTGTTTTTTGTATGTTCATCAGACGTCACGAGACAGAGCTTTTTCGTACTAATTTTTCGAATCCTAACCTCCAATTTTCTGTTATGCAAAATATTTTGATAAATTTTGTCGAGGCTTAGGGTGACACCCTGGGAAGAAACCATTAAAGAATCGAGGTAATCTGGGTCATCATAATATATTTTTTTTAATTCAAGGATTATACAACATTGGGAGATTCTTTAAACAACCTGACGCCCAGAAACATTCATTGTTATGAATGGGCTGTCTTTGTTTTGGAGATTAGCTGTGAACCATAATTGAAGAGCCTCTCTATTGAACCAAGGTAAACGTTTATCAAGGTATATATTATGATAATAAAGTATTAATTCTGACGCGGTTTCAAACCTATGGGCTTTCTGAAAGAAAAGGTAAGACTGCGGACAGCGGATTTTTGAGTTTGGGCGTTAATAAGGTGATTTACTGTTTTGATCCGCAAAATCCAAACTAAAATCTACATTTAATCACTTCTGCTGGTCTTTACACATATAGGCCATCGATATCTGGACAGAAATAAACGATTATCTAACTGGTAGCGGCACTAAACCTTGGTCTGCCTTAGGTGGTATCAATCCATTCATGGCAACACATGATGCCTATTTCTGATTGGTCAATGGTTGATAAAGTCAAAATAATAACTTATTTACACTGAATAAAATGACGAATGTTCTTCTTCATATAAAGACATATTAACACAACATTTAAAAATAAGACAACTTCAATTACCATGCGCCCTAAAATTATTTATTTCAAAATAAAAGTAAATTTAGCGAGAATAAAATCTTATAGGATTTCCCTGGGAGTCCCTCACTCAAGGGATGCCTGTGTACCAAGAAACGAGGCGCTATTAGCAGCCTTTCCTTTATCAGAAGGGGGGGGGGGGGGCGCATTTACGCCAAGGTTTGAAATCGCGTTAGAACAGGTTATTATCATAATATTTTTATTATACACATTGACAAACCAAACATATCGTGTAAATAGGGATTCAAGCTCCACAGTGAAGTTTGATTCAGATACTTGAGGAGGTATTCTTGTAGGCTCACACTGGAGTTCTAGTTTTTGCTTGTGAACGAGCGAACATTCTTCGGTTTTAATATAGCCATTGTCTCATTACCTCAAAGTAAACATGACCTGCACGTAAGGGCATTCTTCAATTTTAATTATTTTATAAAAGTTTATTTACCATATCGTTTATTTAAAGTGACAAAAGTAGGATTGTGTGGCAATGACCGCACATGACGTGACGATCTTTCTTAAATTTACATTAGGGCCCTATATCATGCCTGTCTATATATATGTTTGTATGCATGAAAGTTATTAAATGAATGGGGGTGTACGACCCTCGTGAGAGGAATATGGTTGCGGACGATTACTTAATTTTTATGCTCGGCGATGTAACTATACATCATGAATTTTAATGGATGTGGAGGGTCAAAACATATTTATGTAACTTGGAAAAAAGAAAACACAAAATCTCTAAACTGCTAATACTTGTCAGAATCAGAATTTTCTATTGGTCTGAATTATAATTTGTAATTGTTAAATATAATGTTTGGATGTATTTTTCACAGATAAATTAAAATGTCAAGTCAATGTGTCATCTGCAAAAATCAAGCACAGAATCAGGGATTTGAGTTCTCATATTTAGCTACATCTTCCAACGTATTGCCTCATGAAAAATTACTGGCCGAACATTTTTCTTTCTGACGGAATGGTGGGTGTTTTGTACTACCGCTGCACACTCTTACCGTCATTTAGGGGACTTTTTTATTAATAGTGTCGGCTTGTACGACAGTTACAACCCAGGGATGACAGAGTCGGGCAGAGTAAAGCGAGCAGCATTAAGTCACGTGACAGTCGTAAAGGGCGCGTTAACATGACGGCATCACTAGTGCCTTTTTTTCTGAACAAAAAAAAAAAAAAAACCAAAAAAAAAACCAGACATAATATGACGATAATGAGCGAAATTGGGAAAATGTGGATGTCGTGTTCTCATATGGAAGGTCGTGTGACCAGGTAAGATAATGGCCGGCGCAGCTGCCCTGCAATCTTCATGCACTGTGCGGTTTAAACCGCAGCTCCTACATCCCACCCTTGTATGATCAGCGTCTTTTGTACGAGGCAAGCGTACACTAATTGACCCTTTTGTTCCGAATTTCAGCCCTGTGGAAACCAACCAGATTGGACGCTGATTCAATTGGCCTTGTTCGAGTATTTTCTTTACGTTTGAAATTAGATTAGATGGTAGTGATCCAATTTTTCCTCCCCGGGCTAAATCAATCTGGTCAGGCTGACGAAGCAGCATTTGGGTTTAAAGGAATTCTATTTCCGACCAGAATAGAGTTAGCTGTGTGACTTGAATTTGATCACATTGAAACGTCAATAGAACTTGCTCGACTGACGTACCATTGCCCGGATTCAATCTGTACACACGTGTTATCAATGGCAAAAATGTGTGTTGATAAATGTGAACAGAATTTTTGAAGTCAACTTTCTACGACGACGTAAGAAAACTTTAAAACACCGGAACTCAAGCACAATGCAGTTTAATGTGACAGCTATGAACCAACGACTCGAAGGATAACATGCGTTGGCAACAATCTAAAAAAATAATGGTACAAATACAGTTCACAACCATGCATCCATTATATTCCATTGAACTGCAATTGGTTTACTGATAACATGGTTACACTGAACGTGTGATGTGTGTTTTGCTAGGTTGCAAAAACTTCTACCGCTCGGAAAATATTCCGCAATACCTCAACATAAATTTGTACCCGCTTTTATCGCAAAGCCCCAAAAATTAACAGTTTTTATCAAATGTTACACATCTTCAACTTGAGAAATGTGTTTCTGTTATATATCTTCACTTGTATTTCTCTTGAATGCTCGAAGGTAGCTTTTTTTAAATAATTATGTTGCAAAGCACATTACTGTCCAAAGGTGGATACTGTGACAATTATTTTCGTCGGCGGTTATTGATTTTTTCGCGGAGAAAGAAGACTCACGTTTACGACATATTTCTTGTTTCTGTCTGGAGACCACATTGGGGCGCCCAAGGCCTCATGTCCCTGCGGCCTCATTAGCCAAAACCGTGAGATCATTTATGCCCCGAGACCGTCTTTGTCCAGAACAAAGCAAACACTAAACTGTATCACAAAAATCTTACAGGCACGTAAATGCTGAAGCTCCTGTCTAGATAGCGGAGCATCCAGACATCGGCTCATGTATCTCTGGAAAAGTAGTTTTTTATTCAACGGTGTGAAGAGATAATAGTTCCCTAATGGCCAGATCACCATCGGGTATTCATTATTGCTTTTTTTCTTTTTAAAACTTGCTTTAGTTGTTTAAAATATTGTGCTGATTATAATGGTATAATTTTGTCGTTGTGTAACCCTCCCCTGTCCATGCTGTTCTTCGTCGAGCTAATTAAAGTATATAGGACTTTCAAGAGACTAATCTCAAGAATAATGGGATTAAGAAAAAAAATCTCTTTTTATTCTGACTTGAATGGAAGACGACTTTACTGCGCCCGGGGTGGATAGAGGGTTTTAGAATTTGGGGGGATCGAGGGAGGAGGGGGGGGGGGGCTAGAAGAGCAAAAACAGAGGGTATAGTGTGGTAAGTTGTTTTATATCTATGCGAAATTCAGTGCCGTATTTTGGTTAATGGTGTGCTTTAAGGTCGAGCAATCGGGCACGGGTCCACGGCGCCTCCTCTAACAAACTGGCCACCCCCCCCCCGGCCATCAGCCACCAGAACACACAAGTGTCCAAATCTGAAAACAGATGAGCATTGGGATTCCGATAGACATAGGCAATATAATAACAACAAATGTGGAGAGGGGGCGCATTCTTAAACATTTATTCAAATGTAGGTAGCCATTGTATAAACCCTTGACCAAATGAAAACATTCAAGCCTAAAGTAAACTAAACGACCAAAGAACGCTCCTACTGCGGGTCGCTAAACACTGGTCGCTTCCGTTCTGCTAGGCACTATATACTAGGCAGACGAGCGAACCGAGATTTCCCTTTTAAGGAGCAATATTGTACCTATTTTTTCACACTATATGTTCACTTTTGCTTTATACAAAAATTCCAGGCAAAACCATCCAATAACATGTTCTCAGTACCTCCGTTTGAGCTGTCTAAAACATGTTATGATTTTACGTGTAAGTAAACACGGTCCACGCGGAATGTTTACAATAACAAGGCCGCGTGACAGTAGGTCCGATTTAGCGCATGCGCGATGGATCCCAAACAAAGAGTAGTCAAAACTAGTCCATACATGAACCTTCATGTCTCAACTGAATGGACATAACGGTCATGGGCCGAATGTACATTCATTGTAGAACCTGTCGCAACAGATTTGAACGATAGGTCTAGGGGCCATAGGTACCACAGGCCTTTTTTAATACATTTTATTGAAAAAATACGGTATTTTGTACACGGTCACATCAAATACAATGTATACAATTTATACAGAGCACATTTCCTGGATACTATTTCAACCATAATTCAAATTTCAAACATGTTATTTGCACATTCAATATATGCAGTGCTCCTACAGAAGCAAAATTTCTCATGCTTTTGCCTTTCTATACTATAATTGCAAAGCTACTGTATGATATATTTTCCTCCTTTTTTGTCTTATTTTGTTCCAAATGTGTAGTAATCTAACATTTCTGTTTTGCTATTACATGGTCATTTTTCTATATATTCCAATCTCCTTACAAAATCTGACAGTAAATTATTGTTTTCTGATTATATTCCTTTCTACTATAATATACGCACATTATAAATGTAAGGAGCACCTGATTTATTAAAAAGTTTCTCTTAATTGGTGGCACTCTATTTGATTTCATGCAATCCACAATCTAAAATACACATATTATGTTAAAAACGTTCGCAAAAATGTGGTCCTTGGTCTGTGATTCTATAGTGCAATAAGAACATCGTAAGCTTTCAACTAATTTCCATTTGTGTAATATCAATTGGTTGGTAGATAATTATGGAGTTTTTTTAATAAGAATTCCCGTGGATACATATACGCTGAGATATTTTTGAAGCCAAAGTAACTCTCCCAGTTAATAATTTTAACCTGTATGGTACTTCTTAACTGGACCAAGGATGAGGTTGCAGTTGATTTTTGTTCCACCTACATATCATAAACATATTTAGAAGACAAAGATTGTATATTTGAATTACCCTTATTCGTAATTATAATAAGCTCCGCTGATAAACCTTTATTATATTTCAAATCCGGGTAGCACAGATCATGTATCGGTTCCAAGGAATGAAACACCGCAATATGCTATGGTTCAGCCAGCGGGATCATGTATTACATTTTTGGGGCCCAGTCAGTGGGGCATCTCTTGACAGGTGTTGTGGCGCAGGCGATGCAAGGTGTACCCCGCGCAGTGTTGATGTTGACGCCTGTGAGCACGCTCGGCCTTTTGGACTAAGCCAATAGTTTCAGGCCACTATTTAGACAGGTACCAGATTATTTCAAAGAGAAGATGCTATTTTTTGTGTTAATTTTTGTGTAACAATATATATTACTTATCGTACGGATTTAATATAAAGTGCAAACTTAAGGCCATGGACCTAACCTTTCCTCCTTTAACCTCTTCCTCATAGGCAGTTTGGGAAATAACTGTGTCAACTGCCAAAGTTCAAACAAAATTTTTCACATTTTAAGAAAACATCTTTCTGTTTACATTTCCGATGATATTATATATTCCGAGAAGTCCTTAAAACAAAAACACCCATGTTTATGTAATTTGCTATGAAACAATTTAAATACAACATATTTAAACGTACTACAATACCCTGTTCATTACATTTTACCGACGCTGCTGGTGTATTTAAAAGCCCCGGTGCATTGTGGGTGGCAGAATGTGACGCAAAACCTAAACAGAAGAGTCGTACTCTTGTGGGTCCTATTCTGCGCAGTGTGCTAACCTTACATGAAAGTCAAAGAGTGAACCATGCAATCTGTTTTAAGATGGCACCAAGTGTCTAGGGCAGTAGCGATACACCGGTGAATCGATACAAATTCAGTTTTAGTATCAGCATCGTTAAATATCGAAACGTTGATGATACATGGCCATCTAAGAAACAGGATGTCCGACCTTTAACATGCGTCCTCCAGTATTTAATAATAGTCAGTGGTCCTGTGCGTGTAAAGCTAGTCACCATTGGCCAGAAGTCAGTTAATCGGGATCTGATTGGCTAGCTGCTGCACGATAAACTAATTGAAGGCGCTGCTTCCTTGCAGCTAATTCATTAAGCGGTGAGGCAAAGGCATGGCGAACTTTAACAAAGAGCTATGGCTTTGACTGTCAACTTTGATACTATTTTATACTTGGAATTCAAATTCAGAGCAATAAATACAAAAGTTCCCGGAGTGGCGTAGGTATAAAATGTCAACCGGATTTTAAAGAAAAGTCCAAAACAAAGACCTGTTCAAATAACACGAACTCTTTTTAAAGTGAGGTCTGCTTGCTACTCTGAAAACAGAAATTTTATCGGAACAAAATAGATTAATTTTTTACTCATGAAACTCCTATAGCGGATACAGCTGCCTCGGCCCACCGTCCCATTAGCTAGCCAGGCCAGATCTTCTTCAAACTACTGCGCGGAGCTCCAGTATATTTAAAGTAGATAAAATAAGGTTTTCAGACCTGAGAAAGTCCTCATCTGTCAAAGTAATTTCTATTTCAGCCGCTCAAAGATTCCCTGATAATTGGCAGAGGTATTCAAGAAGCCTTGTCAATCAACGCTCGCATTTGTAGCGGAATCAAATTGGTCCCTGGCATAATGATCAACAAATTGACTTAGTCTCCAGGCATTTCTGGAGACAACTTCATCGGCTGAATTGTAGACACCACGGGGGTTCTCCGACTTAATTTACTTTTTTTTCAGATCGCACATTATTGATGACCTTTTTTAGCATTATCACGTTATTCTATGTACATGTTTATTTGAAAAATAACGACATCGCTCCGGGGGGCGCATGAGTCATGCCTGAATATTTCCCTGTCGATGAAAATGGTATCTGTGAAATATATTTAGATGCACCAATTGAAGACTTAAGCCTAATATAGTATATTGCTATTCCTAAACATTTAATGGTATACTGGTCTTAAAGTACTGGTATAAAGTCTTCTTTTTTCCATTTTGGCGCCAGCAGAAATAAGTGATTTTCACATTGGATTTTAGGATGACAACCTGTCAGGTGGCTATGTCTATGTCACCGCCTCTGTGGCTCAGTGGTAGAGCACAGGACTCAAATCCGGGAGATCGTCAGTTCGAATCTCAGTTGAGGCGGTGAGGTCGGCCCCTACCCTGGGTGATTGCTCTGCAGGCTTGATTGGGAGAGTGTCCAACAGTCGTGTTTCACTCACAAACAAGTGCGCCTTTCGGGGGTTCCTCGGTGTTATGACCCAGCATTGGGGATGCGACACACCCAGGCCCCGCAGGAGTGATACACCGAGCCTCGTTTACGCCAGAATTGTCGCGTGTAAACCCCTGTTACGAAGTCCGAAACCGGAATGGAATTCTTCAGATGTACAAAATACTTAGTTAAGCAAGCATTATTAACAATGGAGGCAGTTACCTCCACACAAAAAAATAAAAAAAAAGTGATTTTCACATTGGATTTTAGGATGAAAGCTTGTCAACTGATATATTTCTATAGCAACAATAACCTGCATTTTCTTCCTGATCTGTAAGGAATGGTAGCGATGTCAAAATAATATAATTTAACATGATAATCAAAGTCTGACTCATTCCGTTTCCGTATACTTCAATGTGTTTCATATCTTAATATAAATGTATTTTTACACTTTCCTGTTTTTTTTTAAAACGTGATTTAAGAAATATAAAGCATTCAAAGATATATTCCCCTAACATCTCCATTGTCTCAAACTTCATATTTACTATTTGAATTATCATAATTCTTGTCAAACCAACTGAATGTCTAAGTTTAGCGTGACCTCGAGATCATCAGCTTTGGAACTAATGACATATTGTTCACCTGCTAGTGTCAGAGTGATGAGGCCCGGCATAGCAACATCACGCGACAACAGCCATTAATTGATCGGGAAACAAGAGCTAAAAGCTTTCAAATATTCATTATTACGTGTTTTGCTGAATTGAAAATCCTAGTGTAGGATAATTTATTAAGTTTGAGTTTATAGCGTTTAGTTAAAACGTGCCTTAATAATGGATGTTTTCATGAATAATAGATCTTTACCACGAGCATACGCACTGCACGTAATGGTCGCCCGCTTAGTTTCAGGCTCTTTGAGTCAGCATTGCAGGTTTTATTAAATGAAAGCATATGCATGCCACAGAAACAGACATGAACCAAACTTCATATGCATGGCAAGACAGGTTTTTTTTTACTTCAATTTGTTGGTATATAGCAAACATTCTCTATTTTTTGTTATTACAACAGACCCGAACTGTTCGTGTAAATTTTCGCCAACAGATGTCGCTAGTGGGAAGGAAGAGGTCAATTATTAAGTCAAGGTGGCCAAAGGCTGTTAGTGACCCCTGTCCAGTGCGGACCCATCTTCTTGGACAGTCCATCTGAATCCCTATGCTTCTGCAGTTATCCCCTGTCATTGCTTTGACGGACATCACTAATCTGGTGAATAAGTGAGGACTTAGAAGGAAATACAGCTAAATCCTGGCCACTCTATCAAGTATCACTAGATTAGGACCGGATTTCTTGGTGGGACATTTGAAGTGTCACATGGTTGATTCGTGAAGCTTACAAAGACTTGACGCCCAGATAATGATATTTACATCTTTCTGTTTTATAATATTTCCATTGTGTGCTTTCACACTTCTTAAAAATAAATGTGATTGCAATGATTAGTGTTCGACTGAATATATATATATATATATATATATATATATATATATATATATATATATATATATATATATCACACCTTCTACTCTGTTCCTGTGTTGGTCTCTTTCTTTTAGGTTCAATTTCGCGTTCGGTTCACCGTTTAGGTCCATCACCAGTAGATGGCGCTGTGAACTAAATGTTCGCACATGCAACCAAGCGGCAAGCGTTACATTATAATCTGTACAGTGCAAGATGCGAGATACTGCTGATAGGAGGCCACGCCATTTTCATTTCATAAACAATTTCAGATAAACAATAATCTGAATAAGGAGGAAAACCATTCCATGCGTCTTATCTACGCACATTCTTGAGTTGGGAACACAAAAGTATATTTTTTTCTCAAATTTTAAATTTTCAAACTCATGAAGCATTATACTTTCATTTATATTATATTTTATTTTTAATATTTATATTTAATAGCAAGGGGCATCGATATACGTTATATATAGACTTTGGTTTCATTTATGAGTTTACTATATGACATATTTTATCTAAACCATGTTTTAAATTTAACAAATACTTGAAATATAATACCTTATTTTCTAAAACCTTAATAGCAGCCTCAGGGTAGAACTCGTATAAAGGATTTACGCTTGATGCAGTATTACCATTAGTTTCCTCACCCAAAGTCTGCTCCTAGATGTACCTTGGACGATCGAATTAGTTGGTCTGTATTTAGCAAGATCGTCAATAATCACTGCAAAACGTGATCTGATAAGTGTTGTTCAAGCCTATCGATAAAACTGCCACTTGAACACTAGTATTAAATATCCGGCTTAATATAAGTTATCTCGCGTTATCTCGCGAGCGTTATCTCGCGTCTGCAGCAAGAGTGCTGATTACAAACAACATGAGACTAAAACACTGATGACACCAAAACTTATTTTACTCTGCTAAAAAGTTCTTTCAGCTATGATTAATGGTAATGAAGTCCAAGTTTTTTCTCTTCAATTATTTCTCCGTTAGAGTCAAAGTATATTCATGGAATGAACCCGATTGTCCTTTTTAATAAGAAGATCATCAATCTTAAGACAGGTCAAGGTGGCATCTGTAAATTTATCCTCTCTCCCCCTATCTCTCTCTCTGTATATATATTATATATATACATACATGTATATGTGGTTGTGTTTGGTTTTTGGTCGTACAATGATGTATCTTATAGATAAAATATCAGAAATGTATATATATATATATATATATATATATATATATATAAATATATATATATATATGAGAGAGCGAGGGAGAGAAGTCGAGAAACTTATTGGAGAAACGAAACCAATACAATGTTGAAAAGATCGCCTTTTCCATAAACATCAACCACGGCACTTGAACAAGGCATAGAATATTTCTGTGTATGTTTTGGATCAAAATATATTTTTAATTGGCTTACATCACTGGTTCGATCAACCTGGTATCCCCCTGGGATACATTATATATAGCCTGTGCCTCTTATTGACAAGATCTTGTTAAGGTGGTGGATACCTGGATAAACTTGATCGAGATAATACCAAGAGACAACCGTTGATTCTCTTGTTTTCCAATGAAAGACGGTATGTGTGATAATTCTATCGCCCACATATTAGCCCAATGATCATGTTACAAAGGCCCCGCTCATGACACTAATTCTTTGGAGGAACCTCCTACTGACAAGATGCCGGCAAGGCGCCAAATAACGCACGGAGATTCTGCTAAAAGGGGACTTTCCAAGCAGTGGACCAGTGAAGCGAGTTAGAACGAACGCAACGAGACCAATGCGTGAAAAGAGTGGGCGTCAAACAGAAAATAGAAATTTTACAGAAACCCTTGAAGAAACCGGAATTTAAGCTAGCAGGGAAGAATGATTTAATCATGATGGCATACATGCATGCAGTTAAGCTCTGTTAAACCGTTTAGCTGCTTAGAGATGAACTATATATCCCCCCCCCCCCACACACCTTTTTAGGAAAGGTGGGGGGGGGGATGGTCAATGAGATCAACCCCATGATATTCAGAGAATAATATTTATATACTGAAAATGAAATATATTAACAATTAGAATTATAGACTTAAGTATATTATTTAAACCTGGTTTAGAAGCGAAGGTAAAGATAAAGAGTGACGCCTTTTAGATAGACTAACTTGTTAATTACCACATGAGCTATCGAACTTACCACCTGACGAAGAAGCCCGTGCGCTTCGAAAGCTCGTTGATTATCCTCCCCGCCTGCTGGTCATCCCCCCTTACCCCTGAAGATAAATTGGCGCCACTGGTCTGGCAGGACAATGATAACTCCCAGTCTGTACTAGAGTTCGATAGACAGACCAAGATTTCTAAGAGTGATTTAATGTACCTTGAGCTTGACAAATCTATTAGTAAACTATCTGGAAAGTTTACCAGTATTTGATAGAATAATAATTATAATAAGCTAATAATAATAAGCTAGAGCTGGATATATATGATTTATCTTTTACAATAGTCACTTTAATGTTTACCAGGTTATAATCCATTGTCAAGGAATTAAGGGATATAAATTTTGCTTTCATTTATCTACATATTGGATATTGTGGCCGCTCTTGAAGTATGTTCACTGTATTTAGAAAACATTTACAATCCGGTGCCTTCTTTCTAGTACCAAAGTTGAAAAGGATAAAAGGGGCCCACATTTACATCCTGACAAACAAACGGGACACAGAAGTTAAAAGCCAAATTGAGCACGAACCCAACATACTGCTTGATTTACTATATCGGATCGCTTCCCAATATATGACTTCTGTTAACTAAGATAAAAATAATCCCGTAAATCTTTAATTAAAAAAAACCGCCGATTCAACTGAGCATAGCTTATTTTTTTTGTTTATATCCACGTGTTTATAACATGTAGGGGGTCCGCTAAAATAAGCCATACACATTCAACAAGGACATCTGTCAGACGAAGAGGATCGAGCTTTGCAAAGGGCGATTTGCTGTCCGTGAGATTTCAACTTTAACCTGTTTCGATAGGTTTTTGTGTTTGTCAACATTGGCACATGTCCCTTATTTACAAACAGCTAGTCTATAAACAAGATGTTTTAAGAACTATTCTTCACATGGATTATACCTGCAGTTTATTGATATTTTTGACAGATATTAAATACATTCTATAGAAAAAGGTAGACGGATAGCTGGGTTTGAAAGGGGAATATTACAATAAATATGCTTGGTTATTCCCATTTATTTACATTATATTTAATTAAGAAGATATAATAAATTTCGTATTGATCAGGACAGCGATGAACGAAAATTCCGCCAAAAATCTATATCCTTTCATACCAAAGCTCAGCCATTTTTTTTTTTATTTCCAAGTCCGACCCTCACCAAGGTTACACAATCGGACCGTTGCCAAAACAGGAACCATTTGTCTTACTTTGTTATTCTGTTAGAAGATTACGCAGGGTCCATAATTCTTGATTTCCTTGCCTGAGGAAATTTACAGTTGACGGGATTAATAGAACTGGACGTCTACATGAGGGAGACCTTTGCATCGCCAATATAACTACATGATCCACTGTCAGCAATGAAAGGTATCATAGAGACCGGAATGGTCAAGGAATTAGGGCCAGTTAGGTATTATAATCACAAAGCCGTCAGGATTTACAGCCTAGAGGCAGATAAAAGCTTTAAATCAGCCATGACTATAGCATCGTCCTTGCCGGCTTTCATGCGCCAACGCTGCTAGAGAGAATGCCATTAATGCATAAGACCGTGTAGTCATCAAAAGAGCTGTCTTATAATTCCCAAAGGAAATCAACAAGGTGCTACTCAAAGGCTTCAGAGACGAGCGAATACCTGGAAGCATCGTAGCTATATTGATTACTCAATTAGCCATCTATGTAGGCTTCTACGTTACCATCTATCCCAATTCGCTTCAATGTACACTGCATTGCCCCAACCCTTTCCCAAGATGCTTACACGTAACTTATCCCCATGCACGGTTTTAGCCAATCATATAATTCATCCTTCCACGCTTTCATGTAAGACAATTCATCAGCGCTCATGTTTATCCTTTAAAGGTTTTGTCAGCGTTTGTCAAAGTATTATGTTCCCACTGCTACATAAATATATCAGTGCTAATCAGATCCACACAGTTCGTCATATCCTTTTACGATATTTTGTGCGCAATCCCAATAATCATTTTCCGACAAATTGTTATGAAGCCCACTCATTCCGAGAGGCTTTCAACTTAGAATTTCCCTGTAGATAATCTTCAAAGCTCTCATGCAATTACCACTCCCACGGATTAGTTTTCCATGCGTTTTGAGGAGCACGCTTCTTGATGAATTGAGTCGTGCATTCTTTCATGTAATGAGTTCACCTTTTAAATGAACATGTACGTGTTCCCGTTACCGTTTAGGGATGCCCTTAATGTAGCTTGAAATCGCTATATTTATTTAATTTGAAAGTTATGTCAATAAAAACTTCCATCTTCCGAGACTTTACCAGAGGCGGACTGGGGGGGGGGGGGGGGGGGGGAGTCCCAATTTTTTCGACCTAACATAAAAAAGTTCACGAATGTTCAAATCGCACAGTTTTCTTCCCTACTTCCGCAGGTGAAGGTCATGTAAAAAGTCTTACGGTATTCCCAGTACATTTGATCACTTGAGATAGGCTATTGCGCCCCTCCCCTTGTTTGTTATAAAATCCGGTGTCCAATCCTGATTAGGCTGTTCGGAATTCTGCTCAACCTTAATGTTTCCTTTTGTATATAATTCATACCATATTTTTCTTATCCTATCTAGGCGAATTCCTTTCGCCTCCTCTAATGAAGATCATATCATTTTACTTCCGGCCCAATTTCTTTTCTTTCTTTGTGCTCTACTTAAGGAGGTTTTTTGTTAACGAAGTATTATGTAACTAATCCTTTGTGATAGCAATCCTCTGCTTTCATTGAACCGATACAGTGATCAACATTGCATTCTGTGATAAATGTTAATCCACTTGATATTTAAATGATATTTATGATCTTTATTGCGATTCAGTGAATATGATGTTAAAAGTCAACAGTATATTAATAGAACAGTAGTTAATAACCGCTGGTACTAGAACATAATATATTTTTATTTTTCAAAACTCCGTGTAGCATACATCACAGCTTGTGTTCCAATCTTAATCCAAACTGTCGCGGAATGTTAAAAATTAATTCTTATGTGACGAAATTGATTTTTTAATTGGAATAAAATAGTTCAAATGTCTGGAAAAACACAATGCATGTAATACCAGCATACAGTGTGAAGTGCAAGCAGAAGCCAAAAACCTCGCAAAGCTAATCAGTGTTAATTTTGCTTAAATTGGACATTCCTGCGCCTAGACAAGTATTCCAGGGGGAACCCTTCCGGAGATAGAGTATAATTTGTGTGCGGGCAGCTAAAACGCAGACCTGATATCTGCATTTATTAATCCCTGGGGTCATCTGTAAGTGTTATCGGGATGTACATTAACGACGAAAGTGCATCCAAACCAGGACGCTGACAGGACATTAATATCGATCAAACATACAAATCTACTGAGACAAGCAATTCCTTTGATAATCACCGCCTCTCACGCTGGTATTCCGGGACATGAGATGCTCAGAGATGCGGGGATGAAACAGGACGGCTCCAGCGCACCGTCATCCTGTTGCGGAGACAGGATCAGCATTAGGCCCTAGCTCGGCAGTCAAGAGAGCTTCCAGAGGCTGTTACAGTGCTGTGAAGGATGATGGAGTAGCTTTAGGGGCAGCAGACAACGTGTGCTGAACACGAAGAGATGTCCACGGATGCAGAAAGCCTCGCTTGATTTGACCGGACAGCAAATGGCACATCACACGGCACCTGATGTACTGATCTTGTACTAGACACGAGACACTAGACACTAGGGCTGTATCAATATATCGATATATCGATACGAATCGATACACGACGTCGATATGATAACCGAAATGCGTTGCATGCTGTATTGGTCGTATCGATTGCTTGCTAATGAATAGCATTCTAACTATAACTTTACATTTAACCATGACATATTATAAATCTAATACACTGCAGCCTATATATTTGTTGCTTTGTCTTTTAAGACTTGTTAATAAATGTATATACACATTCACGTCAGTACTTCCATGACAAGCAGGCGCATGTGCGCGATAATAGGAGAATGATAATAACGTTTATCTTTATTAATGAAACTTATATTCACATCACATATTGCTACAAGGAACAGGGTACATTCACGTATATATCCTATATTTATATATGTCATTCAATTTCTATTTTTTAACGGTCATAGGTTACTCGGAACTCCCGCGTTCAACATCAGATGTCAAATAAATGGTTAAAGCCTGGGGACAAATCCTGTACAAACAGGAGAGTGACTAATGGGATTCATATTCACAGAATTATACAAAACTGTGTAATTACATGACATAAAAAAAAGCCTATAATCTTCACCACCGAATGCAATAAAACACGTTTGTGCGGGGGGGGCAGGGGATACTAAGGGCTCAAAGAAGTAATTAAAAGCAACTGGTTGGTTTATTCATTTAATATCAAGCTTAAGCTGCTTAAGTGCATAGCATACTTAATAAGTTGTATGTTAAAATAAAAAAAAACATATAAAAACAAGAAACAGAGCTTTTATTAAGAAATGATATACAAAGAAAAATGAAACGTATCGTCAATACGTATCGGTATCGAATTAACTGTATCGCAATACGTATTGTACCGGAACAGGTGGACCGATACCCAGCCCTACTAGACACCATAAGTGGGTACTAAAGTTCCTGGTTTATGCATGTTTTTTCTTTCAAAAGGCCGCAAACATGATCCTAAGGTAGAGCCAGCTTTTGAATGAAGGTTACTCCCTTGAACTTTTATGGCCGGGTTTTCTTTTTGCAATAGATTTTAGGAGAGTACTTGTGAATAACAGGTTTGTTAGATGCAACAGACCCCCCCCCCCCCCTCTCTCTCTCTCTCTCTCTGTTGCCAATAAAAATAAAAGGTCTGGTTCTCAGGCACCGCCCGCGTCAATTTTAACCCCGTATCAATTTTTTTATTTTAATTTTTACTTTTCAAGAAGATAGAATAATACAATTTTGATATGTTTTTCTTTGTTATATAATGCTTTTACCTATTAAAAAAAATTATGCTATTATCATGCTTTCCCCTGATCATAAATGACATTTTAATCGAAACATAAAAAAAAGATAATAAAAAACCGCCCGCCGGCCCGCACTTATTTCTAAAAAAATTCCTGAGAACCACACCTGTTTTTGGTCTTAGAATAATATTTTTGATATACTATTAGGTAGAATACATGTATACATATATTCACAATATATTGCTATTCTCCGATTTATATATGTCTTCTAATACAGGTGTCACAAAACGCATTTTAATACAATTATTTTGCTAACAGAGCCAATCATAATTAATATATAGATAAAATAAATGACGTAATCACATGAAACAAAACAGAAACGCTGGTTGTGTTTTTTATAACACATGAATATGATTGCTCAATTACCAGTCTTATGAACGAAAAATTGTTAAATGTAACATAGAAATATTCTGAGGTAGGGCAAGCTATCCCCTAATTTTAAAATAAATCCTATTATTGAAATGTCAGTCTGCTTCGTATAAGAACACGAAAAAGGAACCACATTTAAAGGATTAATTAAGGGAGCTCGGTACTTTCTAAGCACAACTTCGTCCTGGCTGGTCAACACACTGTGCAGAATCGGACTCCCATGATTTCAGCTCTGCTGGCATGCTCTTTAGGGTTAATGGGCATTAGCATTTAAACCCCACAATGCACTGAGGGTTATCAATACACCAGCGGTGTAGGAATAAATGCATGTAGTGAAGAGGGTATTGAAATGTAGTGAAAAAAAATAGTCCGTTAAAGTACCTTGGATAAGAAATGTTCCAAGACATTTTGCATAAACATGGGTGTGTTGGTTCTAAGGATTTCAAGAGAATAAGTAATAATCTGTAAGCATGCGCATGTGAAATGTAAACAGAAAATGTTTCTGTGAAATGTAACATATTTTTGTTTTAAATATTGACATTTGAGACAAGAAGTCAGGCCGTACGACAGTGCCCTATTGGAAGGAGTTCGTTTAGGGGAGTAACGGACTCTAACGAAAAGATGATTGGTCAATTAATCTTTTAATCACATCTGATTGGTAACTGCATCACTTGACCTTACGCTGACCCCCTGATTACCTGCTGGAAGAAAATGTCCGCTTCATTAACACACAATAAGAATTCCTGGCATGGAATTAAATATTCATACATACATGCTAAGTATACGGGCTGGACTGGGACCATCATAACTCAGAACACGGACGGAGTAGTCGAAGAGAAACGCTTACACACGCAAGACAAATGAAGTGACTGTTTGCAGACCATGTCTTAGGCCAAAATAAGGAATGGGTTTCGGGCACTTTTTCAGAAACCAGTGCGGGCGGGCGATAATTTATGGTTTACCTTTCTTGTATATATATATATGTTTCGATAAAAATGTCATATGATCAGGGAAAAGCATGAAAATACCAACTTTTTGCTCAAAAGGCAAAAGGACTACTTACCAAAGGACATCTTATCGAAATCATATTATTTTATCTTCTTGAAAGTTGAAATAAAAAAAAAAATTTTATACGGGGGATAAAATTGACGCAGGCGGTGCTTGAGAAGCATACCTTTTATTTTTGGGCCTTACAATATTATTGTGAGAAAGTATTTTGTATCAGTGATTTACATATGCAAAATGCTGCTGTAAATGACACAGGCATCTTCATAATTGCCTTATATACTCGACTAAGTATGCATTAATATGAGATATATAGTGCCTATACATTGCTCTCGTGGACTCTTCTAAAAGCAATGAAAAGGCGGTCGTTTACAACCGGGGCGTCACATAAGAATAGATGTTGTGGGTGTTACAATCATATTATCTACAGGTCCTTCGAGTGAAACACTTTGACTGATGATAAACTTTGCTGTTATTGATAATATCACCGATGGAACTTCATTAACTCTGTGTGTCCGAAACCCTGCCATTTTATAGGTGGAGACCTTGACAAAACCTTTGTTGCCCATGCTCCAAACAATGACTTGACCATTTATCATATGTAAATAAAATGACAGTAATATTGAAAATATAAATATCACGTTTGCTTGTTTTGCGATGCAGCACTGCAGCTTATGTACATCATATGATACAATTTAAGAATTCAACTTTCTGAAATATTTTCATTTATTACGTGAAATTTGTGTTCAAAAGAATGATAATTCTTAAAAGATAGAATTAAGATCCACGCAAAAGTCTAGTTTCGGAACAACATCGTCCATTCACGGATAAATTGTCAGTTTATATTGTACAGGCGTCTCCCGATGAAGACGTCGAAGTCATTATGTTCATAAGAATATGATATCAAACATATATAGATCGGTTTAAGGAGCATGGTAATTTTGGAATGCGTGAAATAGCCTCATGTGAACGTACCCCCCACGTGAGGGCGGAAGTTTAACGTCAAGTAACCAATGCGAGAAACTGGCTGTCATGGTATAAATACATCAAGTCCATCCTTTGCCTTAATAACCATTAGTATAATATTCAAGACCAGGTTTTATGATACGCTTGTCGTGGGAGGTATCAATGATAGTGGCGTGTCCTTGGAGAACCAGCTAGCTGTATTTGTTAGGAAAGAGTTCTAATACGAAACATCAATCTTACAGAAATATGTGTCTGGCCTTGTACGTCATATTTTGTTAACCAGACAAGAGAGAGCTTCTTGGAGGACATTTTCATTATTTCTATTATTAGAGGAAGAAGGACAACACCTACATATAACATCCCACACGACTTCAATCAAATATAAGAAGGCTGTTTCCTAGGTCTATAATAACCTGTCAGTTTTGATGGCCTTTGAATTTTATATTCACACAGTCACACTACTCTTTGTCGAGAAACACGAGCATTGTCCCGCCATCTGCAGAACTCGTTCTCAACGATCTACGTCAGAGAAGGCTGGAAGCACAATTCATGATTCCATATGGTGATGTTTTTAAACATGTATTTGTATTAATTCTTATACACCTCAATCGTAAATAAGAACTATGGGTCCTTTTTTTAAGTCACATTGCGTCAATGAGGCCATACAGATTCGCTTTTTTTGCAAAAAAGTGGGGTTTCGACGAGCTGCAGACTGGACATTATTCACTCTGACGATAATCGTCTGTATATATACCACCCTTCCGCCAGAGGTCGTTTCTACTCGAAACGAACCTCCTCCTGTTAGGTACTTTGGGACGGCAAGTAGTAATTGTCTCAACTGTCAAAATTTGTTACATTTCAAGGAAACATCTTTTAGTTATATTTCACATGCTTATTCTAACAAAATTTTACTAATTCTTGGAGACCCAAATAAAAAAAAACCTATGTTTATGTAAATAGTATTGAAATAATTCTAATCCAATATATTTGAACGGACTGCATTACCCTCTTCACTACATTTTGGGTGTAGAAGCCGCGGTGCATTGCGGGGATCATTTTGTGATGCTCATAAACCCTAAACGGCAGAGTCGCATTTTGCAGGTCCGAGTCTGCGCAGTGTACTTTTACAACTCGTTGAAGTGCTTGTTGCCCTTTAACGCAGGGTTAAAGAACAACAAGAGCTCGATGGGGGTTCGGCGATGACTTTTCTCGGTAGAAGTTTCTAAAGAGGTCGCCGATACTCTTTGAGGTCGCAGGGGCGGACCAGGATTTTGGTAAAAAAAGGGGGGGGGGGTCCAACGCGGGAGGACTAATGAAAACCCTAAAAAAAGGGGGGGGGGGGTCCAGGCCGCAAAATGTTGTCTGAAGCCCTTAAAAAAAAACGTTGTTTCTAATGAAAAAAGGGGGGGGGGGCGGACCCCCCCCCCCCCCCCCCCCCACTTGGGTCCGCTTCTAGATCGGCCGCAGTCTGCGCGGTTTTTAAGCCAAATTTACTTCCCATGATCCCCAGGCGGAGCCAGCTCATGAATGCCAATGAAGGTTACTCTCTAGAAATTTATGGCCCGCTTTCTTCGTGCTTTCGAGAGTGGTAGAGTAGCAGAGCACTTCTGAAATACGGGTTTGGATGAACCAAACAGCGGCACAATGACAGAGAATAAAATAAAGTTCTGAGGATATAGGTTCTTTTAACCATGTTATGACTGAATATTGTTAAGTGATAACTAATGTACATGTAACTGCTGTATCCATACCAGTCTGTTGTTCACTTAACCCCTTCCCCCACTCTCTTTATCTCTCTCCGAATTACATTTTCGATATATTATCAATTGAAATACATTTATACACAATATTTGCATGGTCAGAATATATACATGCTCTTAGATAAAAATATAATAAAGGACGTAATCATAATGAAATCAGCCAGAAACGAAGGATCGTGTTTTTTATTAAGACGTATGGCAAGCTGTCATCTGTCTGAATTTCCAAATAAAATAATTTATTGTAATTTCACCTTTTTCGTATGGACACGAAAAAGTTATCACTAAGATTAATCCAAGGCGCTCAGTACTAACTTTGCACTAGTTCATCCTGATTGGTCAATTAATGTTTTAATCTACGCTGATTGGTAATTGCATCACTTGACCTTATGTTGACCCCGCTGAATATCCACAGGAAGGAAATGTCCGCTTTATTGATACACAGTAATAAGTCATGGCATGCAATTAAATATTTATACATTCATGCTTCGTAAGGGTTGGATAATAACTCAGGGTCTTGTTCTGAATCTCCCAGCAAGGGGTAGAGTTGTCTTTAAGGAACACTTAAATCAGAAAGGTATATATGAGGTGTCTGTTGCAGATCATATCTTACAATTACAAAAACTTTTGCATCAGCTGCGCGCATTTTACATTACGCAACATCCAGCTGACAATGAGGCAGGAATCTTCATTATTTTAGCGCTTCATACATGGTTCAGTTGGCATAAATAATCGATTTTTTATCCTTTTTTTATATTTCAGATATATATATGTAAGTTTATCTTGCATCTTTTTATATAGTTTTATTGTTTTCATCATCGATGCACTTCAGTATGTTTTTTTAAATATAACACACAGCAATAGCAAGCACTGAAATTTTAAAAAGAAACCAACAAGACACTCCATGTAAACTTAAAAAATAATCTTAAGCCTGCATGATGACTGAAAAATGAAATTAATTCTTATTTCAATCAAATAGAGGACTTTCATTTAAAAGAACAGACCACCAATTAGTTATATATCGACATACTAGTCTGCCTGCTTTAATCTCGATAGAATCTTTAATGTCCGATTGGCAAATTGCTGTAGTCTTTATGACACTCATGTCAGGGCAGCGATTGATAACATCCAAAATTTTACATATCACAAATATTAGAATGTACTGCGTATTTAAAAACATGAATGCATGCTCCAGCAGCCCAAGAAACAAGTTAAGCCCATAGGCTTATAGCCCTTTTATTTCTTCTACGAGGGTTTGCGCTTGATCTCAAATATAGCTGATTATCAAAAACTGACCTTTTGGCACAAAATTGGTGACAGTTTGTACCTGATATTTATTGTTGACCTTGACCTCACTTCTAAGGTCGTGCACTCCATAGCTAAATTTCCTTTTATCACTCATGTGAGTTGTGGGAGTCGGAGGGGGAGGCTTCCAGCGATCGCTTGCATGAAATAATAACTGCAACATTCCCTTCCAAGAACCAAGATGTTAAGATCCGTGATTTACGAGCATGGACGGACGTACATGCACCGGCGACTGTCAAACCTGGCTATTTCGTGAGAATATCACTGATTGAACTTAGTACTATGTATCCGGAACCCCGCCAAAATCATCTGAGCTATAGCGATCACTCTTTGTCCGTCGTCCGTCCGGTCGTCCGTTAACAGGGCACAAATCGTAACCGTTGGATCTAGAATCTTCTAACGTGAAATGCAGGAAGGTGAATGAAGAATCTCATTGGAAACCTGAAATAAGGTATTTGTTATACATATTCTACTGGCCATTGGGCTCGTAAGTACCCGACAGAATAATTAAAAAATGATACAAATGCTCCAGTGACTATTGCATGGATCGTATAGGCCCTAGGCAGATCTCCTTGGAAACCTGAAATTAAGCCATAGTAACCTATATATGAAAGAACATAATTTGGGCACTCTATAGGATAGATTTGTATGATTGTTTATAGTTTGACCTGGAAACTTCTAATTTTATTGATCCAGGAGGTTCCTGTAAAACAGTCTAAAAACCTGAAATAATGTCACTGTGACCTTTATTCTGCTAGATGTGTAAAAGAACATGATTTTAAGACATATTAGTCAGATAGGCACAAATAATAGCGGCTGGATGTAGAATAAGGTCACTTTAACCTATAGCTAAGGTGGCAAAATGCATCATTTTGAGCAATCTGGGAGTCATGTAACCCATTCTTCGAAGATCCCTGAATTCAGCTGAGCGTCACGGCCCATGAGCCACTTACTTATATTAGGGAAGACTTAGACGAAGTTCTTGCTGTCCATGGCCCGAATAATAACTGCACTATAAGTGAATAAAAGTAAGGAACACGTACATTATATACATAATTACATAAATATCATAAATATTTTCTTGTTTGCACCACGCAGTATTGCATCCATCACCTACATCATTTGGTACAACTTAAAGCAACCTATTCACCTGCCTGATCTATTGAATTCATGTGATTTCTTGCTTACCTAGCGGACATATAAATGAAGTGCACGCAAGTCTTGCTAGAACAGGCTCATATAAGGCCTCTGTGACTGAGCCCTGAGCTTATGTAAAAGTTGTAAGTTAACACAGCAATGTTGACAACAATGTAATCTAAAATGGTTGGTTGCATATGTGCAGAAAATGAAAGGTCACTTAATGCAAAACGTATGGTTTGGCCTTGTTAATCTAAGACCAGAAATTTCAAGTAACTGAAGTTTGTTGGTTTAATATGTTAGGATGTTGAAAAGTCTGCAGAACGCCATTTGCAAAACTCTGGTTCGTCTGATTTCCACCATATATTAATGCTGAATAACGTCAATTCATAAATTAATTGTTTTACACACATTTACAAATGAAATTGACAAAGTCATTATGTCTATAATAATATGTCGAATATATATGGCCTTTTATGGGTTGTAGTAATTTGGTAAGGTAAAACGACGGGAATGCGTGAAGAAGCCTCCACATGTGGTCGGAAGTATAACGTCACGTAAACGATGCGAAACAGAGGCTGTCCCTTCTTTGCTTTAATCACACTTAATGATAATATAAATGACCATGATATATGATACGCTTGTCCTGGGAGGTATCAATGGTAGGGGCGTGTCCTTCGAGAACCATTTTTTTTAATTTACCAACAAGCTAAATTTGTTTAGAAATCGCTCTATTTTAGATAACACCAGTCTAAAAAAATATGTACCTGGCCTTATACCTCACGTTTTGTTTACCAGACAAGCGAGAGCTTACTGGAGGGCACTTTCATTATTTCTATTATTAGAGGAATAAAATCAACACCTACATTTAAACTCCCACAGGTTCAGTTAAATATAACGCCACCGTTTTACAGATCTTTTATATTCCTCCAGCATCGATGGTGTTTCGAATTTTATATCCACACAACTTCTGGTCGAGAAACACGTGTATTGACCCGCCCTCGTTCTTAATCCGCTCAAGATTTACGTAAGATGGCAGGAGGGCGGGAAGCATCATTCATGGTCACATATGGTGATATTTTAGTTCTTAGCGTGTTTTTTTACACATATACATTAACAGTAACAGGCGTATGTATTTACTAAGTCTTAAATCAAAACTATTGATCTCTTCTTTTAGCCCTGGTCAGATCACGTCAAAGAGGGCCAGCCGAGTCGCGTTTTTGAAAAAATGGGGTTTTCGAAGGAGCAACGGCCGGGCATTGTTCCTCAGATGAACCTCGTCCTTTATTTTTCACAACTCGTTACAACTCGGAGGTAAAGTGGTACGAGGTCTCGCTGGAAGTTCGGCGCGAATTTTGCTCGTCAGCAGCTCCTGAAGCGGCACTCTTTCGGATCGCCGGCCGTTCGCGCGGTTTTGAGGCAAAAATCATTCCCTGGATCCAAGCGGGCTAAAACGTACACGTTAAATTAGACTTGCGGCCCAAGACTAATAGGTGATGCTCCGCCGGCAATCATGGCAGTGAGCGAGCTTCGTGTCGAATCCATAGCGGATCCTCGTTCGAGTCAAAGAGCACGGGACGAGTTTTCAGCGGGGTTCTGTCGGAGCACTGCACATTTCTGAATGGTCGGGCCGTGACCACAATCTAAAAATCGACGCATGTTAGCCGGATTTTGAAAATGGGTCAGAAGATTTCTGCTCTGCCCATTTTGAAAATCCACAATGGTTCGGCCGATAATGAGACTGAGGATTAGGAGGATTTGCCCATAATTTTACTCTTAGGAGTGATATAGGTATTCAAAAGTATTTCAGAAAGGCACGGTCTGTGTACGCGCTCGACAGGCTTAGCAAGTCTATTCCTTAAGCAGTTATGTATAAAAATTATAAACTTTATTTGTTTTACATGGATTGTACAACTAGTTATAATAACTAATTCGAGGCACTCTCCATGACTCGGATGTTGGCGCTCGGTAGTCGGTAAACTATGTTATATATGCAGTTATGTATTTCGTCCATGTCCTCTCCTCCCATTATCTCATCAAGAAACATCTAATAATGTTTTGTCTCATCAAAACATATAGAGAACTGATGTCACACCGACCTCTCCGACTCTTTTTTATTTTAAGAGATTGGCACTTGTCTGTGCTGTTAACACATTAAGTACATATAGTGATTAGTTAATGTAGAAAGTATAGTAATTAGGTTTCAAGGTCCATTTCTATAACAGTAATGTTTGATGGTTTTTCTTTCTTTGTTTGTAAACTTAATATGAGTGATATCAAACCTTAAAAATAACGTCACATATTAAGTGACGTGATGGCTCACGAGAAACGTGGGGGGTATAAAATTAGGGAACACAATAGGCGTTATCATATACCTTGCGGGCTGGCTGCCTCTTGCCGGGCAACACACTCGCAGTGCCAAGGTGTCTTACGTGTAATCCGGTCAAGGATGTCACTTAAAATGCAAGGAGTGTCGTCTGCATCGCCATCGAGATGTCAAGTTGGTAAGCGCGCCCTTCCTGCAATTAACCCTCTGATGGAACCCGGAGGCAGAGTAAGAAGATATCCCACGACAGCATCACCTCAAAGACCTTTTTAATCTTACATCCTGTCAAGAAAATCAGGGTCGAAAGAAAATGCAATGGTTCATACCTCGGGTATTTTTAAGAGCAGTACTTCTAAGGCAAGATATATGGTTCTATCGAGGAACTCAAAGAGTTTTCAAATATGGCTGCCTCTCAAGAGTGAACGAGTGATATAACAAAGCATCCCTCGTTACCATGGTGATGTGTTGCCTTGTATCATGTAGCGCCGACGTGGCTGACATCTCCTTGGCTACCCAAGAAAGCCATATAACTATGAACCTGTTTCAAGATTTAAAGCATACTTTTGGCTAAATTGGGAATATTATGGAAACCACTATGACGTCATACACTTGTCACCTTAACAGTTTGTGTTCGCTTCCTGATTTATTGTATAGATGAACTTAGCCATAGTCGGTCAGTCTGTTGCATTGGTTGTATATATATGCTTTCAGCCAAATGACAGCATATGTAATTGAGATAGCCATATATATCATCCTGAATGTTCAATGTGATAAAATTATATATATATATATATATATATATATATCCTGTAGTAAGTGTAATAGCCGCATTCGTTTTCAATATTGGATTTAAACATTGGATTTTGATGGATTTTTATACATGGCAGTGGTTGGTATATTATAACCTCCCCTGATTGTATCTTTACATAAACTTGTAAATAAATCGTGGAAAATAACATTGGTTAAGACACGTAACCAGTCTCTGTTGTTATATCAAACTGGATCATGGTGCCGGACAGAAATTGAATAGTTTTCAGTGTTCAGAGTAATACTCCCCCGTTTCACTTTTCTCCGGGAATATATACTTGGTTTATTTAACGTGGATAACACAAGGTATATATAGACCGCGAGGCGATCTTTCACGACATTTATAAAATAATAATAAGTATCACATTCAAATTCAGAGATATGCTTTAAATTTTGACAAATAATATACGCACAGTTTTTGTTCAATGCGAAAGAGTAAAAAGCTGTAATATATTTAATCATTGCAGTACCCATGCGCGCCTGTTATTTTTAACATTTTACACGTATACACGCTTTGAACTCAGAACTCAGAACTGTTTATTTGACGAGAAATAAATTTACATAACGCGAATTTGTGATATACATATGTAATATTCAAACGAAATTTACTGTGCAAAAAAGCGTTCGTCAGGAGACCACTACTAAGGAAGGATCACTTCCGCTGGCGCAGTGGCCACCCATATCATGGCTGAGAATTTATTCATACTTCAGTGTAAAATACCTTATATTAATGCACATGCATAATAAAATAAGAATACAATGCAACATGGATCTCATCTGCTGATTATAACTAATGATATGTTTACCTTCTTCAGCTCTGTGAAAATAAACCATTAACTAAGAAAAAGAGAATGCATATTATATAAAACGAAAGAATAAGAATATTATCATATGGGCAAATAATTCTTTTTGTCAAATAATGTAGTGTTGGGAAAGTCTACAAATTAATTAGCGGTAGGTTATCTCCAGGGGCGTCAAAACAGGAGGATGGAGAGTTTATATCCTCCCAAATTTTAGCAAGGGAGATGATCAGGGTAATCATCCTCTACTCCGAGAATTGAATTTAAATATTGGAAATAAAATGTATTAATAATTAGAATGATAGACTTTAGTTGCACTTCTCTCATTCAGAGCTTACCATAAAAATTATATATCTGAGCCTGTTTTAGAATTAACCCATACATAAAACCTTATATTTTTAAACTTTATAAACCTTATACTTAGTTGTAATAGAATTGGCATGGGTCCCGCAGACAATATAAGATATATATATATATATTATATATATTATATATATTATATATATTATATATATAATATATATAAATACACATATACATGTTGTGTATATGTATATGGGAAACTGTTATATTTCAATATTCATAGGTTTATAGAAAAAAAATTTACCTTCCCACATCTGCGTCATCAATGGTAATATCATAGTTCATATATCAAAAACGGAAATACCATTACGACATTCATATGCCGAAAGTTACATTGACTTTTAAAAATGGTTGACGTCATAAGGAAATCGTCCAATGGACCAATAGGGGCCAATCTTAACCGCTGACTAAGCAGATTTACGGTTCGGTAAGATCAGAATGCCTGATGTATCGATTAGGGCGGATATATTGATCCTAGCCTCGTGTTCAACGGCTGCTTTGCATAATTGCAGTGAAACGGAAGTAGTTCTTTATCCATTCTTTGTTGAGAAAGTTTAAAAACATGTTTAAACGTATTGACCTGGGCAGTATTAGGGGTTTTATTATTCATGCATTTGTTATTTATTCATTCAGTTAAAATAGTTCCCTAAGAGAGCGCTGGAACTAGTCAAGTTTAAAAAGGGACTATTTATTGTCTGTCAAGGGATGGATCCGGTTAGCTGTGCAAGCTTCATTTCCATTCTAAAAACTCAATTCCTGGTGATGTCTGGCAAAATTCTTATCTTCATAGTTCATTAGTTCTTGAGATGATTTATTTTTAGGAATATGACGGCCTCGTTGTGGCCATTCTAATCGCCAGTGTTTTACACACATATATATATTGTTAATGGCGTCATAAATCGTCAAGTCACCTTATACACACCGTGTTTGTTTTAACGGTTCCCGAGTCAAAGTTAGGGAGGTTCATATATCGACCAATGTACGTGTCCGTGCTAAAGACCTCGTTACATATTTCAAACTGGCAATCGTATGTCAAGAAAGAAAATATTGATTCTTATTCTCATCCGAATCAGTGGGAATAATTTCAAAATTATATACTACGGAAACTGGGTCAAATCGTTTTGAATACCCAGTAACAACGAGGCGACAATTAAATCCCTATAGCCTCTCAAAATGCCATACCTGCTTGACTAAACCGCTTCGATAAAGTATATTTCTCTTACAATCACTATAATTACGCGATTCGAATTGATTGTAACCGTAATCCTATAACTGTGTTATCCAACGGATGAAATAATTTCAAGGATCCACTGAAACGTCTCAAGTATATCGCCATACTGAATAAACTCGTGATAATATTATAAATTAACCCTATGTTTTTATTTGAGAATCGCATTAAAGATAAGAACAAGCTAGTGTATTATTTCTCAGGCTTCTACCAATACACTCAAGTTACACGGATGTTGCTTTAGAAATCAATTAACAACTGCACTTTCTATTATCTCAAATGTGTGTTATATATATATATATATATATATATATATATATATATTTCTATTGTTCTGTCACTGGTCATAAAAAGTGAATTTACCATCATATTTGTTATTGAGTTACATATGATATAGAACTTAAAAGAGTTTATCAAAATTCATTCTATAAATATAATTGGGAAATTACAGAACGAATTTATGCCACCTGAAGATTGAATTTCACATTAATCCACCACAAATGATGATTTAATTTGCTTGGGAAATCAAGTAAACATAAAAAAATTATAAGATAAGAGAGATGTTTGAAAGAAAATGATTAAAATGCACACTTGAGGTTTGAAAAGCTTACCGTCCTTCTTACATGTCTACAGTTTAACCATGTCGGCCTTTATGAATGTTATTGTCAAAACATTTTCAAATTTGGATAGAATGTGTTCGGTATTTATTTAACTGGTTCTATAACCATCAAGAGTATAATCATAAATTATATGTATATATATATATATACTAGTATATGATGGTGTGGGTGGGTGGGTGGATTGGTTTGATGGTGTGGGTGTATGGCTGGGTGGGTGTGAAAGCAAATAATTTGCTGAAAAATTCACAGCTAAAATTGCCACATCAACAACAAGTCCTTTGTTCAGAGGGAAACTGACCTTACTTTTTTTCTGCGTCATTTAAAATGTGACATATTTTAATCATTCAAGAGTGTTTTGTTTCTGTTAGAACTCTTGATTGGCCTCTAGCTTCGTATGTATACCAAGGCCCCCGATAAGCCAAACGTTAAACACCAAAAACTGTATTTCAAATATTTTTATTTACAAAACCATTTACAATATTGATATATGCAAAAACAGCTTTTTGCGGATTCAATTCATAGCCTAGTTTATAAAGAGATAATTAACTAAAAATTTCTCAAACTTGAATCATCGTTTAATATATTGTCCAACGCGCACAAAAGTTACGGTTAGAGGACATTTACATGGCATGTGTTACAGCACCGACGTGAGCCTGTCAATTACAATTAATTAATTAATATAGTTTCTAGAGTAGTTTTATATTTCTTACAAACTGATAATGAGATGACACTATAGATGTCCAACGACACAAGAAAGTATAGATTTTTTATCTACTTTAAGTTAATCTTCTGAAGAACATCCCTCCCCCCTTCCCCCGAGAGGAGGCATACCTCAATTACCATTTCAATGTTTGGTTTTTAGAATATTCTAAGATGATGATACATAATTAAAAAGAAGGCAAAGTCTTTCTCGACATCGACGTTAACTATTCTGTCATTTTCCCAGAATGATTCCAACATTGTTTATTTGTTGTAAAGTGAAATAACACTGCCTTCACTGTGATTCCACATAGAGATTTACAATATCAGTGCAAAAGTTAAATGCAGTTGAACATATATACAACTTTCCCTAAACAATTAAAAATAGAACTTGCGAGCTTAATCCCAAGACACCTGATAGAATACGCTGAACACAATATGTGCCTTAGGATATCTTATTTTGCCGCCTCTTCAAGGAATGTGTCGAACAATGTGCAGCAATTTGAATTTAGTTTCGCATGTGTGAAGGGCCAAGGTAATGTCAAATCAAAAGTCAATAAGCATCGTCTTTCCCCGCATCTGCAAGGTGGATATTTGAACAGTTAACAATGCTTCGACGGTGTTCCGCTTTTGTAAGAAAATGCCTTTGAATTAAGTTTCGCATGATTCAAAGTCCAAGGTGTTGCCAGCCGTGACAGTTGTCTGCAAAGATGTTAACAGCATACCTGTCATTTTCTATTTTTTTATGTTTTTGTTAAAGGAAACTGGGCATCTCTTCTTCGAGGTGTGCTCTTGAACCCTTAAAATCAGTAAGCGGTGTTTTCGTTTTATGAGAAATGTTTTTTTTTTTAAATTCAGTATCACATGTGTCATTTGTCATGTGTCAGGGGCCAAGGATTTGGCAGCGCAAAATGTCTTCTCACACGTTCAACATCAAACGTCGTATTTTCCACAGTTTCAGTTCAAAAGGAAGGAACCATTTTCTTTCCGAGTCACTTCAAAGTGTAACTTTAAACAATTCTACATTGATTTACCGAGCATCCTGTCAACAGATAATTGTTACCTTTGGCAACAAGTGGGATAATTTCAGAGAGAATCTTTCTTTAAAACAACCATTCCCTACGTGGGTGTGGAATAATTGGCACTCGTAAGAAATGGAAACGCAGCTGCTAATTAGCTAATGAGAACTAAACGTACTCACAAAGATTACTCACAAAGACAAATTAAGCAATTATCCAATATTTGCTGTATGAAGCACCCAGGATGAGTTATTTTTCCCAACAAATCACCTTTATCGCAATGTTAAGGCGGGTATTTTTCTTCCTTATTGAGGAGGTCAAGGACACACGTTCATGCATAATTGATCTCGAACAGAAGAGGCTGATAAATTGCCGTAGTCTCGTAATAGTCTCGTAAGTACTCCAAAAACGACTCATTCGGGATACCTTCAAAAGGGTGGTCTCTTAAAAATCAGCTGCTTGACCAAATATCATATATTAATATTTTATCATGTTCTGCATTTCACAAGCTCATATACATACTAAATGGCTCAGGATTAATATTGTATATGGTATGACAATTTATTGTCTTATAAGGTCGAACCTCTCCTAGCGAACACCTTAATAAAGTTGACACCTCTGCGTGTGTAAAATGGGCAGTTTCTGAAAGTCCCGATTTCTCTTAACATTATTGTTGCGATCATGACCTTCATATATTGGGCACTTCTATAAAATTTGGACCAGTCTGAATAGTGCTCACACGGTAGAGCTTTCACTGAGAGATGTTTATACTAAAATACATCTTCACTCAAAGGGAGAAGGATTACCAACATTAGCTAATCTGAAGAACCAGATGGTCGTATGAAGGGCCTGGACAGCTGAGCGGTAAAACCCTCGGCCTTCTCCGCTGGCGACCCAGGTTCGATCCTTGGTGTTGCCATGAGAGTGGGTTGTAGTATCCCGTCCAAGGTCGGTGGTTCTCTCCGGTTTCTCCGGCTTCCTCCACCTCTCTCACTACGATCTTCAACTCTATCAGTATATTCTATTTTCGCATTACATATCTAACTGTATACCAACTCAATCTGTCAAACTGTGTCGTTGCGGGCCGCATTTTCCGGAGACCTGTGACAGGCTCGAGCGCCGACTGCACTTTCAGTTAGTCAGACTGTCGTATTAATCGAGTTTGCAAATCACACGTTTTATGGTTCATATACGTCTAGTATACAAATCGAGAAAAATAACAAATTATAATTGTATATTTTTAAATCAAAATAAGTCATATATGTAATTACATATGTCCCAGTTGTCATGACACTCAGCTGTCTAAGAAGACATTCACAAAAGGAATTTTATCATTTGAATGCCAAATTTTGTAGGTGGTATATCCCAAAAAATTGAAGCATTGCTCAAAAGATTTGGGTTAGAGAGACATAAGTTCAGGTTTCCAGGGAGATTTTTCATGGACCCCCCCCACCCCCTGGATTTCAAGTTAGAAGATTCTAGGTGCAGGACCTTGTTGGATACTTGATTAGAAGATTCTAATTTGAACGGTTACGATTTGTACCCTGTTAACGGACGACTGCATCTTTGAAGGTCTAAAAAATAGAGAAATAATGCGTAAAAATTCGAAAATTAAATCCAGGTGGCGCCACCAATCTGCAGAGACTGATGAAACAGTCCATGATGAATATACATGCAAAGAATCACGGTGATCAATGCATCAGATGTTCAGATACTGGAGATTTAGTAACAAATTTTTGATTATTCTTGGGGGGTATGTCTGAGCCCCATAACTTGGGGGATATGAGTAAGAGAGACCTAATTTCAGGTTTCTAAGAAGTTTTCATGGACCTCCCTGGATGTCAAGTTAAAACATTTTAGATGCAATGATGACGAATTGTGCCCTGTTAACAGATGACCACATCTTTGAAGGTCATAAAAACAGAGAAAAAATGCGTAAAAATAAAAAAAAAATCAAGTGTCACCATCGGTCTGCGGGACTGATGAAACACTCCATGATGAATATGCATGCAAAGAATCATGGTGACCAATGCAATAATTTTCAAGACACTAGAGCTTTTCAATCAAATTTTCAGTTATTCTTGGGGGTATTTCTTAGCCCATGGCTCGGAGGATATGGGTAACAGAGACCTAATTTCAGTTCACAAAAGATTTTTCATACACCTTCCTGCATGTGAAGTAAGAAGAATTCAGGTCGTGCGGTTACGATTTGTGCCTGGTTTACGGACAGACAGAAAAACGGATAGACGACGGACAAGGAGTGATCGCAATAGCTCAGATGATTTTCAGTCAGCTGAGCTGAAAATTGGTCATATTTGAAACATGGGCTATACAATTACTAAGCTAAGTTGTCCAAGTACTGTATGGCTTTCCAGATAATTAATAAAGAAAAACATGCATAAAACAATATACTCTATTTAATTAAATGAACACGTCAATTGCCGCAGCGGTATTTATTTACTGTTCATGTGTTCTATTTTACCAGTCTATTAAAGGTGAATAACACTCGGAGGAATGATAAATGTTTACAGGCAAAGCCTATAACCTGATCAAACAGAAAACAACTAGTTAATTATCTAATGGATCCATGCTACAGAACAAAAGAAGTGAATATAATATATTTGGTAAAATCTAATTATGACGGTAACACTTAGTATCGGCTGAAAGAGTATTCTCTTGAGGATCTAAAGCACATATAGTGTTCAGCGTATTCTGTCAGGTGTCTTGGGATTAAGCTCGCAAGTACTATTTTCAATTGTTTAGGGAAAGTTGTATATATGTTCAACTGCATTTAACCTTTGCATAGATATTGTAAATCTCTATGTGGTATCACAGTGTAGGCAGTTTTATTTCACTTTACAACAAATGCGTAACAATGTTGGAATCATTCTGGGAAAATGACAGAATAGTTAACGTCGATGTCGAGAAAGATATTGCCTTCTTTTTAATTATGTATCATCATCTTAGAATATTCTAAAAACCAAACATTGAAATATAAATTAAGGTATGCCTCCTCTCGGGGGGAGGAAGGGGGGATGTTCTTCAGAAGATTAACTTAAAGAAGACAAAATCTATACATTCTTGTGTCGTTGGACAGCTATAGTGTCATCTCATTAACAGTTTGTAAAATAATAAAACTACTCTAGAAATTATATTAATTAATTAAATGAAAATTGACGGGCTCTCGTCGGTGCTGTGACACATGCCATGAACATGTCTTCTAACCGTAACTTTTGTGGGCGTGGGACAATATATTAAATAATGATTTAAGTTTGAGAAAATATTTTGTTAATTATCTTTTTATAAACCAGGCTATGAATTGAATCCGAAAAAAACTGTTTTTGCATATATAAATATTGTTAATGGTTTGGTAAATAAAAATCTGCATCAGGTTATTTGCATCGAGAAAAGGTAGTGACAGAAACATATATTTTAATCTTAAGTCTGCTGGGTTTTTTAACTCTTTTCGGAGTATCAACGTCAATCTCTTGAGTCAGTAGAAAAAAGTACCAAGTATTAATATTGCAAAATGCCATCGGATATCCTTCAGCAGAATATAATTCACAGCGCCATCTTAAGGTCAAAATCCTAATCTGTAAAAACAGCAGACAACGATTCTTCTTTCGTGCACAGCATCAGCAAGTTTCCGTACAGCGGTCAACCCGTGTCATCTCTGAGTCAGGCAAGGTCAAAATACCGGTGCTTAGTAACCGCAGGCGTCAGACTCTGCCACGCAGAGTCCCTAATCAAGTCCCCTCCCGCCCGCAGCTGTCTAAGCCCCACAATGAATATATGAATACGATATTATACAGAATAGCGCGGCCTGACGGACCGCTGGCAATATGATTATGCAAAACGTGCCCATGTTCGAGGAACCAAGTGATGTGATTATTGCTTCGAATATAAGAAATAACTCAACCCATCATCAAGCCCTGTACCATACATGTAACTATCCACCAAGGGTGACTAAAATGTTAGTTATATCTGATAGTACATTTTAGTCAGCAACCTACCTTTGCACTTGGGTGGGATTACAAACTCTAAACAATATGTGTCTTCAAAAGGGAGAAAATCCGTAATCATCTCTGGTATATCATGTTATTTAGACCCAGTCCAATTTTGGTAAGCTAATACGTATATATATTCTTAGATTAAATACGTGTAATCTCTTAATAATCCAGAAATGGTACACAAAGGCATGTCTCACTGCATATGGCATGGCGTCTGTGCAGAATGGCCCGAGTCTTCTTGGACCAAACACTTAATAACTGAGGTTAAAAGAACTTCCCATTGCCAATATGTAGCAGATTTGTACTACATAACATACTTATACAATCCTGCACTGTCCACAGAACTGATAACACAGCTCCCTTTCCAGAAAAATGCAATCGTATCGTGTTCAAACGTCACTTAGCTCTATATATGGAGAGACGAAACAGTGGACCCATCACAGGTCACGAGACGCTGTGGGCGGCGAACATGTAACGTTAGTTATTTGCCAAAGTCATCCAGATGTGCGATTTATTGTATACCTTCCGGCGGGTTGATATGAAATGTTTAATATACAGACACCATGATGTGATGAAAAGTTATGCCGTTTGAAGGAGTAATACATACATTCCATCTCAATGGGTTTCCCCATTAATAACTCTTTGATGTCTGATTCTTTGCCTCATTATTATATCAAGATATAAAACCAAATTTTGTAATTTGTGGTGTACATGCTTGCGAGTTGACATCAAAGGTTTTATATATACGAAGACACAATGATTTAATGAAATAAGAGCAGCCATCCCCCACCCCAAAAAAGTTTCATATATATATATATATATATATATATATATATATATATATATATACCTTTTCGATGAATTCCCAATTAATAACTCTTTCATGACTGATTCCCTGTGTCATAATTATATCACTAGATATAAAACCTGCTGTAGGGTATTTATAATATACAGCATTAAACATGTTGTCTCATAAAAGAAATATTCATATAAGCATATTTTGCTTGAGAAAGGGAGTCGCAAACGTATTGCGTACTTGAAATAATATATGCACAATATATAAATGTCACAATTTTGATTTCACTTTCTCTTCTGTTATACCTTCATGTTTATAACTAACCCTTACTTTAGTTTTGGTAGAGATTGTACAGATATGCTCATCAGTCAAACTAACTGCTCGGACATGATGACACTTTTCCTGTGATAAAACTGCCTCCCGTGCGCTCTCTCTCTCTCTCTCTCTCTCTCTCTCTCTCTCTCTCTCTTTCTCTTTCTTTGTTTTTCTCTGTCTCTTTCTTTCTTTTTTCTTTCACTTTCTCTTTCTTCTTCTCTTTCTCTTTCTTTGATTCATTTTCTTTTTCGATTTATTTGCGTATAATACAACTGCATTATATAATTTACAATATGATTAATTAATTCTCGTCCAATATTATTTCATGTCAAATGAAATATCTTGGTTTAACAATCCTTAATAATATAGGCGGGAAAAGGCTTATTAAACTTAATCAGAGGAACAGACTCCATGTACCTTGGAATACACAAAAAATGAATCTCATGCCAAGTAATATACTCGTTATAAATAATAATTAATCAGTTGTCCAGCTTTACTGATATAAAAGGACAATATCATTTCCGCAACACAAGCACTTTCGCCGCTGCTTGAATAAATACCCTGTCGTATAATGGATTCCATTATTCCAGATGAACTAATTAAATCTGCTTCTATGCGAGCTTTATATTACCAATCAGGTTAGATTTGAATGTTGTATCGGAACCCAATCAGTTGAACATAATATTTGTACTGATTTACGGACTATCATGAACTGCCTTGCAGCATAAAACATAAATTGATTGTGCCAGTGTTATATCCCCTAAAGATATCTGTAATTTCGAGTGAATAAAACCCATCTAATACTGGTATATCTGTATAATCATGCATGTAATATCATATAATGCGCCGTACGACCGACGTTTGACAGTATTAATGTCGGGGAGGACTGAATATCAAGAACGCTTATACATTACAGTGCAAAGCCAACGGGAATACAAAGCTTCATATTACCAATGTACAGTGTCCACTATGATAAAAGTCCCCCCCCCCCCACCCCCCCCCCCCCCCCCCCCGGCCTGATGGTTTCCTGACTGGACTAACTAGAGCTTAATATAAATGCCTACTGAGTCTTAAAATTAAGATAGAGCTATATATGTTTATATTTATAACGGCTGCTATAATTAAGAAAACTAGGAATATCTGTCGCAAGGAAGAGTTTAAAATATGACGAATAAAGTCGTCGAGCACATTACAATATATTCAAAGAGTAAATTTTTAAGCCCATGGCACGAACTTGGTTTTGTTCTGTGTGAACGCGGCTGACAAGTACCTTCTACCTTTGATATATACTTCCCATCTTATAATATTGATGTTCTATTCTGTTCAGTTCATAGCTAATATATTCTTCTACTTAAACAATAAACGTACCACCTGAAACACGTTTTGCTGGCCTATCATACGGGAAATTATGTCTCTCTTTTTTTTCTCGATGGAGTCGATCATTAATGATTTTTTTTTGTTAGAAATAATTTATGCGTATGGAATAATACAAATTACAAAAAAAAACTATTTTAAAATAAGACAGAATGTTGAACAAAATAAACCCCTAAAATGGGCAATAAAAAAATTTTCTAATGGTAAGCAGCGACGCTTCAAAGGGACAGGCCTTCATTTCCATGAACACATTTAGACGCATGCGCTGTAACCACGTAGTAAACACGCATGCGCTGTAATATCTGAACTCCACTTGAAACCAAAATTAAATTAAGAACAAATAACAACTAATTTCTGAAAGAGTTTATGCTACTATTCGGAGAATTGCAGAACATACAACTACAATGATGTCTAAACGTTTACTAATTCTATTTTTCGAAATATAAAGGACACTTTGCAGGTCTGGAAGCTGCACCAGATATATCCAAGTCTCACGCGTCTGTATTACTTCACAGGATCACCGAGCGATGTATAACAAACATATTTAAAGCCAGTTAGTCGCCGACCTTGTCTATAGAATTTTTGCAATATCTCGCTTACTCTGGGCACATATGTCAAGAAAACTTCTTGCAAGGCCTCTCTGACGGAGGACTAAGCTTGTTTTTCGACCAGCTTTTAGGAAATATAGCAATGTTTACAGACATAAAAACTATGTAACCTGAGGTGGTTGGTTGCACATGTGCGGACGTTGATCACTAGTTGTAAAACGCTGTTTGCAAAACTCTAGTTCTTCTGACCTGCCACCAGATGTTCTTGTTGAATGTATTTGGATTATTTTTTTGCCCCTTACATGTTATAAACACTTGGACATAAACAGCTGTGTACGGTGGAAATTTGGTGTTTCCTGGCCTATATTTATAATAGGTTCAAGTGATTATCTCTAGATAATAGTCGTATTGCAGATATCGGCGATAGTCCCCTTTAACCTGGCCGTGCAGCTACGTCTTGGCGTTATCCAGGCACCGGGGTTATTATCACGATCTACAAGAATGATATGTAAATCAATACATAATACAAAAAGCAGCATGACGTATCTGTAGCACCAAATTAATATTTCCACAGAAACGAAAAATTGCTAGCAACGTTGAGGTTAATGAACAGTACATAAAAAATAAAAATCTAGGAGATCGACGAAATACCATGTATACATTTAACCTCAATCAAGTCAGGTTTTTTTCCGAGAGCAATCGCTGCACGCCTGAGGATTAATAACAAAATATATCTAGAAGTAATATCGACAGGCTTTTAGAATTGCTGCCCAATGATTAGGCATGAAAAACACCTGTGGCAGGTTTTACGATAGGAATTAAACGAGCATTGAAAAATCGTCACTTATTTTATGATTTCCAAGAAGAAAACCAAAGCTGGGAATTACATGACGTTCACCTTTTTGCAATCAAGACAAACTCTCAGCTTTTTCTGCATCGGTCTGATTCAAGCAATGAATGATGGTATATACAACCTGAACGAGCATGTACTATCTCAAGACACTTATTATATTATGCATAGTGAAACTTTTAAACTACTGAACAGTTATTGACATTACAGTTAACACCCAGCGGTGAAAACACGACTCCGAATGCATTGCAATGCGACCGAGAGGGCCTACCCGAAAGTCTTACGCAGAGGTACATATTTTACCCGGCAGAATATTGTTCAGTAAACTGTGGACGACAAAAAAAAGTCCGTTACGGTTATAACTCTTAGGGGAAACTTTATGTAAAATGAAAGTAATATTGAAACGTTAGAAATAACGTGCTCGTTTATGAGAACATTTCGAGAGGAATCATGTAAGACACGGGCGGATCCAAGATTTAGGAAATGGGGGGTCCAGCCTAGGAGGACAAATGATAAAACCTAAAAAAAGGTCCCGAGGTCCGGAAAAAGGGGCCCAGGCTGCAAAAATTGGTCCTTAAAGAAGGGTTGCAAAATGCCCTCTGGATCCGCTTCATGAAGAATTTGTCCATGTATGGCCCATTTTAACATTCCAGTGCAAAGGCTTCATCTTTCACCGTTTTCCGGTGGTTATAATGTATTTTCTGAGCAGCTTGTTTGGCCTAACCTGATCGGACGGGGACAGATTAAATAACCGTGCTCAGACATCTCTCTCGTATGTAATGATGCGGTCACGATTTGCTCCGGCAGTTGATGAACCAGACGGGTCCTTTGGGATTGGAGAATCGAAAGTGTGTTTTCTTTTTATCTCTTACTGTAGATATTTTGAGGATTCAGGGTTCATTAGATTCAGGGACGAGGATTTTGAAGGTCAGGTCATTGGCCTACAGGGGGCACTGTCCGTTGAATGAGGCAAAAAATGCTCATACGATGACTAATTGTTTCGTTTAAGCCCTCAGCAGCATGTCAAGTCTAAGGGTGTATATAAGCCCCCCCCCCACCCGCCTATAATGAGGGAGGCTTATATCGGTAAATGAGTTAAATGTTCTTATTTCTATACTTATATTTGGGTTAAACGTTTTTGTTGGTGAACCTTTCAGGTCCACCGTGAGTGTAAAACCATTGATTTCAATTTTTTTTATTTCTCCCGCTATTTTCTGTTTGCTCTAGATCTTCAATACGACTGACTTGCAAAAGCTGAACGTTGGGCACATTATTAGTACACCTGATATTCGTTCTTTACCTACACGTACCATATTTTTCTGGTCAAACGTGTACCCCCATATTTTTGTCACTCATAAGTGTAGACCTAATTCTCACAGGTAGTAGCTACAAATAATATATATATATATATATATATATATATATATATATTTATATATATATATATATATATATATATACAGTGAAACCTCGTTGTGTCGAAGTCGAAGGGACCCTCAGAAAACTTCGACACATCCGAGGTTCGACACAAGCGGGTTTTATTTGGTTATAATTTAACTAGAGTTGTTCGGAATATCGAATCTGTAACTTCGACTTAAGCGGGGTATTAGACTTAAGCGAGTTCGACACAACGAGGTTTCACTGTATATATATATATATATATATATACAGAGAGAGAGAGAGAGAGAGAGAGAGAGAGAGAGGGATAATGTCATAATGTTATAGATTCTCTGGTGCATTAGCACATTCTCCTTGGATCCCGACTGAATTCCTGTTTGCATCTTACCTGTCAACGTATTCCCATGGTGAGTCTAACCTGTGATGAACCGGTCAGACAACTGGAGTATTTTAATGGGATACACGATGTGACTTTATTCGTCTAGACTCGCGACCTTCTCCCAACTGGTTCCCGACGAGATCATGTCGTGATTGGCATAGGTGTATAGCAGCAAGGTGAAGCGATTTCAGATTACCCCCGCTTAAGATTAACCCCCCCCCCTCCTGTAACTTGAAATCGATTTCAGAATACCCCCTGGGGTAACTTTAAAGCGATTTCAAATTACATCTTAAGATTACCCCTTAAAACGTTTTCTTTATGTTTAATTACTTAAAACTCATTTAATATCTTCCTTCTTGATTACAGAAATTAATTTGAATCTTTGTATATCTTATGTTTGCATGTCATGTTTCATACACTTTGGTGAGAATAAGGCTTACCATAAATATAACAATATTATTAACATGTTGCAACAATTTTGTATTTTTTTTTTCCTAGATTGACTCAATTTCATAGATTATAAATTTCGTATCTTTCTCTTATCTTGGTTTAATGAAATAATATATCATAGGTTAAAAACATAGGAATTTATCATTTGGTTAAATCAGCGAGGTCATATGTACAAAGCAGGTGTAACCTTAAATTTGGTTCCAGAGATAATCTATAATCGATTACCGTTTGGTAAGTCTTTATACAACGGTAAAGGTTAGGCCCCGATTACATCTTAGTTAAACTGACTGTCTGGTAATGGCATTTTTTTATTTCAGCTGACGGAAAGCAACTGTGGTATAGGAATTGCGCTTTGTCCGTCGTCCGTCCGGCCGTCTGTCGTGCCGCTAGCAAGGCACAATTCGCAACCGCTGGATCTAGACATTTTAAGTGAACATGTAGGGAGGTCAATAAAAATCTCCTTGGAAACAAGAAATTAGGCGACTGTAACCTATATTCTCTGCGCTATTGGGCTCGTAAGTTAAGTACCCCCCAGAAAAATTGATACAAAACCTCCAGTATTTTGATAATTTATGCAGCGGTCGCCTGAGCCTTGCCTTGAAAATTGACCATGGCTAGTTTTGTCAGATCCCGAAACTGGTGGCGCCACCTCTATTTTATAATTTTAACGATTTTTTATTTTATTTTTAGACCATTAAATGACAGCAGTTATGTCTGTGGTTAGCTGTGGTTTCATCCAGTGTCCTGAAACCCGGTGTGTTTATTGCTAAGAACGTTTATTTCTACATGGGTTCATAAGATACGATTTTCATGACCAATATCTGTAGTTTGGTTATGGAAAATGTAATCTCCCCTTCGTCTCTGTTTTTTATCAGATCCAGCCCGAATCGAAAAAAGCTGTGGAGTTATAAAGGTGCCCAATCACCTACCTTTTAAAAAAGAATTTGTGATTTCTGGCTTCTCCTGTGTACATATAATAATCTAAGGGTAATTTTGGTTGTGCAAGGTTCTTATAAGGCCTTCGTGAAGGATGTATGAACTTGTTTATCAACAACATGTTTCTTAACACAGCAATGTTGACAAACGGGAAAAAATATGTAACCTAAGTTAGTAGGTTGCATATATGCGGAGGTGGAAAGGTCAGTTGTTGCAAAACGCCATTTGCAAAGCTCTGGCTTATCACACCAAAGGCCCCTCTCTTTCAGGCAAAAATAAAATCTGGACTACATAATCAAATACGCTTTAGATTGATTCACACTACGGACGTTTTGTATACCAGCGTTAGCCAGTGTTTGAACAATCTGAGAAAGAGCCAAAACGTCGGCGACATTAACTTCGCTTGAAGGATAGTTTTATTCACATAATTGAGTTCAGCGCGTATCCACTTTTACGAACGTTTGCTATGGTTGCATTAAATTTTTATAAGCGAAGGGGAACTTTTCCCAACTTAGACCTAGCGTGTGTGCAGAGGTCGCCGACTTTGGAGAACTTAGGCAAACGAATACTCATCCTAGGTCAGCTGAGGTCAGCGTCAAACGACGCTCATATAAAAAGCTTAGTATCGATCTGTGAACGTTTTCTGGT
This sequence comes from Sipunculus nudus, assembly GCA_026874595.1. Taxonomy (NCBI): domain Eukaryota; kingdom Metazoa; phylum Annelida; class Sipuncula; order Golfingiida; family Sipunculidae; genus Sipunculus; species Sipunculus nudus. Next base: position 49,205,113 of record CM049307.1, on the reverse strand, counting down.
ATTCTTGAGCTTTTTGTATGTTCCATTCTTCCCGTCTCCCTTCTTGTTCGTAAACTTTGTCATTTATTTTTGCTGTTTTGCCTCATAATAATGCCAGCGTCTCATTCGACGTTCTCCAGCACAGACCAACTTTGGCAAGCTCTGCTTAACTTACCCCCGCGCTCAGGAACTTCCGCAAAAGGAATACAACGTAATAAATGTTCAGCATGTGGAAATGTTCAACGACCACGACGTTCGCCACCGTTTGCCAATGAACATCAGCCTTCATCAACTTTTCCCAATGGAGCCAGACTTTGCCCAAACGTCGATAAACGTCCGTCAAAACTTTTTATTGTGAATCCAGCTTTAATACTGAAAAGCAGCGCGGCCTTTTTCATTTTGGGTCTGTTTATCCTGCTTATACTTCTGAATGTAAAAGTAACGTTTACAGTCATCCAGTGCTACCGACTCACTTGTTGACCTGTGTCATAGCGTTTAAAAAAAAGTTACCCTCCCCCCCCCCTAAGATCTTGTATCTGTACCAGCTTAGAACATGCTAAATAATAACGTACCAGTATTTTCAAAAGGTTTGTTCATCTCCCGTAAATAGAAAGATCAACCTGCGGAACCAATGTCCAAAAGAAAAATCGGAATACCATCACCATTACAGCGCCGTGTATATTTACTTAGCGACAGTTCTATATCTAAAGTCTGTTTAAAGTAATCGTAAATATCTACTGAATGGTGCAATTACAAGATACAATCATTATAAAACTTCTTCAGGCTTTCTGCCAGCAACCCAAGGCCATCACAAAGACACAACCGACTGTGTGGTGGAAGTGTATAAGGAACTCTAAAACATTTAACCAGGATTTATGTAACAAAGCAACACAACTCTTGTGTATGCCTGCCAGTTCTGCATCTATAGAGCAAATTTTTTTTTCAAACTTTAGTCACATACAAAACAAAGCCTGGAACAGACTTGGTCTGCAGAAGGACGCCAAGTTGGTGGCCTGCTGTTGGGCCCTCAGGGGGAGTGAAGAGGTCGATTGGTGAGACCAGCACAGTGAAGCACCTTATTTGTGACATTCATCCTTGAACTTACGTCAAACATTTGTCCAACTGTAAATCTTTAAATTAAATCAGCATGCATATTACTGCTGTAAGTTAACTTTGATTACTCCTACAGTCTCAGTACTACATGGCTAAATTTGTATAAATTGGTTTTATTTGTGTTATTATTCTTGACCTTGTGTCATTTTAAATCATTTACTTTACTCTTCCAGGCGCAATTATAATGAACAACCTTGCCTAACAATACAAACACATTTTTTTTAATAACGTTGCTGTTGTTTATTTGGTTTTGGGCATTTTGATTATTAAATTGAGGTATTGACCAGTAATAGCCAGTATAGGCGACTTTTGAAGTATTGACCGAGCCGGCTAAAGCCGGCTTCAGTCTACAGTTATAGCCGGAGATGGCTCTTACCGGCCAATACTCCTCTATTTAATAAACAAAATGCTCCAAGCTGTCCCAAGTACATAAGTATTCAAGTTATACATTTATATCAAGCATCTCAAAACAATAATTTTAAGGTTTATACAGAATATGCATGTAGATGTTTATTGAAGAAATAAGCGCCTGCAACTTAAACTTTCTCAGTTCCATTTTCGTTTTGCATGATAGAACGAGTAAAATTATTCAAACAGCTCGACGCGATAAAACCTTTTGAGTAAACGAGATCATAGGTAATGTTTATCTTCTATCGGGCCTGGAAAACAACTCTTCCTTTACTTCTTGTTCTCTGTTGGGGGGAGCTTTGAAAGATGTTTGAAACATAAAGGCAATTTTGTGCCCGTTTCAATATGCTATTGGTTTCACGGAAAAAAACAAGATAAGGAAAATACCAGAAAATAATGTAATTGATTACTGCGGGCATAATGGCCTGATTTCTTTTCAGATAGGTAATACTGTTATGCCTGAAAACGCTATGAATACATGCAATATTTTATAATTACTGAATGATATTTAACAAATAAAGTAAAAGGCCTGAAGACCCATGTAACATGTCAAGGTCGCGGTCTTTCATGATACACTGTAGATGTCTCCAACATTAATAGTGTTGAGCCGGCGGCACACGAGACAGGACGTCCACAATGGTTAAGATCTTCTCGTCGGCTCCATTGTATCGAGTCTATACAAAATCAGTCTGTGGTTCTTAAAACAGCAGTCCACAGAACCCAGGAGCCCCAGACATACAGACTCGAGATCTGATTTAACAGTACTCGTTCTTACGGCCATTCACCTCTGTACGTTCTGAGTCTTTTCCGGTATGCCATTTGTAGTCCACCGTTGATTATTGTATGCTTTCCCGGAGCAGTTCATTTATATAATTTTATTTTATAAATATAGTGTTGCATATACCTAATTAAGACCGAATCTCTTTGAACAGTGACATACTTCCCCTTAATTTTAGGGAATTAAATCACATAATTTAAATTATAAGATAATGCTGTCAATCAGGTAAAAGTTGAGTCATATATTTCTCTCATATTAAAAAATCTTGTTTATTGCAAGTTTGAATAGCTTTATTGAATTATCTAAAAATAAGCCTATGCTTTAGAATGCTCAAATCTAAGGTACATTGTGAATGATAAAATGTTGAAAAATTTAACGAAAATTATCTTTGTATTATATATATATATATATACATATATATATATATATATATATATATATATATATATATATATATAGTGAGAGGAGAAATTATGATATTCTTGGAGAGGGGTTTGTACTGTTTGTCTTAAGGGGGAGGTCTACCTGTACTCCTTTTGATTGTCCTACTGAGACCACTCACATATTCTCAATATGTAAGGCCACAGGCATAAACTAATGTATACAATGCAAACATGATATTTTTTAAATGTAGGACCTGTTGCGGGATAAAAGCTGCAAATGTTAGATTTGACAAAGGTGAACGTCAACTGAGCACCATTGCCCTCGGGTCACTTATTACTTTCACCTTTGCAGCCGTGATCGTATTCCTGGACAACCTTGAGTAATACATGAAACTGTTTTGTCTGCCTTCTGTAGAGGGAATCTGCCCGACTCCCACATCATGTCTGGGTCATTGTGGGTTAATAAAAACCTATGTTTTATATCTTACGAGGGTATTATTCGGCAAGGGCACCCGTAAATAGCATAGGATGCTTCATAAAGGATCCCGTGCGTCTTACTGAAACAGGATTGTTTTTTTTTCCATATGTTCTTAGGACGGGTCTGTACGATACATATGATTGATGTTTTACCAATATACATTGTTATTTATTAAAATATATGTCAGTGTAATATTTTTTTTATTAGTACATTTATATTACTTATTTCTGAACTCATGCTTCAATGTAGTCATCATGTGTCTCCAGATACAGACGTTAAGGTTTGTCCATGACCGCTGAAGGCGGTGCGTGTCTGATGTGTCAGGAGATACCGGGATTTCCAGTAAAGTTCGAGAAACGGTGGTAGAGCAACCAAAAGCCAACACCAACTTGCCCGAGAAGGCAAGTGAGTCCAACATAAATATTTACCCAAAGGCCTGAATCTTAAATTATCTTCAATTCGCCATTAGCATTTTCTCTTTTGGAGAAATGAAACCATATTGACGATACCGCTTTATTTTAAGGTACTTTCACTGAAAGAAATATAATTAACGAGCAAACATTTGGGCATGTTACTGTCTATAGCATGCAATGAAAGGTACAATACATTCATGAGGGACTCTTTGTGGTCTGGTTTCAATCACAGATTTTATTAAGGCAAGTATATGAAGTAAATGTGTAGCAAGTAAATAGATTAAAGATATAACTTGTCCAACTGCCCAAGAACTTTAAAAAATAATGCTGATATTCCCGTTCTTTCTCCATGCCAAAAACAAAAATAAATCTATTTTTTATTAATTTTATTTTGTTGATTTAGTGTGACTGTCGTGATGTACATCAGACATATTCTCACTCAATGTGCCAATGGCGAGCGTGGAAGCGTTTAATTTCATCCAAATCATATTTCTTTGCATCCCTCTGGAGACCAACTATTCATTTTAACATGACGTTGCTGTTATTTTATATTTCCCCGATCAATGTCGTAAGAGAAACAAAGATATTCAGTTTCCTTTCCGATATACGGCTTTCCTCTTCATGATATCCCAATGTCAGACGGCCTCCCACCAATCAAATGTATGATCCCGGCTTATCACCCAATAGGGAGCCCTTGTTCTTTGACCCTGTCTTCTTAAAGCCATCCCTGGGCGAATCACTCGGGTAACATGTCTTTTTTATCATTCTTAAAGAAATTTCATATGTAGCCACTGATGTATAGCTGCGTATTGAATAAAGGGAACATGGAATAATTCCATATTTTCAAACTGATAGCCTACATAAATATGCCTGTTACTGACTTACTGTCATCTATGGAATAGGAGTGCCCTTGATTTGTCTAGCCATTCGACCGGCTGTCCATTTACAGGGCACAGATCGGAACCGTAAAACCTAAGAAGTTCAAACTAATAGGTCCTCTTGGAAACCGAAATCGGTCACTATGACCTAGATTCTCAGATATTTTAAGTAAAATTAATATTAATCAAGAAGTATAGAGCTTACTTAATGAATCTTTTACAGGTTTTAGCATTTTGAAATTTCGCTTTGTTTATTTATTGATATCCGCACGTGCCTGGAATCTTGGGACCCTAATCTTGGACCTCAAAACAATTTTGAGGAAAAAAAGTTTCTCCTCCGGTAAACAGTCATCAGTTTAAGGTCTACAGAAAACAAACATGAACGTATCCACGGAGCCCTACTGAGCCCTGGTCATGTTTTAGTTGGCCTGGTCTCACCTGAAGCAAGTGACACTCACCCTTGATCTATTTGTTCTGTCTGCAGGACGGAGGGGTCGCCTGGGGTTAAGGCATATAGGATAATTCCACATGGGTGAAAATCTTATTTAAAATACCCAAGCCTTGATTGCTCCATGAACCATAGTCGGTCTTGGTTAGGGAAATAGAGAAATGTGTTAATGAAATAGTACATTCATGGAACAGAAGTAGAAATTGCACAACAGTATAAATACCTAGGGGTAGTATTAGATGTTAGGCTTTAATAGGTTAATAATGTGAACATAGTATACCTTAAAAGGTAGCAGCGTTTATACTTCCTTAAGAAATTAAAAATGTTTATTTTGGATCGGTTTATTCTATTCTTCGATGGTCCAGAGTGTGATATCTTATGCTTTCATATGCTGGTTGGGAAATCTGACAATTGAGAACAAAAAGAAAATTGAACGGATTAGAATTAGCTTAAAAGGCTATTTGTTTTATTTTGGAGGACATAAATATAATTTATGAAATAAAATTATGGATATGATAAAAAAAATTCAGGTAAGGCCAAAATAAAAAAAGGTATGGTTCTCAGGCACTTTTTTTCAGAATTGAATGCGGGCGGGCGGTTTTTTTTTATTTTAATTTTTTGGTATGTTTCGATAAAAATGTAAAATGAGAAGGGGGAAACATGATAATAACATATTTATATTGCTTAACAAGTAAAAGCACTAGATAACAAAGGAAATTGTACGAGTTTATCTTCTTGAAAGAAATGTTCGAGCGGCTGCAGCTCGATATTGGTAATTTTCTTTTGAAAATAAAAATAAAAATTGTTGATGTGGGGGTTTAAAATTGATGCGGGCGGTGCCTGAGAACCATGCCTTTTATTTTTTTTTACCTAAAATCTTGCTCAAGGTTATATTGTCTGGTAACAATCAGACCGAAGGCTGCAGTCTCTATAATGCAAAACAAACAAGTATCCTAACTCATTTGTCCCGAAGGCGATTAGATTGTTTAATACATAGGTATATCACAGTATTATTACTTCATTCATTCTTTTTGTTAATTCTTACTATCATAGTACAATGTCTTTTTTCTCACTCAGCACTTTGTCTGATGTATAAAATCACCCGCAAGGCAAATACCTGTATTGGTATGGAATGAATCATGTTTCTAGTGACCCATTATGCCAAGTGTGATGAGACTGTGAAAAGAAAGGGACATACGTATCTTGTTTTTTTTTTATTTTCTCTCTCTCTCTTTCTCTCTCTCTCTCTCTGTACAAAAACATTTCGTCAATGATTAGAAACTGTGCCAGGGACAAAAAAAACCTTAGAAATTAAAAAAAAAAATCAATATATAGTAATAAATATGTAAGTTACAGACTAGCATGTGGTTTGTTTGCTTTCTTAAATCAGCATTTGTGTCAATTACCTGTATCTAAATATTTAAGGTAATTATTCATACTCGGATGGAATGAGGGGATGTGTTGGGGGGTGGCTCCTTCTCCCCTTGACTGAGCTATATTGTTGTGGTGACATGGATGCATTTATGTGTCTTTGCCAAACCTTAACACGTAAACATTGCGCGCGAGGATTTATCATCCCCACATTTTACGCCGCTACTAACCCTCACAAGAGACGGTTATTAATGTCATTTAGCTGGCGGAGTGTACCGTTCATGCCTTGAGCGTCCTGAATGTCTTCCGCAGATGTCTAGTGGTGATCTCCATAGAAGCTGATCAATCAAACACGACAAAAAATGGCACGACTTTAGATTATTTGACGTCGATTGGATTTTCCTTGAGAGGATGAGGCCCTCGGGGCCACGTAAATGGATTTGATTAAGCATAATCCATCATCCGGGCGCAAAAACCATAGTAACCGGCGCTAAAAAGCGGGTATTTTACGGCCGACTTGACTTGAGGGTTAGCTACTCTCGATATGATTGTGATTTAAATAGCTAGTTTCGGGGAAGCTTATTTGGGTATAACTTACATAGGTACAGATAAGGTGAAATTAGGATGATATTGCCATTTGGGCGGTCACACGGGTTAATTTTAGCTAGACAGTTTAATTTGACGAATTGAATTGAGTCTGCTTTGTTTAGACAGTGATGGAAGAACATGTCGCCCTCGACCTTGACTTCAGAATCTTTGATTGTTGGCTCGGCTAATTTTTCATTATTTGTGCTATTGTTTGAACACTTGGAGAATTTGCAAGGTAATTTATCATATTACATCATTTCTAATCAATTGCAATGTTTGAACCATAAATTTTGCAGAATGTTTTCCGGCCAGAGCTTCTTGGCTCTATTGCGACAAGGCAGTTTTCATAATTTCATGTGGAACAACAAAAGAACACAATTTCTAATAAAATGTTTACATAATAAAGAACACATTAATCAATTGTATTTATATATGCATATTTAAATAATTCAATAAGATTATTTAGGCCTATCAATGGTCACAATAATATATATCATGTCATTCCATACACATATCATTATCAGATTGTTGCAAGAATTACCAAGAATGATATAAAATGTATTTAAATGATTTACATAGCGTGCCTGATACATGTAAGTTATTTATTATAATGGATTTAGGAATCATTTGCTTTGCATTGTTGATCATACATTTTCATGTTTAAAATCTGTCAATTTAAAGTTTCAGTTTTATATTGCATAGACAATCTTCTTTCAACATTATATTCCCTGATGAGAATATAAAATTAATAAGGTGATCGCCTAATATCAATGATACATTTAATGCTACATATCATATCACTCATGTTACTTTGAAAAGCTGCCGTTTTGGGTAATATATTTATTACAAAATGCCAAACAGATTCAAGTCATTATAAACGATTTCAAATGAAAATTTCCAACACCCTAAATTTGGACCATAAAATTTGAATATCTTTAATTTTAAAGCAACTTTCCACCATACTGCTGGTACGTTAATGAAGGTTGTCCCTGTATGGTATAATATCAACAGTTTGTTAAGCTTCAGTGTTTGATAATTATTTCATGTTTTGAGTATAGGAGTAGATTTGATTTTTATGAATCATCTAACAAACAGAATGATAGAAAAAAACATTATTCTTTAATGTAAAATAAAATATTTGACTAATTAAAAAAAATCTACCAATATTTCAATCTCCATTCTGGTAAATGGTATATAATATTAGTGGATATGTCAAAGAATATACCTGTGTAACCGTTGATTATATGCTACAATTTTGATCGGCTATTACGGATAAGCTGAGTTAAATTATGTTCATAGGAAATCTTAACCTCTCACCCTTTGTAATCACTAATAAATAAATATAATTAGAGTTAGTCAGATATGGTGTTTTGGACAGGTACCTCGAAAATTAATACAACAAAATGAGTTGCTTTCCACTGTAAATAATCTTGTTATTTCTTTACCAATTTTACTAATTAAGGACTTATTCATAGTTATCTTGCAAGTTTCTGGTAGGCGGTAAATTGTGAGCACAATCAAATTTAATTCAGTTTAAATCCCCAAGTCAACGTTTATCGTTAGGTGTCCAACTGGCATTATTCTTACTGGTTTGTTTAATGTTACTATCGGTTTTACCTGTTACTGCCAAGTTATTGACGGAATAGGAGTAATTTTAAAATAATGAATGCTGAGTGGAAGAATATAAGAATGATTGAAAGATATCACTAGGTGGTTAATTTTAGAGAAAATAATCACAAACTATGTGTACAAAAATGATTACGTATAGAATAAAAAAATATATATATATAAGATGACTCGGAGACGTGTGGCCATACTGCGGAACAATAACATAGAAGTAAACAAGGACTTAGATATAACAAAATCCAACTTGACAGGCCAATTTTCAGCTTGTCGAATAAAAAGGAAACGTGACCAAGACTAAGGCGGCACCCCGGCTATATAATCTGACTGGTCTGGATTCATATTACATGCCTTATGATTAAAGCAGTCTTGAATTTTTTTTTTACGTGAGCCGCAAGGTTGTTTATCTGGATTTGAACCAATTTGAACCAAACTGTACTATTGTCCGCTAATGGAAAACAGATACATTCTTACATAAACAAACATGTGTTCAAGGCATAATCACTGTTTCGATTAATACACACATCATTTGAGAGCTGCACTGCTTGTAAATGATGCAAACGCCCAAGTTTCCGACACGTATTGCTTAGAGGTATAGGGACGAAAGTTGCACTCATAAGAATGCGGATATATATATATATATATATATATATATATATATATATAATTAAACGTCGAAATTACGACAACTAACGGGACCTTGATAAAGTGGTCGTATTTTCGATGTAGTCGTCTAATCGATGTCTTATTTAAAAAGCAAAAATGATTCAGGAATGTGAGCAAAAGGTAGTCATTTTGAGGGAGGTCATCGATAAACTTTGCTGGTCCTTAGGCGAAATTTTATTATGTATATATATATATATATATATATATATATATATAAATGTGTGTATATATAGACATATATACATATACATATAAACATATACCTATATATATATAAATATATATATATATATATATATATATATATATATATATATATGCGGCCGGCCGGCATGTCTTCGCTATGAGCTGTCGCTCGCCTGGTGTAGGACATATAAAAGAAACCATGCCCGTGCTAATTAGGTTCTCAGCTTATGTGGGTTCATTCCCATAAGAGAACCGGGGATCGTTTGTTCCATATTGGTAATTTATTAGACAAAACTACTGTCACTGATGAAATTGCAGGTGTTCCCATAGTGACCTGTCAAATACAATCAGATTATCAGATTACCAATTCACTGAAGTGCATGACTTGGTTTTACATATATCAATTCAGGCCTCTGGGACACCGTAAGTTATAACTCCAAAATAGATATGACTCTATGAACATGTCTTGAACTCCTGTTATGGGGAAGCCCAATTCATTTGTCTTTAAAACCATTACATGAAACTGAAATGTTACTGTATATTAGATTGCGAAAGAGCTCTGGATGGTATGAAGCATTCTTTTAAAGCATCAAAAGTTGAGTGGCTGAAAGTTCTGAATCTTTCCAAAGCCCTGTCTGTTGTAGAGATACATACGTTTGATTTTTACTGATATGATATATTTTATATATTGAAAATATATTTAGTATACTAGAGACATACCCTTACCTCCGACATGCGGCTTTCGATATCCGGGATTTCGTCTGTATTAAAAATGGCAGCATCCATGAATGGTTTTGAAATTGTTAAGGCAAGTGTTTGATAAGGGCACGGAAATACGACAGTGAGAAACTCCGAGGACAGTCTCAAGGTGGAAGTTTGGTGGCCATTAGACCCGTAACTTCCATATAGAACCCGGAAGAACGCTCTTTATCCACCGCGCCCTCATGAATTATACGATAAGCAAATAAGAAGTATTCAGTATCCAGTAGGTCGGATTGTAGATAACTGATATCGTTCATCCCCGTGTAGTGACGAATCCATGCGGTTGTCGATATCAATCTGACACACACTTTTGTTTGACAATAAGAAAAAAAAACCCTGAAAAGTGTAAGCTTCATATGAACAGTCCAACAGCAAAAAAAAAAAAGAAAACCATATGCACAAACCGTGTACCTTCACCCTTTCAGATATGTGTTTATTTAAAAATATGCCAGGTTAGCAGAGCCGGTCTCTCCGGGAATAGCAAGTACACTAACCCCTGTGTAAAAAGATCGATTAGAACCAATGTGTATGCTTTCGGTTCATTCAAGGGTGGTTTTAATTGACAAGTGGTCTTACCAGACAGGTGCTCTTTCAGACAGGTTCCACAGTCGTGAGCTTGTGTGTTTAAAACAGGGTTGGCTGGCACAGGAAAACCGGCGCAAGCTTAAAAAGTAGGATGTATTACGAAAATAAACTTGGAAGGTTGCTTCGACACAAAAAACAAGAGCACTGCAAAATTGCTTAATACACCCGTCGTATGTACTGTGACCTATGACCAAATAATTATGCACAGGTTATGCAGAAAATTTATCCCAGGGTAGTTAACTTTATGTGTAACATCCATGAGGAATGTCAAAAAAACTCAAAACAATACCGCATAGAATTCTGGTCACCTCCAGCCTCATTAAATATGCATGGATTTTGCAAGGAATTCAACTTAGGAATGGCATTATATTGGTTACAATATTTGGAAGTATTCCTTGTTAGCCGCCTTCGGTAAAGAAATGTTTCATGCTTGGTGAGGAATGACTGTTTCGTCCCCCCCCCCGCATACGTGCGTATATAGAGCTTGGTGTGTGTGTACACAATACGATTGTATTTTCTGGAAAGGTAGCTGTGTTATCAGTTCTGTGGACTATGTAGCATTAAAACTCTTGCAGCATTGTATAGGTATATGATGTGGAACCTAACTGCTACATATTGTCAACAGGAAGTGCGTTTTAGCTTAGTTATTAAATGTTTTTGTCCAGTAAGACACGGGCCATACTGCTCACAGCCCCTATGACATATGCACTGCATAAGAACGAATTCATAGCGACATGTCTACGTTACTATTTATGTATCATTAAGAGATTACACGTATTTAAATTAAGAATAAATATGCGTATTAGTTAAACATAGCTGGGCTGAATGTAAATTAAATGATATATAAGAGATTATAATTTATTTTCTCTCTTTCACAGATACATATACTGTGGCTCGTATAGGACATGCACAAAATTACTTTTATCTCGTTCCCACGCGATAATTATCTCGTTCCCACGCGTTAGTATCTCGTGGCCACGCGATAATTATCTCGTTCCCACGCGTTAGTATCTCGTGCCCACGTGGGGGCAGATTTGATGCCGTAATCCCCGACCGGGGAGGGTGTGGGAGGGGGTCTCACCCTCCCAAGGTTTGGAAAATTTTGAAAAACTGTATGGGTACTACTGCATTCTGGTGCATTTTATTGGTCAATGCTTATTTAGTAAAACAGTACCTCATTGTAGGGAGATTATATGTTATCTGTCTGGCAATGGATTCATTTTCACACAGAATATCAACTTCGCAGTATTTTTTTTTACCTCAAATCCCGGAGTCTGCGGCCCTATATAGCGCGAAGCGCCAGAGCAGAAGAGTATATATATATATATATATATATATATATATATATATATATATATATATATATATATATGAGAGAGTGCAAATATCCAATAATAATAGGATGGGTGTTTTTATACCCCGGTTTCGCCGCCTATGAATACATAACTGAAGTTTTAAGAAGTAGAAAGAAAGATGTTTAGGGGAAGAATGAGCAAATTTCTCGTGAAAAGGTCTCCTTAACCCCTCCCCCCGGTCATAATGAAGTGGCATGGCTGAGACCTTTTGTTGTAATCTTCTCCCTTGAGACATAACACAAACCGACATGTTGTTTACCCTGTTCTATATATCCGAAATTAAATAACCCCAACCCTAGCCCTAACAAATAAGATTTTCTGGGAAGGTAAAATACAAACAAGTGTTTCAGTTTAATTCATATGTTTGGTACACAAGGGTTTATATCACCCTTACCCTAAAACAAACTCAATACAGTTTTCCATAAACAAATAAAAATGGGCTAGTTGAACCAACGCAATGAAATGTTGAACCAACGCAATGAAAACTGCTGAAATTTACCTCAAAGCAATCGGCGCAAACGCACATACAACGAAATACATACAAACAATTTAAGCTGCTTCGACGCTCGATATAAAACAGACCACAGTCATTCTTGTCCAAATGAGGGCTTAAGCTAGCATGGCATACTAACGCGTGGCCACGCGATACTAACGCGTGGGAACGAGATAATTATCGCGTGGGAACGAGCTACTATCGCGTGGGAACGAGATAATTATCACGTGGGAACGAGATACTATCTCGTAGGAACGAGATAATTATCGCGTGGCCACGAGATACTATCACGTGGGAACGGGATAAAAAATAATGTTGTGCATGTCCTATATGAGCCACCGTATACATATCTTATAAATCCCACCAAAATTCATAGGTGGGTGGCGAATTCCTGGAAAGTTATCGTGGCGCCAACACCAGGAAGCCTGGTGATCCACGACCTCATTAAATATGAGTGGTTTTGCCTAGAATCAAACACGGGCCAGATAATCATAATGAGTAGCTATGTTGAGTTTCGTGTAAATCCATCCAAGCCGCGAAAATTTCTCTCGGCGACACTTAAAGGTAATGAACGGATGGTGCTAAAACCATAATACGCCCCGTCCAAAGAAGGGCGTATAAAAAATATATTGTGACCTTTGAAACAGGAAAATTGAAGAAACGTAACAGTGGTACATGGTATTTCTGATGCAGCAAAGATAGATGTTCAAGGCCACCTCTGCAGTACTTACTAATTACACACGTGGTCAAATCCCGGCCTGGATTAATGACACTAATGGACCTCGCCGCAGGAAACCCAATATGTCCACTGCAAGCTGACAAGGTCTCTGCTAGAACGAGCTGTGAATATAGATTACCGAGAGTATTTGAAAAGACAGGCTGGTCTGAGTCGGTGTAGCTTAATGACACGCACGCACACGTGTGAACAGAGGGTTATGGTTTCGCCAGCGTTTGCGTGTTTATATTTTGCCAGCGTTTTTTTTTTCGTGGGATTTTATATTTTCCAGGATTGTTCAAAGAGGTGCTGATAAGATTGCCATGAAAACACACGGAATCAGCGTTGCAAGATGCAGTGATGAATTATCATTAGATTTGACTTGAGGCTTTTGAACTCAAGTGCTAGAAATATATTCGCCCACCTGGAATAAAGCACTTGTTATCGTGAAAATAATCGGTGAGGGAAAACGATGTGCACAGACATTTATGAAACTAATTGGATTTATAGGCTTTAAAGGGCCTAATCACATAAAGCATGATGAATTAAAATATTGCTCTGAAACCGTTGGCTTATTCCTGTACACGAGTGTTAAAAACAATGGACCGGGCGCGATTACAGGCATCAACATAAACAAAGCAGGTGGGACTCGTGCATCACCTGGGTCACAACACATGTAAATCAGGACATGCCCTGGGTGACTTGGCCCTCAAAATAGACTAGTTTGGTCTAATCTTTGTTTGGGATCTGTCACGCATACACAAAATCGGACCTCCGGTCATGCGGCCTTGTTATCGTAAACAGACACACACTGTGTTTACATACACGCAAACCCATAACAAGGTGTTAAACAGCTCAATGGGAGATATTGCGACCATGCGCTGGAATGGTTTAGCTTAGAAACTTGTATAAAGCAAAACTTAAATGAAAGTGTGAGAGAATATGCATGATGTTGCTCCTGACTATGCCCCTTTAATGATGATTAATAATTATCTGAATAACTAAAGGAATTTGTCAAAATGCCCATTAACATGAGCTCTCCAGTATTGATTTCTCACTGGAGAACGCATTTAGAATTATTCGGGCGCGAGTACTGGGGTACGACTTTAAGGAGCAATATCACAGTTATGTCTAGGACCCACCTCCCCATCCCCAGTTTGTGGTTTTCCTACACCCCTGTTGGGGATAACCTGGTGGAGAAGATCCCGATAAATATTCATTTTGTAAAGTGTAGGATTTTTATGCTGGGGAAATTTCAGATCTCTCTCTCTCTCTCTCTCTCTCTCTCTCTCTCTCTCTCTCTCTCTCTCTCTTTCTCTCTCTCTCCATCATCATAAAATGCATAACTATTACATTCAAGTTTTCAATATGTATTTCATAGCCAATGAGCTAAAGTGTTGTCTTTTTTTTCGATATCTAAATCTTACACATATTGTCTGGCCTAACATCTTGATAATTTTATGACGTGTATTCATAATATTTTTACTCAAACTGGCTCCCTCAGTATTATTCCTTGTGGTGAGGTTGATTCTAGTGTTATCCATTAAGGCTAAGCATCCGCTCTAAAAAAAGTCGTGGTTCTTTGCCTAGTGGTTTATATTTGCACACAACACTATATCAGAGCCATCATTAATAAAACTGTTAACGGGGTCCACAAGGTTCACGAATAATTTTTTTTATCAGTGATGCAGTCCAGTCGACATCGTTCGAGTCACAGTGCAAGTCCGAGTTAAGGCCACTCGAGTCCAAGTCCTTAAGGTTAGAATCTGAGTTCACATACTCGAATCCGAGTAGTTTGGAACCCGAGTCAAAGTCCGAGTTCAATATAAATCTCTTTTTTTATAAATATTTGAAATGGCCCTTTGAAATTACCATGTGTATATCATGTGATTCGAGACACTTGTGTTTACTTGCATTTAGCATACAACGCAGAGCTAAAGCTAGGTATATATATATATATTTTTTTTTTTGGGGGGGGGGGGGGGTTAAAATCTGTCAGTAGTGCGCATGCGTATATGTCTTAATAGGATGTGATGGACTTATTCTTTTTCTACTGGACTCGAGATGGATTCGGCTTGTATCTCGACTCCTTACCTCCGTATCCGAGTACAAGTCCGAGTCCAAGACCCCCGAGTCCGAGTCCCTGAGAAAGTGGCCTCGAGTCTGAACTCGAGTTCTACACAAGTGGTTATCTATATAACTACATAAGTGGTTTTCTATATGTCCGTACCGGTCGAGAGATTACTATGTACAGTAATGTGTAAAACAACGCACGTACTTTTGAGATTTATATACGCACTCTTACAGGAAAGAGCAATATTCTGTGTGATAGCCCTTTGTTAGGATTGTGTTTATGTGTTCTGGTTCTTTTTACTTTGTTTGCAATATTATTAAAACGGAGCACGATTAAACAAAAAAGTGTAATTTCTTTAAGTTGCCGTTGGTAGAGGTTTTTTTTTCTCAGTCATTTTAATTTAGAGTTCTGCGGAAATTGTTATTGCTTTGATTACTTGTGCTTGTTAATTAATTAAAATTCTCCCGAGAGGATGTAAAACATTTATAAAACTTAAAACCGTAATTTACGGCAGAACACGATTCGAAAAGAGTGGTTCCATCAAGTGTAATTCAATAAAAAAAATCCACGATTGCTTTTCCCAGATTTATTCACTGTTAAAAATCGCCCATGCAATGTATATACAAAAAATCCTGCCTGTCCCCCCAAAAATGCAAATAAAGTAAGAATACAATATTTGCTCACGAAAGTTTCACGCTAAAGACATGTTGGTAATACGTAATTGATCGAACTACACATTTCCAAATTTACACTGCATCCAGGAAGCAGTGATCATCTGTGAAAGGTTACCCGTAGGTAATCTTAACATATGTTATATAAAGATTCAAACTAATTTTGGAAATCAAGAAGAAAGAAATAGTATTAACATAAAGTAAACAAACATAAAGGAACAACCATTTTGAAAGGGCAATCTGAAATCGTAGGGAGTAATCTTAAATCGATTTTTAGATACGGGGGTATTCTGAAATCGATTACAGAATACCCCCAGTAATCTGATGATCGGGTAATCTGAAATTGCAACACCGGTTTTCCGTTAAGTCTGTTGAAGTGACTCGTCTCATTTTTTAAGCTATACTGACGCAGAAAATAAATTTATTGTAAAGTCCCTCAATGCAAATCCTGCTAATCAGCAGATTATATTAAATCCGGCACATGGTACTTAAACGTAATATTCACATTTAAGGTTTTAAACAAAACACTAACAATAAACCGGAGATTATGAAATACGCCACGGTGATACGACTGATACATATCGGTATCATTGTTTTCTATTAATGGGCTAAATTGCCCCATACATAAGAGATAAAGCATCTGAGGTTATTTTGATGGTTCATCATTATGGATATCATTTTGCTCTTCTTTAGAAGATGGAGCATTGTGTTTTGTGGCCTGGCCGGATAAAGATAAAATCTCATTTATCATCTACATACTGCCGTAAGGTAGCTGGGGACAAAGTTAACGGGGCACTGACATGATATTCATCATGTAACCATGACAACCGGAGTGTTGGAACCTAAAGGACTACAGAAACATTTTATACTAAATGTAGAAAACCTCTTTGCTGATCAATTTTGACGGAATTTATATTAGGCTCCGATAAAACCTAGTAAATCCGATTTGAACCCCGTGTAAATTCCCTCAGAAACATTACCATTGATATAACGCAGGCCGGCATCCAGCGATGCACACAACAAAAATAATGCCCTTGTGCTTTAAACCTTAGAAACGTTTTATTATAGAAGACCAGTTCTGGGATGGATTGAATTTTCCATCCGCGTCTTAAGCCTTTGGGAAATCTATGAGACAAATGCGGGGAGGTACTTTATACATTTATACAATGTATTTATACATTTTCTGCTGAAGCAGATCTATGGTGTTTCTTACGTTGGTCATGTTTATGATGTTAATTGGCTATTGTAAGAGGAAGGAATGGCGTTGGACCTTGTTTAACCCCACATCCGTATTTTGTCGTTTCTTGTCCCGGCATATGACAGAATTGAATCATTCATCGTGTGTTTAATAACGCATTAAACGACACGGGGCAGTTAAAAAAAGCACCGGAAGGCGACGTGCTTAACCCGGCTCGATATTTCAGCGTGATTCACCAAGCGTTCTCTTACGCTGATCGATACAACCCCGCCAAAACAAAACCCAGAGTTTGCTATATCCGCTGCAGTGGAGGGTGAGAAGATATTGCCGAGTTATGTATGGCCGTTGTGTTAATTACCATGCGTGCCCGTGGGGACCCAACGCTATGCCTCAGTTTCGGAGATAAACTTCAACCCGTCACGAGTCAGGCTCAGCTCCATCATAATTTACGGGGTAAAGACCATTAATAACGGCACCTTATTTCCCCACCCTTCAAGGAACCCAGAGACCCCGGGAAGAAAATGTAATTGCCAATCTAAGTGAAGAATTGAAGATGCTCAAAGGTTTTAGCCCCAGGCCTCGGCGCCTGACGTTGCTTAACCCTCAGACGAGAATTATTAAAGCATGAAACTGGACGGTAAATTAATCAGACTTGAGCTACATGGTCTGCTCGCCGCAGACAAAGTTTGATCTGTCACGTAAGGGGCTTTTTGTCTTTATTTATTTGACCGTTGTGGCAAGGGAACTGTTTTCTTCCAAGGTCTTGCATAACGCTGTTTTTTATCCCCACATATTCATATATGTCATATTTTGCTCAATAAATCAATACTGAAAAAAATCTAATAGTATAATAATTCTTTTCATGCTGCGATTTTGCAATTTATTATACACACACAGTTAGTGTATTTGTGGGCTGGGTTCGTAAATTATGTTGAACTAGAGAGGACAGGGAATCAAATGACGAAATTAACAGACACAAGACACCACATTAAAAATAAAAGCAATAATTAAGAAGAAAAGTACGAAGGCGTGAGGAGAAGAGAAAAAAGAAGAAAGAAAGGAGAGTGTATTTATTTATACATCGTATATTCATCGTGATTAGATGAACGCTTTTATACACTATCCATACATTGAAAAGTCACTAGTCTGTAGATTTACTTAAAGCAGCTAATGAGATCGATAGTCGAAATAATCATTTACTTAAATGGGATGTTTAAAAGGGGAAAAAAACAGAAATATTGGACCTGATTAAATAGATGCAAATACCCTTTATAAAAGGAAAGTCACCGCTACTGTCTAATAAGTGAGAAGACTAGAGAAAGTTACGTCCCTCGTGAAGAATGAAAACAAAATCACAAATTAAAAGAAAAATTCAGGGTTTGATATCAAAACTCCTTGGAGGGGAAATTGCGAATTCAGATTTTTCTTAAATGTAAACACGGAAATCAAAGCGAAACGCAGTCCATTAATGGTAGTGCCGTGTTGTGCACGTTTACATGATATATTCAGCGTAATCAAATCGTATCTGTGAAGAAGTTGTATGAAGTAAAATCAATTTCCCCCTCAAGCCACGGAGGCAATCAAGCCGAAGAGACAATTTCTTGCAATCGATCATGTTTGGAACTTAACTGTATTGCATCCTTATTCATCTTCTCCAGGATATCGCTATCACGGGCTGTCTTCCGGGTTTATTGAAATTAGTTTTATTGTAGGGGTTATCTCCCAGGGCTGCCATAACTAATATTCCTCTCTATACGAGGTGAAGGTTGTCTGAATCGTGAAGTCTAATTAGTTAAATTTTCTTCGGGCAACGTCCGCTGAGCGTGATTGTTGCCAAGTATGAATGGTTGTATTCATACCATAACGTTAAAATTAGCAATGACATCATTGTCTCGTTGTGATCTATGGCTTGTTTTACATGTGTTATATAAGCTAAAATGACTCAGTCTTCATGATGTGTATGGTAAAGATAAGATAAAGGAAGAAAATCGAACTGAACAGAGACCATGGAAACAAAAAAATCAATCAAAAGGAATTGTTCTTAGGAGGGAATGTTGAACAGAGGCTGTAGAAACAAAGAATCAGTCGTGGGATTGTCCTACAAGAGAGAGTTATATTACGTTACCCCTTTCTAAGACGACCGTTGATCCATGATACTGTAACTATGTCCTGAATGGACGTGTAGAGAAAATTTCAGAACTGTACTGCTGTGATTATCTTCTTAAGATGCTGTCTTTTGTATCTTCAGCATCCAAAATCATCCTGTATGCAAACTCATATATCACGAATGTTATCAAGTGTTTTAGGATAAACTTGAATAGGCTAGTATATTGAGAACATACAAAGCATTATCTATGGGATTCGCCAATAAATATATATATATATATATTATATATATTATATATATTATATATATATATATTTGTTGTATATGAATCCTCTTTCCTGTGATCTCCTATCTTATATGTTATAGGTAATACTGTTTGAATTCAAAATATATTTAGAAATATATGTTAGTTTTAAAATAACAGATTCTGGCAAAGAATTCCCTTTGTTTTATTCTTATTTTATAATCATTAAGTGTATATAACCACCATCAAGCTACCAATCTGCAAGGGTTATCCTGGTTATCTAGCATGCTAAAAAAAACAAAGGAAACCATAAATATGCTTTTCAAGAAATGCAAATCTACGTCACGTTGGAGTCGCTATTGTGAGATGGTCCCACAGCTATTTTTGCATTCACTTAATCGTCCCATATTCCTAGGTTCATTAATGCATAAGTGAGTGTACATTTGTGAATTTTCCTCGATGATGTTCCTGAAAGCCATTCCTGAAATGCTCTGAAAATTTCATGAGATTCCGTCCATAATTGCGTGCGTTATGTTGTGAACAAACATACACATAAACGCATACACGAACGGGGAAGAACACATTTAATTTAAATATACCAACCTAGCAGAGACATTTATTCTCCCTGACTGGTACTGATACATGCATGTAATTTTGGGTTTGGGTATAAAGGACTAATGCTGTTTTCTGCTATATTGATGTTTTGTAATTTCCTTGCGGAGGAAAACCATGTTCAACGTCAATCAGGTGTCCTATTTTGGGCCCTTCCTTGCCACCATTTCATCTTTTTATTCTGTTTTTATAATCTTACCATCATCAAACGTTAGAGACCGAACGTCAACCAAACAGTCATGCTTAAAATCCCGCAGGGGGTGGCACGCAATTATATCTTGATACAAAGTATCATTGACTTACGTTAAGGTCTTCAAAAGAGTTGTCTTGGCCTTGGCGAAAAAGTATCATTAACATACATTAAAGACTTCATAAAGTTTGTCTAGTCCTATTAGCAGATGTGTCAATAAACAGGTATTTGTCTCTTTGAAGATTTCTTTATTTTATAATGCCCAAAGGCGAGAAACTGAAACTAGTGTTTACATTAATCATGGTCTGATGTTTTGTTCATTTTGTGCCCATGGCTAATTGTCAGTGATCAAAGTAAGATTCCGACATGGCAGATTATTCTAACAGTGCATTACCAATGCAATCGTCCGGTCTCAGATCAAACCCGAAATACGGTGACTCAGATTGGCGCTCATTATTCTTAGAAATTTCTAAACAACAGGATACATGTAGATTTCTCAAATTTTATTTGTCGCTTATTTTTCATTTCATGTTAGATTGATGATCACATTCGCCGCGTTTACTATCATCATCACAATCAGATGAAATATCATGCAAACATGCACAATTGTCGTAACAGGCCGATGCTTTTGCAACTCTAGCAAACATAAAGTTTCCTTGCTTGACACCATTTCCGACTGTTATTTTTTCTTATTTTGACTCTCTCTCTCTCTCTCTCTCTCTCTCTCTCTCTATATATATATATATATATATATATATATATATAATGGTAAAACCGTGTTTGTCTGTAGTAAAAAAATGTAGGTAAGTGAGATGTATGAATAGCCATGCTGGTTCATGCTGGTTCCATAGATATGGAACAAGAATACACAGAAAGTCGGTTCACTGCCGATGGGAACCCTATCGGCAGTTGTCCGAGCTTTCTGTGTATTGGAATTAAGCGAAACGGCCTTGATCACCGAGTCACACGGAACAACAGTACTTTCTGTCCTGACATTAGTAGCGCCTCCGTTACGATATGGTATGGACCCATTTGTCTTATATTCACTGTAACATACCTTGGAAACACCAACGGGATTGAAAGAGGACTGAGACATAAGATGCCGGCAGATCACGAAGAAGCTAGTCATTGTAATATTGTATATCTCTATTAGGAAAGCTGAATGACTTGGCATTTTAATGTTGCATATGCCCACGTATATTATCATAAACTGACTAATAGCTATATAAGACGAACACAACCTGACAGTAAGAATAATACATAAATTTGTAATTTCACTATATTAGATGTTTTCTATTTCCAAGGGTAATCCAGACGACAAAACTTCCATATTGTCTTGAAATGTAATATTTTTTAACCTGTTTAGAGGTCTAGTTGAAGTTTATTTGTAGGGCTCAGCAGCTTAAGTGCTCAAACACATTCTAGGCCCTTATTCCACAAATCCGAATGGTAAATGTTCATAAAAAGACAGTTACGCATATTGATGTATAAGGGCAGGAGAGGTGTGTAAAACACTTACATAGTCACAAGAAAACTTTCATGATCTACGTGGTGATCATTATAATATAGCGCAAACTATTCTTCACATCAAGAGAAGATGAAGATGAATAGACAGACGTGGTTTTACATATGATGGTCATTATTATGATCTTTATAATCTAGCTGCCATCTTCTGCACGTCTAGAGAAAAATAAGGAAAATAGAACATAAATGATAGACTTTTTTTACATCCTTTGTCATTCTCCTTGGAAATTTAAAACGTCGTTTCCTCCAGAAAGTAAAAAAAATGTGAACAAAATAACAAACGCTCTAGTTCTATACGCAGCAACTGCGGAGAAAAGAAAGCCCGCCAAAAAAGTGGCTTTCCACCGCCAGGCGACCATGAGCGATAGACAGACGGTTTATTGTACCTTACATCACAATCACGGGCAATCTGGTCTACTCTTTGTCCTTCAAGCGATGCTTATGGTGTCCATAAAGAAGAAAAACCATGGGCTGGGGGAAGGTCACGCAGGAGAATGGTTGTCACCTGCCGAGAAAGATTTATCACCGTACAGAATCCAAGGCGACATACCGTGAGTCTATTATATCACCATCAATATCGATCACTGAAAAATTATATTTGTTACTCTTATTGGTGTTATATTTTATATAATATATATAATGTAGCTGACATGAATTTCATATATTTTTATACACGTTAAACTTATAGGACCCTTTGAAATACACTGTGATAGTAAATATCATTGGTCCTGCCACAGCGCTGTGGTTGAGACATTTCAGCCAGGTTTTGATCAGATGGAGATATCACTAAGTTCCATCCTCCATCAGCCCCCCCCCCTCCCCGGCAAACTGTCATAGTATTATATGTCCGTGCACAGGAACTTGAAATCACCAATACTACATATAATTATAGATAATACCACCATGAGCATAATAAGCTCTGTTGTATAACTTCCATGGGAAAATTTTCTATAAATCGGTAAGGCTGATTTTGAAATGATATTTGATCTGTGAGTTTTTTCATTTATACATAATTTTTTTATTTATTTTTTTTTTATTTCAAGTCAATTGATAAATTTTAATGAAGTTTTCTGTCAAAAAAAAAAGGAAACGAAGTTTCTTCTGTATTAGGCGGTCTTCTTTATATCTGCTCAAGTATGGGTCCTCCGAGAACTGTCAACTTTTTATCCTTATAATAATGTATATTAAAGACCAACATATGTAGAAGGTATAATAGGTTATCTGCAGCCCAGCATGGTTCATGGGTTATCGATAAAGCCGGCAGGGGTATAGTGAAAGGAAAGCTAAGGACGAGAGAAGGTAGCGGTAGGTATTGTATTAATAGGTTATTGACGAATCAGTCCCTTTTTATTTCTCCTTGAATCACAATGCCTATTAACGACCAGCACATGTATCGGGATCCGGGCATAAGGGAAGGGTTATCGGCGGGCCAGGCAGGGTCATAGTCATAAGAGAGCTATGGGAAGGAGAAGGACGCGATGGTGTAATCTCTTGATCAATCAATGCGAAGCTGCCTGGCTCGATCAATCCATGTGTCTAATCTTATTCCGCCACAGTGAGGCGCCCCGAGTCCTCCCTATTTAGCATGTGGCTCTGATGCCTTATAAACCACGACAAGCACAACAAACACCATTAGCTCGACTGCTTCTGCGGCAAGACCGACCGTGGATTCCATTAAAGGTAGGTCGTCTTCTGCTGGTGTGCTCTGTAGAATGTAAAGCCTTTAGTGACTGCCTTGGTTTTCCTGTGTTCACAACAGTTCTTACCTTCCAGTCTTTTCTCTTTTGAAGAGAACCTTGCTCAGGTGTTAGAGACCCTAATTAACTGTTGTCTTCTGGGTCTCATGTTACTGTAGCAACCTAAAGCAGACGACAACGGGCGATAAAAATTATAAGGAGTTATCCCCACCACGGCACTGCTCAGATAACCCGCGCTTGGATGACCACCCGAAGTCCTGCACGCCAACTGTTTTACCTTGTTCAGTCATTACGGTTGAATATAACCATGCATTGGAACCATAACAAATATAAGAAATTATCCCTGTTTCATAACCGGGATGTTATTCGTCTGTCCTCAGACAAACGCGTGTATTTAAGTATGATGGATATTTGTGCTTGCCATGTAATAGTATTTCATTGATGATAAATACTTTCAATTAAGTATCAATTTTATTTATAATCCTAAAAAATGAATCAGGAGACAGTAAGAAGATTTTATAATCTTCCCGGAGATAATTGATGGCTACAAATCATGTCTAGAGAATCTGAATGATACTGTTTTACCTCTCACGTGTAAAGACGGACACATGAACAGTAATACTGGCGCAAGTCGGGTGACTGTCATCCGTCTGGAGCGGTAATCATTGAGACCAACAAAAACCCTCTTAGATGCTCTCGTTAATGACTTGCTTTTAAGAAGATAGTATGTGCATCACAAGGTATTTTAAGGTTAACAAAACTCTCCACTAAAGCACGGAATGGAACTTGCCTGGTAGGGAATTATAAGAAGAAAGAGAAAAATATAGAACCCTGAGCATGCTTTTTAAAATATACTGTATTTATACTACCGCCAGGAGATATATAATTTGATCGTCGTCAGTTGGTTATTTGTCTTTATAAAAAGGTTATAAACTGATAATGATTGAATATCTTGGAGTTTAAAGGGTTATTACTCCTATTCATTGTTAAAGAGCAATCAATTTTCGAGGGACAGTCATTTACATTTCGGAGGTAATATGGATCACTAAAATGCTTTGATAGCATTTATTTTTAATTCCGGTCAAGGGCCAGATCCATTCATTGGTAGTATGGGCCGCCTTTATTCTAGCCAGTAGAGCAACCTGTGGTCAACCACCGAGTTGGTGCACTGTGGCCTAAAATTTGAAAAGGATCTACGCGGAGGAATGTTTGTGGTCTCAGACTACCTCTCTAGTTCCTATTCGGTAATGAGGCATGGGAAACACTGATATGACAATGGCTAAATGAAGTTTGATATGAGACAAGAAAAGATTCTGTGCATTTAAACCATGGATCAATTTCAGGTCTCGGGAATTCCTGCACTATTTATCAGATGAAATTCCCTGATTCCCTCCACAGTTTCAACTTCTTGTCCTCATTAGGCCAATTTTATTCAAATGCCTGGGAGGATGAATAAATCTGTTACAATGACACTCGGGAACTATGGCTGGTTTTATATCTCTGGACAAAGCCGCAGTCAAATTAGCTTCTCCTGGTCGTCCGGGAACAGTCATGGTAATCAAAATTAGGAACATAAATAACCTTTTGCCGAAAGGCAAAATCAATCTGTTCACGAAGCAGAGCTGAGCTCTGGTATTTAGTTTCAAAGTGAAATACAGACTTATCTAATACTAGATTAGGTCCCATGCTAAAGCATGTTCACCATCAACTGTAGGAGAATCAAATGTCTTCATAAATATTTGTTAGGATACTGTAGATCCCATTACCCTAAATACGTCTTATGCTTCCGTATAACCGAGGGTTTATTAAATACAAGGAAACAACCCACTTCAGAGCCTAATTCGTCTGTATAATCTCTTCCTTTGTCAGTTATGGCCAAAAAAAATAATTTGACCTTACTCAATGCGTGATCGTCTAGTTACTTATCTCTCCTCTCTATTTTAGTTCATCTTTCAAATATGCAAGTCATGGACTGCTCATGAGAGTAATAGCTTATTACATCATTTTTTTCTCTTTTATTTTATTCTGAAAAAGGGTAATTCCTCAGTTCAACACTCAGGATAGAGTGTGCGGTTTTATGTTGTCGCATTTTGTGAATGATAAGAAAAGGTTTGGTTCAATCCATTTCAAATAAACCAACATGCCCGTATAACATGTGGTCAGTATCTGCCATACCTGCCATTGATAAGACAGAACGATCTTGACGAACCACATTTAGATAACTCAAATTATTCAGCAGTATCCATGGGCTGTACGTGCAAGGATGAGAGGTTTCAGATTCAGCATGACAATGTTAAAGGAAAACAATGATTGTTACATCAAAGTTTAATTAACAAATATCTAAATGGTATATTAATGTAAATCACGAGCGGTTTATTGGCAAGCGTTAGGAATATCAATTCAACTTGTTTGAATTATATGTCTTTTTGTCAGTAAACATGACTTAAAAGGTCTCCCTGCCGGATTATTCCGTTATCAAATATTCCACTGCTCGTGATACTTCTTTTTCTACTTTGAAGCTCTGGAGCTGACCAGAATTCATTTTCAGATAGGTCCTTCATCTCCACCGTTATAAGTACATGTAATAAAATCGTAATCATATGTTCCTGAACATGGAGTTACGCTCTCTCTCTCTCTCTCTCTCTCTCTCTCTCTCTCTCTCTCTCTCTCTCTCTTGGACACACACACACACATAATTCACAAGTGCCAAGAGGTTAAACGTGAAAGCTCATGTGAAAAAATTCGTAGTCCGGAGAACAAAGATGCAGTCTACAATGACGGCGACCAAAAATCCTTACTCGGGAAAAGGCGGCCCCTGCGGAGGTTATTTGCGCTCTACCGATACTTATCTCGTTATGGAATTGTAAAATATTGACACGCAGTAAAATATCATGCAAATTAAGGAAATCTCTACCTGTGCAGCTAAATTGCCACACAGCCAATTTAGAAAATATTATATAACAACATATGTTGTCTTTCTTTTTTTCTTATTATAGATTTGGAACTCTCGCGTGACCTTGGAAGCTAGCGGTTTATTGACATCTGCGCTAAAAACTTGCATTTATTGAGTTGCTTGTTGTAGTATATCAATAAATATTAACAAGTCAGTGCTTTGGATTCCATAGCAGAAAACGAGGCAAAATGTTTTGTTAAATCGGCACGTTTTGGCTGCGCATTTATTCTGAGCCCTAACTAGGAACTCCTAAAGGCTCTGTGGTATTACATCATACCTATATGATATATATATATATATATATATATATATATATATATATATATATATGAAGTATTGACCATCTGTAGCCTGCAAAATTACGGAGGAACATACCCAATCCTCCCGGGATATTAAACAACACTTTGCGACTGATCAAGTACACCCTTGATGGCAGAGAGCTTCCTAAGAATAGGGGCCACTGATTGCTTCGTGGGCTCGACAATTCTACGTTAGTTGACAGTACTTTCACAAATGTAGCAGGACCCTCTCATCTTCAAAAGCTTGGTCTCAACCATCGATTTCCTTTGCTTTCCGCTGGTAATATTTCGGCAGAGTCAGACACCCCGCTGGCGTTCAGCGTATCGGTGTAACATGTTTTATTATTGTACATTCTTTATTTACGCAGTCGTCCTACCAAACAGAAGGCCAATGTCTCTCAGACCTTACGATTGTTTAACAATGCCATAGTCTCTTTTTTTAGCTTAACAATACACAAGGACAGATTGGTACGAAACTGGGTGTACAGTCTGCTGCTGTTATTGAAATTTAAAAAACAGCGTTTTATATATTATTCTGTTTGGCCGCACTGTTTTCGTAACATTCATTAAATTCTACATTAATTTCATTATAAATTTCTTGTAATTAATTGTTCTCTAATGAATAATGAATAAAGTACATATAATCATGTCCTTGAAATGGTTTTGCAGAGTTTTATTGATGCTACCGAAACTTTCATTCATTATTCATTTGTATATACCAACCCCTACTAGTTAATATACCAAAAACACAATATATATGAGTTTATATAGCTGGTACTTTAATAATTAATCGATCGGTAAAGAACCTTAGTTCCCTTCAAAGGTTCTTGAGAATGTAGAGCCCTTGAAGTTTTCTTTGACTGCAATAAGTTATGTGTATGCCTATTTATTATTCTATGGTAGATATACTTAGACAGGACAAGGAACACTTGTTATAGAGAAGTCCTCTCTTACCATATAAGCAGCGTTATTTTTAATGCAAAACAAGATGACTTATGCTGTATACTCAAACTTAACGTTTATCCCTATTCCCAAATGTGTAGACTTTTTTTTTGCAAATATACTCTGACAAATAAATATGTCATATATTAACTAGTCTCTTACTGCTGCGATCGCCGACGCGCGGTTTCTTTGCTTACAGACGATGTCAGCAATCTAAATATCGTATCATCTTGTAGGTTACTTTCTAATTCAGGGGATACTTTGGCCTAGATATTACCTACTTAAATAATTTTAATGAGAAGCACGAGAAGCCCTTATAATCAAAATGTTCATAGACTCTTTATCAACAATTATTAAATGTCTATATTTTGTTAAGCATGCTTTAAAACAGACGTAACAAGTTTGGTAAGAGGATTGCTCTGAAGTAGACAGTGTGTTTGTGCACAAACCAAGTCTCATTCAGTTGAAATGCCTAGGTCTCAAAAAGCGAGGCATATTGGTTTCACACATTCTTATCACCGACCCCTCGGGGGCAAGGTCAGCTTACTGCATTATGATTGGCAGAATCTTTAACGAGCGCATCCTGATTTAAAGGGTCATGGACAAGCCAACCAGGGTTATTCCCTGACCAACCTGTGACAGAAAAAAACGAGGGAAGTTAAAAGCCAAATATCAGCTTTTCATGATCGATAATCGATTGCTGCCCAAGGATCATAACCGATATGTAGCCTACATTTTTCCGATAGTCCGACATGACGCCGACGCATTGAACAACATTACAAACTTGACTTAGAAATCGGCCTGTTCCATCCATTTGAAATACGCGAGTAAATGAAATATCAATTTCCTATTGACAGTTCTTTCTAACCATGTATGTACAATAACCTTTCCAACATATATATATACGCGCAGATTATACGCCAAGTGTTTGGTTTCTAGAAAAGACCGATTCCCCCTAAGGAATCAGCGGACGATCTTAATATTTCAAATAAACGGGTTTTTAATAAGGAAAAACAAGTTTCCCGTCCATTTTAGTACATTATGTAAGAACCGTCCGTAAATAGAACTTATCAATAGGAGTTTGAAAGTATGGGTCTTATAATCAATTAATTTTCAAAAGAAAATTATCTTTATAGTATAACATTACAACGATTCTTCTTTGCTGCACAAATAAGTATCTCCGATTTGCGTGGTGGGAAAAACAAGGTGAAAAATAAACCAAACGGTTTTAGTCGCCTGTCCTCATCTTATTTTCACATAGCTCACAGCGACTGACATTTCAGAGGGAATGGTTACGTTAGAACGGCAGTCGATAACATTTCAAGGAAGAAACTACACACGAGACTAAGTCATTGTTTTCTTTTAAATCCCCTACAAACCGTTAGACAGCTTTATTTGTAGTTAACCTTTTTCAGTCAACGAGTATGTTTACATCCTTTAGGCCGTATCTGTCCACCCGTTGGGATATTTCTGGTTTTTTTTTCATGAAGGGTAATGGAAGTTGAGAGCGGACCTTACGGGGGTTTGGTGGGGTGGAATTTTTTATAATAAGGCCAAAAAAATAGAAGGTTTGGTTCTCAGGCAACGCCCGCACCAATTTTAAATTCCCGCATTTTTTTATTTTGATTGTCAATAGAAACTTACTAATTTTGAGCTCCGGCCGCTCGCACATTTCTTTCAAAAAGATAATTTTAATTAAATTTCCTTTATTCT
The DNA here is from genome assembly GCA_026874595.1 of Sipunculus nudus. NCBI lineage: Eukaryota > Metazoa > Annelida > Sipuncula > Golfingiida > Sipunculidae > Sipunculus > Sipunculus nudus. Next base: position 49,175,667 of record CM049307.1, on the reverse strand, counting down.
GTGGCGCTTTAACTTGTTAAACAAAAAAATGTGTTATTATCATGCTTTTTCATTGATCATATGATATTTTTATTGATACATACAAAAAAATAAAAAAATGAAATAAAAACTAGATTTGTCGGAACGACACGAATGCCCCCGCCTGGGGCAAATTAGAAACATTTGTTAAATTTTGTAATTTTTTTTAAGTTCAGGAGGTGTTGTATGGTCAAAAGTAGGTCAACAAGGGCAAAATGCAAACTCGATCTGTAAAGGGTCATTATCAAGCAACACACCAAAAATCAGGCCAGTATCTGCAGGCATTGTGAAAAAAAGTCCATATATGTGCATTTTTCATGAAAATTTCTGTCTTTCATGAAATTTTCTATGTTCAGGATCTGTCATATGGTGAAAAAAAGGTGAACTGGGACGAAACACGAACTCGATCTGTAAGTGGTCATTATGTGCCCACAGACCAAACATTAGGCCAGTATCTGTAACCATTGCATTGCGAAACTAGAATATTAGCAAAAGTTGATAATCATTTATAATTTAAATTGGAGAGGTATATACCATGTTTCATAACAATCCACCAATGCTTCCTGAGAAATAAGCTCCTAAGTCCGTACAACTGTTTTTTTTCGCAATGCCTGCAGATATTGGCCTGATTTTTGGTGTGTGGGCAGATAATGACCAGTTACAGATCGAGTTCGCGTTTCGACCTACTTTTGACCGTTTTACGGCCTCTTAACTTAGAAAATTTCATGAAAAATAGAAATTTTCATGACAAATACACATGTACGGACAACTGTTTGATTTCGGAATGACGGAATGACGGAAGGACGGACATGGGTAAAACTATATGCCCCGGCCACTTTGTGGCGGGGGCATAAAAATCGCGCATCAGCTTTGATTTCTCGAAAAAAGTGCCTGAGAACCCAACCTTATTCTTTTGGCCTAAGACCTGAATGTTAAGCGCCGAGTTAAAAAAAAGGAGCCCGTTATGTCAGACATGAATATGTATAAAAGGTTTTTGATTATTAATAGCTCGTGACACAAGTGATCACACTTCTCAGACCCTGCTGTTAAGGGTTTATGGGCGTCACAATCTGACCCGCGGTCAAATACATTCATTAGCGGCGTAGTAGTCAAGATGGTGATGTTGTCCGTTCGAAAATGCTGGATAAGGATTGTTTTAAGGAGGCAAATTACATAAACATTTTTGTTTTTGTGGTAAGGACTTCGCGGAATAAGTAATAATTTGTAAGCATACGCAAGTGAATCATAAACAGAAGATATTTCCTTTACATGTAGCAAATTTTGATTTTAAAGTTGACAGTTGAGACAAGTAGTCCCGAGTGTCCCACTGAGCCCATCAGAAAGAGGTTCATTTTGAGTGGAAACGACCTCTGGCGGAAGGTTGACAAGGGATTAATAAAACGCATATTCTTAATCATTGTAACATGGCCGATATTTTTATACTACCTGTCCATGACGTCCGTTGGAAAGTTATATTACATATGTTGTGACTAAGGGCAGACCTTTGAACTGGCAAGGTTGCTCTCTTAATTATCCCAGCAACAGCAAGGTCAGTTCTACTTGTATCATTATATACAGTCTGCAAAACATTTTGGGACTTCATGGCTCTGTGATTTGGGTCTTTTTCTGTTACACATAAAGCAGCAGTCCCAGGGAACTGTTTCATTATGACTATAAATGTTCATTTTGCTTCCAGCGCAGTTACATAAATGGACCTGAGTATACTGCTAGTGGTAAATCCCATCTCTATAATGAAATATAAATTTTACCATATCATATCATATATGTTATCTCATGTAGACGTTTGTCTGTACATCTCATCACGCTAATGCTCGAAGATTTATACGCGTGTCACTGGAAAAAAATATGATTAAATGTAGAACATTAAAAATATGTAATCATAACTACGTGTGAGTAGTTTACTTGTATATATTTTTTATTCTTTTTTTTCAAAATATAAAAAAAATATAGCATCATACTTAAAGTTGGTCGAATGTGAAATTCACATGATAGTACTATACGGGGGTAAGAGAAATAACAAAATTATGTATACTGACAGGCATCTGCAGTCACACAACGCAGACATCCGGCTCAAAGCCCATAGGCGTTAAACAGGAAGCCTTGGTCATGTTTCAACCAAATGACATAGTATGACATAAACAGACTTCCGGTAGGCTGCATTAGATATAGACGAAGACCTCAGACTTGAAACATTCCTGCGGTTTTGGAGCCTCAGCTGCAGTAGTACTGACAAAATATACTGTGTAGTGATTTTACAGCGATGCTAATGCGTTATTTTTATAAGATATGAGACAATAGGAGACCTGACAACTGTGCAATTTGTTGCATTTACTAGTCATTATTACTTATACTCTTGGCAATCATAATCTCTTAAACATGGTGCCCATAATAATGGTATATACTGTAAAATTTGGAGGAATGACTGAATCCTAACATTTTCTCATGCATGACGAGCACTTAAACATTATGACATTTACGATATCTTAAGTGTAATGAAACAATTATTTCAGTTTAACCTAATGAACAAATTGCTTTTTCTTAGTTTACGCGCCGAAATATATCTTGGCAGTGACTGGGTTAATAATTAAACCTCCTATAGAAAAGAAGGGCCAAGTTTGGTATCGTCCCATACTCTGGATAAGGTGACAGCCAACGCTATGTATTCCCTAGCATATTCACCGATCTTGGGTTGGGAGAGGTCCACGCGATTTTGTCTGGGGAGGGTTTTCCACGTGCCGGGTTTTCAATGGCGTAGTTTTTGTTAGATGACGCTGCGATAAACCCTTAGCGAATAATTTCATATTCCACATATTTTTTAATGAGGAAAATAAACCCCCGTTTCATCTTATTGCACAGACTGTCATCCACAGTCCTCAAATGACGGAATCCCTGATAAAGTTCTGCACAAGAAAATTTTGCTCATTAAGGATCTCTCGGTGAATTTTCATAATCTTAGTAAGCGTCCGGCATTTTAATCTGCAAAGCAAATACTGAATTTTCTATAATGATATAATCAAGTGTTTGATAAAATTTTCCCACAATTCTTCATGATATTTCTGTATCTTATTCGAGTCAGCTTTTTGTATGATTGTTCACGAATTATGAAATATTTAAGGTAATTAAATTTGGCTTATCAGGTCTAAACGTATACAAAATTCATGGGAACATTCCTAGTGACTCGGCAGACAGTTTTAAGGCCCGTTACTCCATAATACAGACTGAATTCATTTTCCAGTGAATAAAATATTAAACGAAATATCCCGGAAATATTTTCATTGTGGTCGGTCTCTGATTTATTTACGTAACATGCCTTCGGGAATCGGATACCGCTTATACTTAGCTTGCCATTCCTTCATTATGTCTTTCTGAGAGGGTCTTAATTAAATTTTAATCCTACGTCTCACAGATAAATAAGGGGAATAATATCTTCTGCTTTATTCCCGCTCAGGATAATTGGTTGCCGATCGGGAAGAAGCGGCAAGCGTAAAACTTAAGAAATAATCAAAAAAAAAAAAAGCATCGTAATACCAAAATAGACCAAACTAAGGCTTTCGTTATCTGAAGATAATTAGAATACTCCTATTATTCTCTTTGCGGTCGTGATCTCCGTTATCTCATAATTATATCTCGCTGGTCAGTAAACAAATTGCATTATTAAATTTTGAAATAACGATCGCGACGCGGATATGTAATTTTCCATTTGAGACAAGTTTGCAAGTTTTGCTTCTCAGTTTTACCGTGTTAATTTATTCAAATATGGGCAGTGCAATATCTGTATGAAGTGTATGTTAGTTAATTAACTACATAGTATGAGCTAATTCATCATTTTGTACTTTTTCCTGTTCTCCGGTCGTTTCCAGCGTCAATCGTCAAAGATATTTCTTGGATGAACACTGATGATAGAGGACCATAGGATAAATATTGAGAATTGACAATATCATCCATATAATGGATTATTTGTTATACAGTTTAATTAAGATAAATAAGCGTACAGAGTGCACTCTTCCCCGTGCATATACCGTCTCATGAAAAGACGACTTATATCATATGGTCTACATATAAACTCATTGCCCTGTCATGTGTGGAAATTCTTTATTAGATTTTGACATTTTATTTTTCAGTGTATATATATATAATGAAACCCCGTTGTTTTCAAGACGAAATGTGCTTTTTTTAGTTCTAATAAAGTATTTATTAAAATTTTAATAGTTTCTGTTAATTATTAAATTTCTTATTTCTCATATTTTGTAAAATTTAAGATATTCTGAAATAAATGTATAAATGTATTTGGTTTTAAATATACGCACGATCAAAACACTATCCACTACTTACTCCTTATCAAACTTAAAAATAAAAACGATAAAAGAATTTTTTACCGTTCTTCTGTCTATTTTAGAGTTAAAATATTCAGCTGTTCTGATCTGGACAAAAAAGGAAAGATCTAATATTTTGTTTGTTTTTGTATATAAATCGACCTTCAGTTGCTTTACTTCATGAAATTTTCAATCAGTTCCGCGTAAATATTTAAACTTTGGTAATATTGCAGGTACGTTGGCACATAGAAACACATCTAGAAATCTGGCATTCATCCAATTAAACTGCCTTTGGGAAACAGCTTGCTAGGTCCAATGTCACACGTTTGGGTCTTACTGTTACCACTGCTCACAGCCAGTCTAACGGTAATAGTACGTAAATGTCAGAAAAACGAAATGAACTTATGTGACATTGAGCCATCTATTAAATAAATAATAAACACTGGTAACAAAAAAATTCAGTGGCAGTAAATTTATAGGTTGATTGATGTCCTTTAAACGATGCACAATTTAGTTTAAAGTTTTTAAAATGAAACCGTTGGTGATAATGCTGGGAGATTTACCAGTTAACGAAATAAAAAACGAGATATCCATGCAATATATTCATTGTGGGCGGCCGTCCTTTGTGTAAACCTCTTAATTTATTAGTTGTGAATACACTCAGTATAGGCATTTATTTAGGACTGATAGGGAATACCATGAATTTCGTCCCATCAGACTCTCTTATGTTAGAGGTGTAATACTCTACCGCCGCCTCTTTAACTTCCTATCCTTATGTTGCAATGACCACGTAGTGTCATTTCAAATGTTATAATTCAGATCGAGCCACAGGGGCCCTTTCTACAAAAAAATCTGGGAAATAAAATCAAATATACGGTTAATACCGAAATACAGCGCGGGGTTTTGTGTCTGGTGTATTAGTATTCCCGGCACTCACGTTTACCTGTGCCAGGGTGTTGCCCCCGTCCCCCGCCTTTCTTAATATTCTGTATCCGCCCCTGGATATGTCGGGTGTTTTACAAAGTTACAGTATAGATAAATGGATACGTCATGAGAAACCTGTCCGAGATCTGGTTCTGTATAATATTCGAGATGTGTTTTATTTTATGAGGATCTTGTAATAATCCTTTTGATTATGACCAAAATCTTCATTGGCTCACACCGTAAATTTTATGAAAAGTACAATTATTCAGGAGATTAACAATATCCTCTCACAGATAAACAGGCTAATTAAGTATTATTAAAATTAAGACCCGCCATTTATTCATTTGAAATCTCTGTGCCGATAAACATCCCTCATTCGATATTAACACTGATGGTTAACGAACAGTTACCGGGCCAATGTATTCTGTCCTGTTATACACTAGCTGATAAACCCGGTATACCGGGCTTTTCACCGCGGTTTGGGAGATATATTTACTGAGATATTGAAGGTTGGCTCATTTTTTATCATAAAAGTTAAAAGAAAATATAAATTTTTAGTGGGATACTCTCGGAATACAATATGTACAAATAATTTTTACTGTTATTTTGTGGCGCTGTGCTCGTAGCAAAAATCATATCCCGGTATCTTTACCTTAAAGACCTGGTCAGTGATGGTTTACATTGCGAACCGGAATGAGACGCATACAGTGTTTCGTTGATATTTGACTGGTTTCTATCGTTGGACGTATAAAGAATAGGTTGATGTGAGGAAAACATTCGATTAATTAAATGTACGTTACAAGGAAACTGTTACTGAAGAAGGAAACAGAAATATACATACATCGTAAGTAGCAGAAGCGGACCCAGCGAGAATCCATGCAGTGGGTCCGTATCACATTTTCAGACCCCCGTCACCACCTCAGCCCTGTTCCTGAATTCGGGACCTTGATTTAGGTTTTGTCCTTAATCCTCCTGGGTTTCATTAAGCGAGAAACATGTGTTTTTCTCTTTTACTGACCACGCACGTGGGTCAAATCCCTCATTGAAAGCAAGCGTTATTCATATGAACAATAGTCCTTAGTGTTAGAGGTTAAGTGACCACGATGCACGCATTTCGGTGATTGCCGAAGGCAATTCGGCTGTGCTCAGTAAAAAACGGAAAAATCACTCAAAATTATGTGTATATTAAAAATTATTTATTTTCATATCGCCTATGTCACTGCTGGGATAATAACCTTTAAAATGATGTATGGCAAAATATTGAACACAACGCGGTTTTAGAGAACACCGCGAACAAACGTGAACTGAATTCCTTTTATAAGTATTAGATAGATTATCCATCTCTAGAAAATTATCCATCTCTGTATTATCCGTATATAGTATAATACATGGACAGCAGCCAACTGGACCATCTGTCTTAGGTTATATTCATTCCCGTTTTTCTTTTCTCCTCTTAGAATTCAGTTAAAAAAGAACTGATCTTGAGGAAGACATGACAGAAAACGGTGCCTGTATTTTTGTGTGTGTGTGTACAGTTTGTGCTCCATACTGTGTAGCAGCCCTGCAAGCCCACTCTCGTACGAAACCTTCTACCGCAATTTCAGTCCATATCTATCATGCCACATATTGCTACTGCAGGGACCATACCTGCGGGTCCAGCAGGGGGAACCCGACACTATAGAAATACACGAAAACGACGCAGTGAATATTACTAATTTCTAAAGAGTCCAAAGATGAAAGTCGGATTTTAGCTGCCGAGGCGTGTTTTACTGGAATGAACCGATTCGGCAGATGTTGTACACCCTCCCTTATAACATATTCTACAAATCATAAACTGAAAATGGAAGTTATTAATGGGCGAAGCCTTTCCCGTTAATTGTTTGCGAAACCATCGATATCCCTTCAGTACGAGCGTTGTGCAATAAGTGGTCCTGTGAATCATTGATATTCATATGGATATTCTGTTTTGCAGGTCGCTTGGTGCAAAGCAATGGATCTCTTCCGGTCGGAGCGTCACTATTAGTCTCGGTGTGACAGCAGTCAGCGCTGAAAAATAGCATTTAAGTATCGTGGAAGAGGAGTTCAGCCAGATGCCAGACAAGAAAATATATATTATTTTCAGGATCTCAGCTGCAACTTAATCTGGGCGTCATTCCTCGGAGCTCTCATTGCAGCAAGAAGCGGTAATGTCTGAAGAGGATTTTATTCCCGTGTTTCCGGCACAGAGATATTGACAATGGTGCAGTTATTTTATTACGAACTTCGCGGCAAAAACTGTCGCAAGATCTTCCGATACGATGGCTACCTGTGCAAGGTGCTGCTGTTTCCTTATGAAGGCTGGGCTCACCCGGCAGTGCAATCGTACTGGACAGTCAAATCTTCATGGTGGAATCGTAAGAAATGCACGATCGTAGAAGTGTGCGGGTCGCAAAAAGTGAGCACAAAAGGAAAGATGGTGGATACAGGAAACGGAACCATGTGCATCAAAGGGCGCTTCAAAAATGTCAAAGACCCGGACTTTAAACTTCACCTGACAACAGATGTCTCTAACGCTGATTTCCAGCTTGGCTACAGCATGACAGGAACTCTAGAACGAGGCTGTAAGAAAGACGGCGTCATGGAAATGACGCACTTTGCCATGATAAAACGGAAAGGTTATTGACGTCATTAAAACGCCATTGCGCATGCGCTCCTGACAGTGAGTGGTGTGTTCTTTGGTCGATGCCACTATAAATTGCTCAAGGTATGATGAATCAAAATTTTATGAACAATATGATTCCCAAAAAATCGTTCTTCCAATCAATAATATCGGCATCAATAAGTCTGTCGGCGAATTAGACATTCAATACATGTAGACCATACAACATTAATACTTATATGTAATGCGTAAAAGTATCATTCAATCATTTTTCATCTGAAGGAAGAGAAATCACTTCATAATACATTCCTGTTGCCACGTGCTAAAACTATAATGCCATCAATTGTTCAGAAAAGAGTTGAATCAAATCATTCCAGTACACACTGACTTGTGAGTGTGAGACAAAGAAAACTGCTTTAAAGTGTATGCTGAAACTTTGAATCCCGAGATTCAGTACTCTTATACCGTTCCACATTGTTAATATTTATTGTTATGGTGAAACGACTGTGTTCCAAAGCATTTCAAAGTGTTGATAATCAAACCGGAAATTCACCGTTATCACGGTTTCTGGAGAATTAACTCCAAAGTCTAAGAATGAGGTCTTCACCCCCTGCGGGCATGTACAGGTAAAACTAGTTCATATATGTACTAAGCGGGAGCACTGCTCCAGTTCCTCGCAGATTTACACAGTCGACTGAATACTAAATGGAACAAATTGTTATTTGCTGCATCTGCCTGGTAGCAATGGGGAAGAAATTAACTAAACTAGCTCAACGGAGCTAAACCTCAATCATGAACTAACAGAGACACGGCTCATCTTACAGTTGATCTCGGCGGCTTAGGGATTGACAGATAGGATCAAAACGTTACCATGGTGATGGGTCATGTAGCTGATGTTCTCGGATCTGAAAGGCCATTAGGAATCAGTGGGAATGGCTGTATGGTTCTTTAATCCTGCTGCCGGAAGCAGCAAGACCGTACCCACAGAGAATTTAGGACCTGTTAATTTGATGCTGACTATACTATGATGATTATACATGGAGGACTGTAATTGTAACTATTGATGTGTTATTTTTAAACCTTCATGCAGTGTCCGTGTTAAACCTGCCATTATTCGTAAGAGACCAATTGTTTTTGATGCAAAAAGCGTATTTTTAAAAATTAAAATCATACAAAGTGGGCATTATAAGCAACCGTATTTTCTAAAGATAAGCCGTTTTGATTCGTGCGTTTGAAAGTATTACTAAATTTCGGCTAATGGTTAATACAATTACGTTAAACCGATAATATGTGCTTCAATGTTAAGATACACACATGCGTTGTCTATTAATTTATTACTATTAGCCATTTCTTGGCATGCTCTGTTGTATAATGTTGCTGATATGGCACCCTGCCGATAAAGGTAATACTTGACTGATAAGATCATGAACGATGGCAGGGTCGATAAAAAGACCGCTTGAACGTTGGTTATCTTAATGTTGAGCGTTTAGACTTGTTAGCCCTGTTATGCCCGTACTTTCCAAACTTGGTGCGAATAATTTATTTTTCATTTAGGTAAGACTGTATTATTTATTTGTACTGATGGTGCTTGCTCAAATATAAGTGTTGAAAAAATCGCTTGCAGTTGGCTTTGTCACTCACGAAGAGACGTCAATTTATTCTATACGGAGAATGGACTGATCATTTTATTTTTTGTCGGCAGTCAATGAAAAAAATCTAAACCATAAACCTTTAGCTTCTGGCCTGCATAATTTCCGTACGTAAATTGCCTGTAATCTTCAAACAGGGTACCGAAGAAGGGAGAATGCTAAGTCTTTATGTCTAAATACCGAAGTAAGTTGCTCTTGTATTTATCAGGAATTAATGGAAAGAAGAACCACCAAGATATTTAAATGCTTAGTTTGTCAGTAAGACAAATGGACGAAAAGCAGGATTTAGGAGTTGCATCGAATAATCAATTCAGTTCTGAGCTGTACTGGAGGTATTTACGCAGACCAAAATCTAGATCAAAGGTATTATCCCCTGACCTCTGTATATACAGCGATAGCAGTCCTTAGGAGTAGGCTGAAAGGAATACTCGATGACGGGTTATTATTACCGAGTATTCGAGTCCAAACTTTGGACTCAAGTTCTTGTGTGTCTATTCATGCATATCTAAATATTACAGGTTATATGTATTCATTATCCTGGGACTTTAAACCCGTGCTAGTCAATCTTACAGGGATCTGTTTACCTTTGTTGTTACACTTGTAATCTTTTGCTACACAAAAAACAATTACATATAAAATACTTAACTGTTTCTTTTGGAGAAAGATAAGCCGTCACCTGGTCAATTTTCTACACAACATTCATCGCAAACAGATTTCCATTAATATCGTACCATTGTTGCCATGGCAATGGGTACTCGAGCCCCTGTCAGATGGTAACTATCGGGTACTCACGTGTAAAATGTGTTACCGGTTTCCGCCCTATACTGAAGGTACTTAGCAGAGTTTAGTTCAAATGTATCAATATTCCCTAGTCACTGTACATACATAGAACAATCAGGAAGAAAAAATAAAAGTAATATCCGCTTGTTCATCATCCTTATGCTTAACGTCATCTCCATCCAATAGACCGTGTAAGCTCCAGGTCACAGTGTCTTTGCAAACCATCAATCATAAAGCAAATGTTTGACCTTCGTCCAATGGTGGAACGCATTGCCACGAAGCTGGCAATGATGAATGTGTTTTCAGAGTCAGTTCAAGGGTCGCTATCATTTATATAGATTTAAAACCCGATGGTAATACTTAGGTTCCTGAACCTGGCGGCTTCTTCCGGAGATGTTAAGATGTATTATATTGGTTGAAGGAAAGGACCACGGAAGGAGATTTGACTGCAAAGACGCTGCGTGAATTTCTGACCTGTTCACAAAGGTTCCCTTTAAAGCCTATTTAATTTTCATGAACTCTGACTATAAACTACATGTATATTTATTTCACATTGATTGTAAAAAAAAGTTGTTTTAATTAATCGAGTTTATTTAACACGGATTGAAGAAGTAGATATACAAATTGAACAAACAGAGGTATTCTCGGTGACTCAGGTTAAGGCGTTCGGTAGTATCTAGAGGTGATGGAAACCGGAGAACACGTTGAAAAAATAGCAGCCTTGGAGGGGCCACTACAATCCCATGGGATCGAAACCGTGTCGCAAACGAAGAGAGCCGAGCGTTTTACTTTCGCCTCCAGATCCGATTAATATTCAAATACCCCTAGAAACAAAGAAAAACGAGAACCGGATGGTTTCTTAATAACATCATATATATAGCCTCGTCCCAGCGCCCGTTAAAAGTCCTTTTCTGATCAGATTAGCTATATGTATCATTTCGCACAGATCCCTCAGTTCCCAAAGTAACATCACGGGCGATATCTTTTTTTGATGTTTTCATTGTATCTTTACCAAATCTATAACCGTTAGACTGCATATAGATTAGTATAAGAATGATGGTAATATTACGAACTTGAAAGAAATGTGCAATATTTAAATAAGAGGTTTACGGTTCAACCTGGAGTGGCCTTCTTAAAACTCAAACTTTCAGTGCTAACTGCTGACATTCATCATAACCTGGTGGAATTTTGAATTTAAGGTATCACATTTCTCAGAATAAGAAATACCTCAAAACCATTATTCACGATATATTGGCCAAAGGTGTAATGGAAAAAGCAACCTAGTTATTTTCTGTATTATCATGTTGCGTCGTTTGTAATTATCCTGTGCCAACAACAGCTGTTCAGTGTTATATCAGTTCAGTTTTTTGACAACAGATATTCCTGTCTGTTATTAATCTGAATCCATCTTCTGTTTCTTCTCAGGTGCGAGGTTACCTTCTGCGGCTTTTGGAATTAATTACAAAAAAATGTGTCACCTGACTAGCCGATGACATTAACGTGCCTGATGTAGCATAAAAACAGTCATTTGTAATTAAAATGAAACATTATACCTACGTTAATTATGGCTTTACTAAGTATTAATCTGGCAGCCATGCAAATAGGGGTATTTTATGGAAAACAATCTGAAACTGATATGATGTGTTTTACAGATTACTAATAAGTCTCATGAAGTTTAGTTGTTTTACTCCATATATAGTATCTTGTATCTCGATCAGTGAAACGTGCCCATATTCGGCAGTATCATTCTATAACTAAACGAAACAAAAATAGTCAACTGTCGTCACAAGCATGGTTGATACATCGATATAGTGTAAGAACTGAAAGTGAGTCTTTACAATACGACAAATTAATGCAAGCACTCGGAGTGTGTATATTTCCGTCATTAATATGAATATAGCGGTATACCCATAACATCGAATTATACCGCAAAGTCCCAGTGTGTACGTCAAATAGCTGCCGTCATTAGCGGTTCCGAGAAATTTGGAAAATAAACCATATCAGGGTTCGATAGGGTCGCGTGGATGTGACCCGAAAGAACTCCAAAGACAGAGCCCAGGCCAGAATCCATCTGAGGGGAAATTCGGTGGCAAAGACGACGTGTATCGACGAAGTATAGAGTGGATAAACGCTTTTTTGAGGATTATAGTTATTATCCGGACCGAGTTCCGATTTAATCAACGATTTCGTACCTCAAGACCTCCTGTCAAGTTACCCTGGTCGGAGACATATTTATATATATGCTTAAGGATCTACAATCAAAGTTTAACCAAAAGGTTTTAATTAAAGGCGCATATTTACATTTATATATTTATATAACAATAATATATTGGTCTTGGGGGTGCTTAAATAAACTTCATACTAAGTCAACTAATGGATGATAATACAAGTTTCATCCAGCATCTTTGCCAGAGGTAACATTCCATCAGCTGCGGCAGCAGGCATCTGCCAACAATAAGATATCTAACGTATTAGCCATCCTCTTAATGTCCAAGCCGTTTGCTTCATTAGGTAGTCACCTGCTATTTGGATTTAGTATAATTGGATTACCCAGGAGGACAATTAATGCGAGATTAAAGCGAGCTAGATTATAGGAAAGAATTTAAATCCATTATACCAAACTGGCGAGACACAGCTGATCTTTTATTTATGACACATGTCAATTCTGTTCTGAAATATTAATTAAATAATTATTGTGCATTTAATTTGTGGATGCTTAGACCTCATTCTGACTTGTAAAACGTGAAATACTGAATTAAAATAATGTCAAACAGCACGTACTTTGGGCGCTAGATAAAAGAAAGTCTTACATTTCAAATATATTTCAAATTATATCGTCTATTCGATCATGTTAACAGTCTTAAATGTCTACTTTATAAGAGTGAGATATAGCAGAGATAATGAACGTTACTGTTACTTCTAACAAATACCTCTGTTTCAGCGGTTAGCCAAGTTGTCATTTTCCCTTCATTGGAAATATAATTGGTATTGTTTTAACTTAGCATGTCTAAATAGAAGCAGGTGGTTTTCTAAACAAAATATCACAGTGGGCACCTTCTAAGCTGTCACCCATTAATAATCATACACCGATTTCGACGGTGAGTTCAGACTGTTGGCTGAATATATAAAACGCCTGCATGTTAAAACAGTACTTTGAATTAGAGAGGTATACAAAAAAAAAACGATTTTCACCTATGGTATTACCCAAATTACCCACATTCTGTAAGAGTAATACTTTCAGACTAAATTTATCCTAAAAGTATCATATGATATCGTAGACTTTTCTTTAAAAAGCTTCGTTGAAGGTTTAATTAAGAATCCTATATCACAAATTCCAGCAAAAACCTTTCCTCTTTGAACCTTTAAAGAGCTTATAGATGGAACCGGTGATTTTCCATAAAAGAATCCTCGGTAGGTTCATAAAAGAACTCCGTGTTTAAGGTTCTAGTGAAAACCTAAAAGGTTCTTCTTTCAGTCTACTCAAGATTCCTTTTTGATTCTACCTGGAAACCTTTTATTTCTGTGAGTTCATACAGATGAGATGCATGGTTATGGGTTCGATATGGGTTCCCTTAACCAAGTATCCTACTTACTTTCAAGTATTTCATTTAACTAAAGACTGTGGATTAATATTAAGAATTTATTAAGAAATGAAGAAATGCTGTTCGTGTGCCATGCACATAACGCTTAAAGCATATAATTTGTCGTTACAGAAGCAACGTCAAATTATTCTTTATTCGCCCATTCCTCCTTCCCTTCTTTACAATATTGTAATAATAGGAATCATAATTCTACGATGTACTGTGGTCTAATCTTCTGGTTGTCATGATTCTATGAAAAGAATGGAAATGATCCCTTCAGATAAGTCTTCAATCCGTTTTGGCGGCGACATCTTCAGCGAATGGGGGGGGGGGGGGGGGGAACAGCATGACCTAGGTGAATAAACTGTGTACCTGTACCGTCAGTAGATCAGTAGATTTTAAATATAATTCTTACTTGCAGAAGTAGGGAAGAAAAGGGTGGGACACGCAAACCTCGGTCATTTTTTTTTTCTTTATTATGATTTTATTGTTCTGTGCCCCAGATTTTCTATATGGGAAACACGGGTGCGCCCCCTCCTTACTCCGCCACTGGGAATAAGACGAGTTCGCCCGTTATCGTCCCCGGACAAAAGCGGACGTCCAGGACAATCTCGGTGGTTATGCGGTTACATTAAGTTTAACAGCCAGTCTGCCTATATTAAGGACGGAATAGGCAATTTACAATGACATTTACGTCTTACTGATTACTCGTAAACCCGTGGATGTGCATGTTAATTCCCGCCCAAAATGGCAAGAAAATGTCAGAAACCTACCTAAAACTTGATGTTCCTGTAAAACTCGAGGTTGTCCGTGGACAGCCATTCACAAGTGTTTAATGCTGGTCTTAACAGGTATGGAAATGCCGAGGAAATAAAGAGTGTACATAAAACGACAACACATATGTGGTTATATGTACGTTAATGTCACTGGAACTCCTTAAAGAGCATTGAATGCCAGTAAGCACTTTGAAATCCATCACTTAATAGATACATGCACTCTGTATATTCCCTATTTTAGTAGAGCTTTAACATATGCACGTAGAAGGTTTTTTTTGTAGGTATTGCATCAACCATTCCCTATTTAAAACATCACTCGGTCTCTCGCTCTCCGTTTTTATGTGCTTCTTTATTTTTTCATCACCATATTTATTATAATTGTTATTATTATTGTTATTATTATTATAATTATTATTATTATTATTATTATTTTAAATTTTATTTTCATTGATATTTAATCTCATCGTTCTCTTCTTCTTCTTCTATTTTTTATGATTATTATCATTCTTCTTCCTCTTCTTTTCTTCTTATTATAATTCATTTTCTTCTTTTTCTTCATCTTCCGTATTCTGAGAACACTACTAATGTTTTCACACCAAACATTCATTTCACACCACAAGCAAGCATAGAAGCACTGGTATACGCTGTATTTTCTCATTAAATCTCCAAAGCAACTCCACTTTTGAACTGCTGGGCATTATTGTCCTTACAAAGAGTGAAATCCAGAATCGACAAAACCTGACACAGGAGCTTTCATCTTAATCAAAATTCCATTTTTTTTTCCTCCTTTAGTGATAAAGTAGCTCAATAGCTGCGACCAAGAGCCTTCACGATCCCATTTAGTGACTCTTAAGTCTCCACCACGCCTCAGGTGCCCTGCTTTTTTGGGCAAATAACAGTCAAGTATGAGTTATTTTTATAAATCAATGTTCGTGTGGCAAGGTATTCAGGATTTTCTTTCCATATCCGGCTGCATTCCCTTCTTTGCCACCTCGGCCGATCTCTAAATGTAGAAGTTCATTATCCTGGTGTTACCAAGTACGCAGAGCAATCAGGTGGTAAATTTAATTAAAATCTAGGGGAATTCGACATCTCGAAACTAGTCCTCAGACCAAGGTCACACATGTCGGAAATTCAAGGAGCATATAAAGTTTATTGTATCCCGAATTCTCGAAACAATACTCCACTTATGCGGGGCAAATGATGCTCGGATAAGAGATATATTTTGTTTTTATTTTATAATTAGGTTAACTAGACTGAAGGTTCTTTAACATGTCGAAGCCAAATATATGACATTAAGCCATTTCATGAAGTGATCAAGAGCAAAACTAGATTTTATTGTAGCTTGTGTGTACGTGTGTGCTTTGAAAACAGTAGAAATGTTTCAAATGATGATGAAAAAAAAAAAGATTTATCAAGGCCAGTGAAACCAGCATAATTCAAAAATAGATCTGTGCATGCGTGGGGAAAATTAAGCCTCCGAGGAACTCCTAAATATAGGAAGACGGGCAACAAAAAATAACCCACCTCTTTGAAACGACAGGTCAATGTTGCCAATGATAAAGAAATAGCAGAAGAGGCTGTGCCAACTGGCACTGCTGTTGGATGGCAGGGCAAGATCATAAAGAATATAAATAAATATAAGGAAATAGTTGACAGATTACCTGCCAAATGATGGAATACGTTAATAAAGAATAGAAGAAAACCTCTGACACGGGGCAGGATCTTCTCCATTAGAAAACCTAAGGTCACAGAGAATGCTGTAAGAAATGGAGATCAAAAGGGTCGCATTTCCTTTAAAAGAGCTTTAAAAGAGCCTTCATGAGTTTTAAACACTTTTCCAGGTTCAGTTGTTTATTCACAGGAAAGACACACGGAAGACAGATCACAGGAAATACGTTTCCCCTCCTTAGAACATCTGAAGAAATTTCTTAATAACACCTGCCAAATCAACTTGGCTTATATATATAATGCAAGTTTCCTTACATATATATATATATATATATATATATCCATATACAAGTTGTTCTTACATAAGAGAATACGAATAAATCATACTTACTTCTTAAATAAGCAATAATATTCTTTTTTACAATAAAGCATGACATGTATAATAAAATTATAGAATTTATTTGCTGCAGGTATGAAGCTAGAAAATACATTCTAAGGAATGCAAGCACCTGCCATGCGAGGGTTCACTGTTGCGGGATGCAAACAAAACCGTGTTTGCCTTCACTTATTCGGCTCATATTCTCAGGTATATTCGTGCATAATTGACTGAACATTTTTCAATATTCTTTAAAGAATTTCCTGAATCCGGAACATGTGTCAGGTCCATACCAAAATTTAATCGGTTCTTCATTGTCCCATTCCCGAGAAGTCTGTAAAAATTCATAAGATTCCGTTGGTGATAGCGTCGGTTATGTTGTGAACAAACACACACACACACACACACACACAGCAACGGGGATGAACGTATATATCCTCCCAACTTCAGTTTGTGGTGGACACTGAATGTGTATACAGGATAAATGAGGATGTAGACTTCACACTCACTTCAGTGACGTAACAATGGGCTTATGTATGACGAGTTTCATGTCAAGTTACGGGAATCATAGCCGTATATGGCGAACCTTAAACACATTTCCGTCTACATCGCCGAAACAAACAAAGGTAGCTGGTATTAATTTATATTATGCCCTGACTGGTAAAATTCCTACCATCCAAATGTGTCAATAAACTACACTGGTGAGTATTATTTAAATCATATGATGATGTTTCATGGCAGCACGGCAAACCACTAGGTCACGGAAGCTGGAGTAGTCAACATGATGGCAAGAAAAATATCAACAAACATGCAGGGAGATTCACTGAAAAAAACATTACATCATCAGAAAATATTAACTGAGACCTCACAAAGTGTATCATTATTTTTTTAGAAATATACCAGTATAACGATATGCCTGTGAGATGAAGAGCAAAGCATCAGCGACTCATCAAGATCTTAACAGCAGCACGATAAATAAATACACATTAAATGCCACGTTTTAGCTTGTCTGCTTGCAGTTTCTGTTGCTGGAAGTGCGAAAGCCCAACAGCCCTAAAACTGGCCAAGTTTGAAAACGAGCCTCAATCGAAAAGTCCAAAATTATTAATATCTAAATTATGTGTCTGCATGTGCACTATCACAATATGGTGCTCATTTTTCAACAAAATAAGCTTCCTCGATGCCAGATCAGTGGAGTTATGGAAATTCTATGCAGAAAACTGCTTTAATCCCACATCATGAATGGGCCCAGACAGACAGGCTCTGGGAGGTAGCCCCGGTGTCGGGGTGGTTATCAGATAGCCCAGAAGCAGACCCAGATATGTCACAGCAATAAAAACTGACACTCACAGGAGAAGGCAGTTTGAATTATGGATTACACTCGATCGAAACATTAAGATTATATCTTACTGCTATCTATGAGACCGGCATGGAGTCACTCCACGGATAAGCTATAAACTTACATATACGTGTATTATATCGACGTCGAGGCCAAGCATATTTTAGGGTTTTATAAAGTGTGCACTGCATAGCGCACATACTCGACATTTATTTTCCTTAGCAAAATACACTGTCCACTGCTAGCTTGTCTGTCTGTCTTCCTGGTAGCAAACAACTACCTATAACGGGTTCATTTGTATTTTATGGGACTTTGCTTTTGCTATAAGGGAGTAGATGAGACTTGAATAAACAAATGGTCTCAGTCTCGAATTCCATGGTCTTGGTTTCGGTCTCGACTACGTCACCAGTGTGTGATAGTGTGTGTGTGTGTGTGTGTGGTTCTTTCTGTGCATGGCATTGTGTAGAAACTGAATTCTAAAATAATGAATGGCATGATTATTAAGTATTCTAGATTTCAAGTTGTCCATGAACAAAACGTTATTTAGAAGTTATTGTCATACTGTATGCCAGGTTGAGTCACTGTAAACTGTAACCCACTCTATGCTTATACTGACTCATAATACAAGTGTAAGTAAAAGTATAAACGTTACAGCTTTTTCTTTAAATAAATGTGCTCCAGCGCACTCTAGCTGCTCTTAATGGCAATCCATATGATTTTGGTTGCTGTTTGGTTATCTGAAGCTATAAAAATTGGGTCATTGCTATCTAAATAACGATAAGGACCAGCTGCATCCCTTTTCTGTATAACTGTGCCATAAAACATGTAAATATTTTATCAATATAAGGTCTCCTTTTTCTGAGCAAAAGCCAAATACAGAATAAATTTTAAAAAGTCGGCCTTAACTGAGCAAAATCCAAATACAGAATAAATTAAGAAAACGTCGGCCTTAATTGAGCAAAAGTCAAATACAGAATAAATTAAGAAAACGTCGGCCTTAACTGAGCAAAATTCAAATACAGAATAAATTAAGAAAACGTCGGCCTTAACTGGCTAAAAATCAAATACAGAGTAAATTAAGAAAACGTCGGCCTTAACTGGCCATAAATCAAATACAGAGTAAATTAAGAAAACGTCGGCCTCAACTGGGCAAAATTCAAATACAGAAAAAATTAAGAAAACGTCGACCTTAACTTGGCAAAATTCAAATACAGAATAAATTAAGAAAACGTCGGCCTTAACTGGGCAAAAGTCAAATACAGAATAAATTAAGAAAACGTCGGCCTTAACTGGGCAAAATTCAATTACAGAATAAATTTTTAAAAAAAGTTGGCCTTAACTGGGCAAAATTCAAATACAGAATAAATTAAGAAAACGTCGGTCTTAACTGGGCAAAAGTCAAATACAGAATAAATTTAGAAAACGTCGGCTTTTTCTGGGCAAAAGTCAAATACAGAATAAATTAAGAAAACGTCTGCCTTTTCTGGGCAAAAGTCAAATACAGAATAAATAAAGAAAGCGTCGGTCTTAATTGGGCAAAAGTCAAATACAGATGTTGCCAGTCTCTCCTTTGTTGGGTCATAACAAAAGCAGCCAAATTCACATCAAACCTCCAAAGACCCGGCACCATGCAGATCAAAAGGTCAATGCTGTTACGCTTGCTACCCTGCAGAAACGATTGTATGGAGATGAGATATCGCACATAATATGGAACTGAAAGCTGATGTATTATTTGATAAATTATCTAGTTAAGCTGCCCGAAATATAGCAGCTGCAGGGGACAAAAAATATACCAGTTCATCAAACTGTCCAGGAATTGCTACTCCCATTATGCTACTCTAAAATAGGAAATTATTAATTAACAAGATGTATAATGCTTCAAAGATAACAATTTTGGCGAAAACAAAATCTAAATAGGATATATGAAATCTGAATTATACACAATGTGGCTACCTGCTGTCCTTAAGAATAAAAGCAGTTACATCGATTAAAAATACTCACGAGTACTCTTAATGGAAATCCACGATTACTAACGAAATTGTATACCTAACAGCAAATAGGCTGTCTATTTACGGAGTTATATTGGAAGACCCACGACGAAAGGTGAAAAACAGAATAATAGAAGGACTAAATATCATTTTTATTGGAGTTTCGAAATTGTATATCAAACAGCAGGTGGCTTTGTCAAATGTGAGGTAATACAAGATGACACGTTCTGTCAATGTGTGATGACAGGCTTGAACTTCCTGCAAAAGCGGGCCATGGTGACCTGGTCTTTGCTCTCGAAGAAAAACGTGCCTGCAGAGATGTCACATGTATTTTTGTTCCCTGAAGTAGTCAAATTGCTTTGTCAACAGACGAGCAAGCAATTTAGGATGTTAAAATGGTATTGATAATGCATGCTTTCAATCAAATATATATCCATATCACGGTTACTGCTTTTACTCAAATTCGATTCCATGTGATTTTATAGTTTCATTGCATGATCCTGTATATTATGCTGATTTTTTTCACCTATTTTGACAGAAATGTTATTTGTCTTTGGATTATTTACCTGTTGTGGAGTATTTGTCTCCCATGGAGTATATGTCTACGGTGGATTCACCTTTAGGAACTTTATCCAGAGGTCTTCCGAAGTCCTTTCAAAGAAAGCATTCACTCCAACAAGTTATAGGACATTAAAAGAAATATATTAAGAATTTAACATAAAAATTGCTAATGAAATAGATAACGCATAAACCTAACTGTAAACCTTTTGCCTGTTTATGCAGCCATACTAGAACATCTATAACGAGAGAGAAAGTGAAAATTAAAAAAAAATCAATTTCGAAACTGCAGGTGGTTTGTGAGGATGTGTTGTAATAGAAGATGGCATATCTCGTCCAAGAAAGATAACAGACCTCAGCAAATGCGGCCACGGTGACCTGGCCTCAAATCTGGGCGAAGAACATGTCTAAAAATCAAAAAGTCACGTTATATTTTTTTCCTAACGATGATGACAAATTGCTTTGTCTGTAAGCAAGAAAAGATTAAGTATTGCGAGGTAAGCATTGATCGTGTATATACTTTCAATCCAATATTTATTCATATCACGGGCACTGGTTTATCTCAAGAGAAAATGTATTTATATTTGAATTTTCTGTCTGTTGTGCATTTTATTTGCCAAAAGCATTTTCTTTGAAAACACAAGGCTAGACAATTCATTAGAAAGATGAAATTAAAAATATACCAGAAGAGAATTTGAGTTAAATATGAGGTGTCATGAAAGTCAGTGGATACAAACGTCGACATTGTTCTCTGCCAGTCATATTTGGGCGGAAGCTGCAGTATTTTATAATTATTACCATAAAGCTTTGTTAATCTTTTGGTGTGAAGGGGAATGAAACGAAACTAATTTTGAATAAATTCGGTGGAAAAAAAGGATCTCTTATTTTATATATATAGGGTATATATATTTAAAATAAAATTTTAAAACTGAACAAACATTAAATTAACTTTCCTTTCCACTGTCAGCATAAAATGAGTAATATAAGACTCGACCATGAAGCAGTTGACGGTTATATGAATATTATCACTGAATTATGAATGAAAATATGATCAATAATGTAGTGTTATTTCAGAAATATAATAGAATGTCTGCTCATATTCAAACTCATACCCATACTCCTATGAGTGATCGATAATATTCAATTATTCATTTGTGGGCATAAAAGAGATCTTCAATCAGTGGCAGTGTTATTTCAATTATTGCACAAAAACTTAAGTTTATAATTGCCAAAATTCAGAAGTACAGATGCACATTTTCATTTTAACGGCACCAAAAAAGGGGTAAACTCTACGTTAACATATACCCTGGTAGTAAACATATCCTTAATGCCTGGGTCCTTCCTATCTTCATATAGATTTAAGTTTACACGAAAAACAAGCTGTAAATAATAATAATATTTTTATAGGTGCATGGATGTTGCGTGCTAAACTCGAGTTTGACGTCTATGTTCGAAGTAAATTTTTGTTTGAAATTGTATTGTTTACCGTAAAGGTCAAAGAAGAATGGTCCAAATCAAATATAAAATTTCATTTCCGTTCCTATATTCAACATCTGAGAGTTCATCTTCATCGATTCGTATCCATGGGGACGAAAGATTAAATGTTTGATGTGCGGTTAGCTGTGACAGATTGAAGTTTTAAATTACTGGTTGGTAAACATGAAAAACATAAGCACGCCTCGTGGACGACGATTTTGTTTTTCTTATATGTAACATACACAAAAAATCGTCAGCGCGGGTGCTTTGATGGAAATAAATATGCATGCTGTTAAAGCAGACATATTGACAAAGGATTATAAGATATACTTTGGGACATATCGTATGTAGAAATCTGCGGAGTAAGATGTTTATACAAAGAAATGATGTGTCTGAAATCAATAAAATCATCCACACTTTCACTTCCTTTAAAGCAAATGCGAAAATCTTTCTTTCCAAATACTAAGTAGTGTCTGAATAATATTTCTTGGACCCCGGCTGTGCTAGAGCAACTGTACCGTAAGTATTCTAAGCACGTGTGGACATGAGGGACTCGCTAGATGGCGTCATTTTACAAAACTGTGGTCTGGTCCCGAGGCCCTAGGTCAGTTTACCTGTGTATTTTTCAATGCTCTTTTAAATTTACTATGCGAGCCAACAACATTCCGTAGAGTCATCGGTTAAAGTTTCCCGACAGGCCCTTTTTCATATCTTAGATGTTTAGCCTGATTATGTAAGCCATGTAGAATATGTTAGACATTTATAGAGCTCAACAAATGGCCTCAATAAGAAAGATGCCTTATATTTTTTTACCACAAACAAGTGACCAAGGGATCAGAACGCTCAGCTGATCTGTGACAATGAGAGACAATGAGAAAATCTATTAACTTAGATGGCTCTAATTTTAGCATTTTTCAGTTGTATCTAAGGCATATTTTAAGAATTAGTTCAAAGGATTTTCTTCATATTAAATGTAGATGGAATAAACTGTGTGGATGTTATTTCAATTTGTGTATTATATGTAATAAAATTGTTTCCTGGGCTAAAATTATGACATGCACTCCTTAATTTCCAAGTCTGAAAACTGATTGGAAATATGTAAGAATAAGGAAATGTAGTCCTGCCACCAGTCTTGCACTGCTGAAAGTTCTAATCATGATCAATAAGCTAACTGGATTTCGGAGAGATCCATGGAATCTAAAGTGTCAAATTTATACATCAACAGCCCAAAATGTTTTCCCTGGCTGGACCGATGTTCTTCATTTTGTACTTGACAAAAAAAAAGTTATATGTGCCTATGCTGCATCATGTTTTATTTTTGGGTTGAATGCAACATGTTTGTTTTGTAGCATATAGTACACAAACACAAGTCGATTTTTCTACGGGCTGAAAATACAAACCAACATGTGTAAGGCGCAGACTATAGGTGAAAGTACCCAATTAACCAAGATCTACAAAGATTTTAAGTAAGATGTTCCCAGGCCAAGAGGTTACGATTTGTTCCCTCCCCTACCAAAATTCAGCAGTATTGCATTACAATTGAAGCAGATATTCAACAGTAAGCTGGAGTAGTGTTTTCAACAGATCTGCAGCAGGTATTTAGTATAGTTACAGTATATGCTGTATATGTGCTCCAAGACCTATAGATTATATGGTGAAAGTCTGCTCTCCCACGTACCATGTATAATCCTGTATTGCGCAGCAGATTTTGAGCAGTGATTCAGCGGTTCCAATAAATTAAATTAGTGCTCCAACGGAGTAGGCCATAAAATATAAGAAGCAGGTTTTCAGCAGTTCTTCAGCAGAACCTGAGCAGTATTCTCTCCTGGAACAGTCTTGTGCGCTCCCCTGGACCACTGTTGTGCGCTCTCCTAGAGTAGTGCTCTCATGGAGCAGACCAGTGTGCTCTCCTTGAGCATTGCTGACCTAGAGCAGACCGTGTTTAATAGTCTTTCACATCACATTCATTCTCTCTTTCTTCTTTTTAGTGTATTTTGTTGCTTAATGCCAATGCATGCATCAGCATTCTCTTTTCAACAATGTCAGAAGGAATGAAAAACAAATACCTTTCAATGTGTATAATAGACCTTTATTAATGGTATTCTTCGAATTTGCTGATTCTTTTCCTTGTCCCTGGGAAGGTGAGGATAAACATCATGGCATTTGTTCGCTCCTCCAGAATGTCTGAAAAAAATAGTAAAAATAACAGTTCAAATTATTCTTAAAACATGTGACCATATATATATAGGGCTGGGTATCGCCTTAAAAATTTGTATTGCAATCTATAGCGATATGTGGTAGTATATTACAATATGTATTGCAATATTTTTATTGTATTAAATTTATAAGAAATATGTGTGTTTTCTGTATTATATATATATATATATATATATATATATATATATATTCATATATATATATATTCCTTTACCATGTTAAATATAATGAAACAATAACATTTTATGCAGATCAGTTTTTTTTTCCTAACATGAAATAAGGCAACATAATGCACGGTTGACAGTACTCTTAAGGCCTTACATGTGCGGATAACTTGGCAATAAGAGAACTCTGGACTTTGATTTAGCACAGAGAGGGATAGATGGTATGCAAAATCACAGTCATGTACCTCAACCCTAGGCTGCCGTTCTTATCACTTAATCTTCCTGCAGTTGTCATAAGATGTGAGGACAGAATATTAGTGAATGATTCATTATTATGAAGAAATACTTCTTTTTTACCAATCAGTCATCGGGCAGACACGCAAATATTTTGACCTGCTCTTAACAGCCTTAAACTGTGCCCTCCATCTTGTGAGATAAAGCATAAAAAACATAGGAAATTTATTTTATATTCAAATTTAAAATAAGAGAAAAAATGGTGGCTGTCACTTAGGGGAGGGTGCACGGGGGTACGTTAAAACAGTGTGGATTTCATCAAACCCTCAGCGTATCTACTAAATCTGCTGTCCATGGCAACTTGCTAAAGAATTTCATTTTATCACATCGTCTTTCTAAATACAGCGCTGAATCAGTATATGCTCAAAATCTGCTCTCCAGACGTAAGAAAACGTTAATGATCGCTGTGCGTGAGCATATGCTGATATACTGAAAATCTGCATGCTGAAATCCACACTGGTACATACGAGGCAGCAGAGAAATAGCAGGAGTCGCTTTATATGCATAGATCACTATTGTAGGACAGCATATTTTCAATATATCTGCTGTAAATATACTAAGATGCAGTAGTAATAGAGCATATGCTCTATAACTGCTGATTCTACCAACAGAGATGGAGCAGAATGAACAGGCATAGATAGAAGTTCTCCAGTTGCTCTAGTTGTCAGTATAAAGTATATGAGTACAGTCACAGCAGAAATACAGCAGCTGCTCCAAAAGAAGCATATGCTGAACTTTGGTACGGGCTGTTAACGGACAACCAGCTAACGGACGGCCTTGACGGACGCCGGACAGAGTATATTCTCTATGACTCAGATGATCTATGATAAACTGAAATAATATTGTATATAAAATGTTCCCGTTGTTTCTACAACACGGTTACGTCATAAGCGATTGTTCATAATAGAACTTCTATACCCATGTTCTTATACTTGTGGCTGAATAAGGATTCAAGTGAAAGAAATGTTCTTTTACGTTTCTTTTTTGATTGAAATGATTGCAGGCACGGTGTTTAAGACCAGGGCACGTCATACAAAGCTATAAAAAATCTGGAAATCTATAGAAATGTTTAAACATTGAACGGGAGACAGAAACATAAAACAAAGCACGCACCCCATTGTTCAACCATGATCTCTTTGAAAACATGGATGTCTATATTTTTTAATGTCATGAATTGATAAATCAATTATTTAAAGAACACCATTGTAAAGTTAATGTTACCAGATTCTAGTCTCTGAATTGGACAACGTCTAAATCCTTGACTTTTAATTCCAGGGTGCAAAAGATAAACAACGTTAAGTTTGCACAAACAGCTTAAACATTGACTGAGAAAACCAAGCACAAACGGATAAACATAAAACCGTCGTTTGTTATTTTAGGAGAATGGTTCCAATTAAATTAATAAACGTCAATTAAAAAAAGAAAGCAAACTAACTTTACAAGCAGACCATTGTCGTGGAACCTCACATCAGCTAAATAATAAATAAAAAAGATGGCAAATGGATCTTTTCCGACAGCTAGACCAGTCATGTTCGGTAAATAAAAGAGTTTAATCTTTCCAGGCAGCCGAGGAGGAAAGAACGATTCATTTGAAACAGTTTCATTTGGTTTCTCGAGACAGCTCTCAAGCCAATAACCTAGGAACAGGTTTCCTCTTCAAGCTGCGCCGCAGCGGCGCTTTTTTTAATTCCTCGTTTTTTTAGCGTTTCCAGGTTCCACGCTGTGTCTCGCCTACAAAAAGGAAATCGATTGTGTCTTCTTTCCTTCTTGTCCAGTCTTGTCCAGCGGGTTTTAAACGTAAGGGCAAAATGTTCTTATGATAATGACAAATATAATATATTATATATGTGTCTGTGGGTTAACAATATTCAAAAATATTATATATATAAGTGGTTGCAGTGGTGTGTGAATATCTACTTATTAAATAAGACCACCTGCCTATTGAGACTGCCTATCCAAAAGCATCCACATTGGTTCAATTGGCCTGTCTAATAAGACCGCCTACAAATTAAGACCACTTCTGGTCAGTCCCATAGGTGGTCTTATTACACAGGTTTCATTTTAAATGTTAAATACAATAATATTCAAATGAATATTATATACATTTAATACATATGCGGCAATTTGCAGCTTGGCTTTCGAGGGACATTACAGAAGGATAGCTCTTTACATCTGAAGAATAAGCCCACCATGCATACGATGCCAACACGAGTTGCTAATGGCTTAACCATTGTCATTGTTCAGCTGAATAAAATATTGCATATTCATGAATACTACGGTTTTCTGGTGTACATATAAGTTGCCGATCGGCTGTTGGAACAATGATAAGCTGAAAACATTCACCAGGTCTGAAGGTGTACAATGTTACATCTCCCGTTTTTACATCCAGCTTAAAAGTATCCTGCTGGCTTGTGTAAAAAGAACTCAGTTTTCTTCTGAGCAATAATGCCGACCCGCTTCCAAAGCAATAAAAAACATCGGCGACAGATTGGGATGGGTCATGCAAATTCTATATTGTAGTGGGGCCACAGCGGATGTGTTTGTTTGGCAAGTGTCTTGGAAGCCGTTTTATACGAATTTATACGGGGATAAAAAAAATTGGCGTCATATAAGTGAGACTTTGGAAATAAAATGTGAATCCAACAATGGTTTGAGACACTGTGACCCGCCTGGACGGCATAATTCCTTATTTAATTACAACGTTTATAAATTGCCTCGATGTCTTATTCTGTATGACGCGCGAAAGGAGACAAGTGTCGTCTGCTTCCTTATTTTTTGGCGCGGAGTAATGGTCATCTACAAAACTAAGTCGCCCATTTATCGATTGGAAATATATAATTTCCTCAAAAGCTTGGAATCTCGTCTGCATGAATATATATTGAATATATTATTTTAAGGTTTCAGATCATCGTTGTTTTAAGCGAGCGGAGCAGGCAATTTTCCTTGTACCTGGAATGGAGGGTACGTTTTATGGTTTGGTTACTAATGTTACATTCTCTTGGTTTCTTTTCTGTTACCACTCAGTCGTTTCCGTTACACCGCCTTCTCTAGTCTCAAGGTGATATGATT
The DNA here is from genome assembly GCA_026874595.1 of Sipunculus nudus. NCBI lineage: Eukaryota > Metazoa > Annelida > Sipuncula > Golfingiida > Sipunculidae > Sipunculus > Sipunculus nudus. The sequence goes on along the minus strand of CM049307.1, from coordinate 49,147,815 downwards.
TCAAATCTGCATTATATATAGCACTAAGTGATACGTGAATAAACCCCGGTAGGCCTATACTCATAAAAAGCGGTACACTTGTAAATAATATAGACACTGGCCATTAAAATGTTCATACAATTGGACATCAGCAAAACGCCAGTTCACTCAATTCACCAATACATAATACAAACATGGTATTGATAATTACAATACTTTAAAAGTTAATATATATATAAATCTATATAATATATATATATATATATATATATATATATATTATTCAGAAAAAATCAGGAAACATTGTCCAGTAAAAAGAAAATATACACGTATTGTTGAATACCTTGTTATATGTTATGTAATATTGAAAGATTAAGAACTGTAAAAATTCCATGGAAAAACACCATTATCATGCATTGCCATTCTTACGGATTAATTCATGATAGTATTCTTCTCTCGATACCGTGTTTATTATTCTTCAATAACCAAAAACAAGGCCAGAAAGAAGACAACAGCGGAAGATGCAACAAGCTGTTCGTTCGTGACCGGAATAATTCGGAAGAAACTGGTTTCTGGTTAGGTTTAGTTCATTTAAACAAACGATGCAAATAATCACGAAACATATTCCCAGACATAGACATGTATAGTCGGATAACGTAATTTTTTTTTTTATTATTTTAGGTTAGGCATTCGTATACGTAGCTATCTCTGAGGTATAGTCCGAAACGAAAGGATAAAACGTCAAAGTTACATGAAGCGATTTTTGCCGGGGACCGCATGGTATATCGAATGAGACATATAGAATATGCAGCCGTATCGGTGACTCAGTTTCGTAGAATCCGTATTAAAGTGTAAGCAGTTTTTCTTTATCCCCATGCTTCAGTGGTTCGTCTGCAGCCTTGAGCAGACTGTATAATGCAACAATTGTGCACCTACCCCCTAGACAACATAAATAATTGTCACGATCTGAATTCCAACACCTTTTAACCACAGGTATCAGGGAACCACAAGCTTTAATCTCTCTCGGTGTTAAAATGACGATTCTTTATTATTTATATGCATCATTTTTTTCCATGCAACAGAAAATTACGGGATATATATATATATATATATATATATATAAATATATATATATATATATATATATATATATATCCTTATGGAATATACATGGAACTAGATTATTATAACAGTTTTATTTCCGTTGTGATTTTAAAAAATATTGACACCACTTTGTATCCTTAATATAATAACAAACATTGTTTGACCGTTTCGAAGTTTAATTTTTCTGTAGTACACTGTAGGTCTTATTGGAATTCCTTATTGAATATGAAGAAACCACACTTATTGTATAACACTACAACATATGTCATTTCAGCAGTTTTTAAGTCAATTAACTTTGTGTTTGCTATGAAACACTGCTTGGTACATGAGAATATTCCTTAAACTTACCTGCGTGCTATATTTTGATTATCAGATACATAGCTTGCACAGTTTTTAAAATTCCAAATAGGTTCATGCAACTGAGCGAAAATGTTCATGATGCACTGGCTTAAAACCAGACCTACGATCCCAATCCAATCAAGATAGCCTCCTTATATTTGACAGTTCAATAAAATTCCCCATCTATCTGCGAGGTTATACCGGCATGAGAGTAAGTGGGTGTAGGTTAAAAAATGTGATTTAGACGTCATTTAGACAATATAATAAAAATGCTTGGGAACAGATGAATATGGGCGAGCAAAAGTGCAATAGGAAAAACAGTTCTAAGCGGAAATTCTGTAAGCCCTTCGGCAAGAATCAATTAATCATACAGGCACTCTATTTGTACCATGTGATAGAGTCACAACCAGTGTCACATTAAATGAGTTCTGGTGAGCAGATAAGTTCTCGTTGAAGTTACGGAAGCATAGACGCGGGCTAATAAAACTGCAGCCAATATCTCTGGCTTCATTTAGGTCATGTTTGGAAGAGAGGTAATACTGAGCCGCAAACCGATTGAATTCAACTTTTGTAAAGTGGATTATTACCGGTGCTGTTGGGTTCCGTAAATTGCTGCCAAATTTAGAATGATTCAATAAATGTTTTTTAAACCGAATGAAATTCTCATACTGTGGTTGCCCTTTTGTTGGCGAGGGTTTTAATTTCGCGATATTCGCGAATGTGAAATAATCGCGAATATGAAACCCCCGGGAATAAGATGCCCCTTTAACTAAGATGACCTCTGAAAACAACCTTAACAGCAACCTTATCTCTGCTGGTTTTCGAAACTGGCCCATGCATTAGCCGTACTCACACGCTGTGAAACATATCGACTGTGATACAAGTCTTAATTTTATGAATGAAACAGTGATTAGTAAGGTTTTGTAGGATTTGTTTTTCTTAATTTTACATCAATACAGATTCTGCTGTACTTAGATTTTACAGGTGCTGGTGCCATCGCGAAAATGAAACCCTCGTGAAACGTTCAAAATTAAGGAATAACGAAATTTCAGCCTCGCGAATATATAGCCAACCACAGTATTTGCCACTGAACCCTTAAAGCTCGTCTACACCTTAAAATCTATATATGGGTTTGATTCTGGATGGCTATGACCTGACTATATGTAGAAGGAAGTTAATTATATTTTCCTGTAATATTGTTGAAATTGGAATAAATATTTTAGTTTAAACATTAAGACAACTCTGCATTGCTATTTGCTTCGCATAATCTTATGTTGCATGTTTACCTGGCAGAAGAGGGTTGCCGCTCCTGCTGAGGAAGAAAAGTACCATCTAAAAAGCTAACCACGATACAAATGGATGTCCATTTTTCTTGGTGGTTCCTTTTGTCTGCAGTGAATACATACTTCGTCCACAGGAAGGCGTAGTTGCACTTGACTGTAGCTGACAATATTCATGCTTACCGAATACCCTTGAGAGCTATTCCGTAAGTAATATCCCAATAATGGATGGCAAAAAGATCTTGCTACGGCCAAAGAGGCTCTCCATAATGGCTTAAGAATGGCTATGATTTCTAGATTATACCCCATACTGCCACAGAAAACTAACTTCAAGGAGGTCATAGAATAAAAGACAGAAGCCATTATCACATGGTTACTTTTCTACGCCCTGTTCGACAAGCATAAGTACTGCATCTTATTCAAATATATGATCTTGCATATATTTTACCAAATAACACCAGCGTTCACCAGAAATTCTCAGCTTGAAATATTCATTGTTGAACCAAGCATGCTAAGGGAAGGAACCAATTCATAATCTATATTGTTCATTCTCGAAGTTATGTGCAACAACATTAATAAAAAATACAATGTCTTGAGAAGACAACAATAAAACACCAGCAAGCTATTGAAATGACACAAAGATAATACTCCAAACATTAATGCCAGCTTTCATCCTTTTATCTGAAATACAGGGTAATATTTTTGTCCTGAAACTATATCCTCTTGTGACATACAAAAAAATCTAACTCTATGGTTATTAGATATTGTGTCTCGAATCCTGCAGTATGAAATGAACAAGAACAAAATGTCCATTAAGCGCGTTGCCATCTTGTTCTTTACAATTTCTGCTGTTATTACGAGCTGGCAAAATATTCAGGCGCCACCGAGCGGTTGCCCAGGAGACCTTTTTCCAATGGTTTCCTACAAAAAAAAAGCAATAGCATCCCCGCAACCTTTCACATATTTATCTAGTGGAAGGCATTGTAGACTCAGTAAGGAGAAAGAAAATGAATGCATTGCCATGAGAGAAAAAGGCTTAACTCATTGTATTAGCCATGTGCTAGGTGAAACGCCAGTTAGCACCTGTTGAAACTACCCCTTTCTTCAGTCGAGAAGGTGTTGGTGAAACACTACATAACATGTATGAGCCTCACGCTTCAAAGGTTCTGTAATATTCAGAGAAGCAACAACCAAATACGGTGTTAATTTTTTTTGTACCGAAAGTTAAACCAAGCCAGTAGCCATAGAGGCTGTTATAACAACATTTGATTTTAGCTAAGAAATAAGACATTTTGTTAATCAGGAGGAAATTTATCTTGTAGATGATTGATAAAATTGGTTTAAATGTGTCTTAAAAATATTATACAGAAAATAATCCCAGAGCCCTATAAACATTGTTTTAGTCGTACCATCACGCGTCCTTCATCTGGTATGCTCGTCTGTGACGTCACCTAGTCTGGGTACAGGTCTGAAAGCAGGAGCGTAAGACGGAAATCTTCAGTTCTCCATTAGATATCATGTCCGGTGAAATCATCGAGGATGAAACTATTTCAGTAAATAAAACTTGACGTGCAGAAATGATTGATGGGAACGGAGTGGGTTTCAGGTATGTTCAGAAGATACTCAGCTCAAGCCAGGAACGATGTAGTCCCTATTTATCCACTCCGCTGCAACTGTAGAATGGCTTACTTTATTTTAAATGGATAGGCGCTAGCATGATAAGTAAGGACAAATAAGATTATATCAAATCATTTTTAAAATATGGAAATCGAAACCAACGCTTCAATCGTACAATTCAGTTCCTGATGAAAAATGTTCATTTCAATATATATATATATATATATATATATATATATATATATATATATATATATATATATACTGTGAAGGACATTTTAATGCTACTTATTTATGAATATATGTGAGCAAAAATGTGGCTACAGTGAGTCCAGAGCATACTGCTCATTGACCCGATTGTGTTTCTGCTACCATGTAATCATTTGAACATTATATTTCCATAGATCGAATCTGCGTCCAAATTCAAAACAATAACACAACAGCACATAGATTTCACCAAGATTAAATTTGGTAAACGAAAAATTAAACCAGTACCCGCCCCCCCCCCCCCCGAACAAAAAAAAATCTTATTTACCCGATTTTCATTTTCTAAGATTGACCAAGTTTACGATTCATTTAAAAATATGAATGCCTGGCTGATTTAACAAATGTAGTATGTTTACGGATGAAATAATAACACTGCAATAGTAAAAAGAGCAAATCCAGAAGCATAAAAACAGTACAATGTCACGTGGTAAAAAGGGCAAATCTATAAATTCTCCTAATGCCTGCTGTCGAAAACCATGGAAGCATTAATTCAGACGGAATTATTCGGAGATGAAAACCAGGACGGGCCTTTGATCACGGAAATAGCTTCTACAATATCGAGATCGTACGAGGGATATAAAAGTGCAGCGTATATGCAAGCAGGGCTTTTGTCTTTGTGAGCGGGCGTCAGTCGGTGAGGTCCCGCAGCCTTTAAATGGTCCTCACCGTTCAGGGTTTTATCAGCCATCGCTAATGAAGCTTATTGACTGCGACAGAGAGAGGTTTGTAAGGCTGTGGGCCTTGTAAACCCGGGGGAGTCAGGCCTCACCACCACCTCATCACAACCGATCTGCATCGATCATAAATGCTATCCACAGTTCACACGTACAGCCACCGGTCTGCCGTGCACAGCCAAATATAACTACTACCCTTGTGTGAATACCGGACCAACAGGGCATTTGTGCTCTCTTCTTTTCCTTCTGCTACATCTTTTTCTTTTTCTACCATTACTAATTCTACTAATTCCTTTTTTTTCCTTCTTTTTATTCTACCACTACTACTGCTTCTTCTGCTTCCATTTTTTTATTGTCCCGCAGGATTGAAAGCTGTCTTCATTAGAAACAAACAATATAACGGGGCTTTTAAAAAGTTAATAGGCAGAAAACGTGAAGAGTACAGGACGCTCAAGCCAAATTTTAAGGGCGCCACATTGTAATATAACTCGTTCCAATGGAAAGGGATCTACATCTATTTCGTATCGATACATGATTAGACAATTCGCTCCATTATAAAATAATTATTTGGTGAGAGTGAAATCTGATGGTCAGTTGTCGGAATAGGGCTTGGACATATGATTGTGTTTTATTTAGTCGGCATCAGTGAAATAGGTTTGGAGTCCGGGCCATTTAGGGACTCCGACTTAGACCTGGAGTCGAGGGTCCTGGTCTCTGACCTTTGACTCGGAGGTAAGGACTCGAGAAATGAGGACGAGTCCATCTCGGGTTCAATAAAAAAACAAATCTGTCACTTATTATAAAGACTTATGTAAATGTGCGAACTACTAATACTATATATACTAAGCTTTGCTTAGCATCGGGAAATATAAATGTAATTAACTATTATAATAAGGCATATGTGGACTAACTTTAAAGTGCACATGATAATTTGAAAGTTCCAGTTAAACTGCCTTTTAAGGATATTTGTATTGGACTCGGGCTCGGACTCGGGTTACAAATTAGTTGGACTCGAAGAAGGTGGACTTGCGCTCGAACCTAAAGGACTCTGACTTAGACAACAGTAGGCGAGTTTTACATATTTTACATGATATTATTCCTTATTTTATGGATCCGGTTTCACTTAACTAACTTTACAACAATCGATCATATCCAATGTTTATTTGAATTATAAATAACACACGAAAACTAGCTTGAATACATATTCTATACACTGTGGTGGATGGAGTTTGGTTCAGGTATCAATCATACTCGTGAAATGATACACATGCTGCTTACGTAAAGTACAAATAAGATAAACCCTTAATCCATAGTCTTTAACTCTTTGTCGCCGTTTTCTGTATCACCTATAAAAGTCCGTGCCATGCTCTCACACTAGTTGTCTTGAACCAGATTAACAACGACAAAGACAATCCATTCTTAAGAGCTTAGGCACGGATCCTGCCCTGATCAAATGTGGGAATAGTCGCGCTACTCTGGATTAAAACGACAGGATAAATATATCAATAACAGAGTAAATACCTACTGAGCGAAATTCGATACAGTGCTGGCGGGGATACGTGTACTACGGATGGCGTAGGCATGATGCATGATAAGGCTGTTTCTGTCGTGGTATTAGAACTGCCGTTCATATAACTGGATCTAGATTATGGTCGGCAGGGCCGCTAGCTTTTGGCATCACACCGACATTTTTATAAATAAAATATAGTACATTTTCCTAACAATGTTATGGTATCTGCAAATATTTCATTCTGGAACGATTTGCTTATTTCTGTAGACAAATGGAAAGAAACTTGCACCAGTTGCCATCAGTGGCGAAAAACGTAAACCATGGCGGTCGTATCACGCGACGCCACAAATCGAGATTGTTCAAGCTTCGATCGGTGTTTCAACTATGTCTTTTCTTTCGTGTCTCTCCTTCTTGTTTTTGTTTTGTCGCTCATGTGCAAGATCAGGCCTCTGGTCACCCAGTCTTGTTGTGGTTAACACACACAGGTCCTTGGTTTTGCAAGACTTTTTTTTTTATTCAGCCAAAATGAACTCATATCGTGAGATCACACATTTATTATTGCACATGTTATGTTCCTTTAACGAATAAAGTTTACTGAGTTTGTGAAATATTATTAGATTAAAACCATTTTCCTCAGTCAGTGTTTAATATCGATACGGATTTTTATTTAAGATACAACTGTAGTGCACAATTGTTTTAAAAAGGATCTCATCCATTGGTATTTTCAGCTTGCACCGATGAATTTTCCCCTAAACCATTCTCTTTGCCGTTACACTTACACAGGCTACCGAATGTTGTTTTATGGCAAATACTATCAAATACTCTTTAGTTATGCTTCGTCAAAACACAGTTCCCTCTGAACTGTGTACGTTGTCTCACTCAGACGTTTAATATCATGTCGCGGAGTTAAATGGGAGTGGAAGAAATAACAGTACTGCAAATTTATCCGACAGATATTAATTTTCCCCTTAAAGAAATTAGGCGGGTTATCCATTGTCCGCTCTCGTTTGCCGTTTTGATCAATGAAAAGATGCATAGTCTAATGTTATTTTACATGAACGTAATGCAATAAACGTGGCGTAATCCTTGTTCCACAATACATTTAAAGGCAGGGAAGCAATAACATTCAGATGTACAGAATGACCAAAGTAATAACCCGTTCTAATTAACAGTGATTAAGCTGCAATGCTGATTATACGTCGGTCTCCCGCCTGGACCTTTTGCCCTGCGGCCTTTAGAATCAGAACGGTAGTACTCCCGCCGTGCGGCTTCGGGGGTTTCCGGATGCGCTCCGCTTTTGACCCGTCCGTTTTAATTTCCGGTGAGTTACTCGAACTGCACACTATTTAGACTTCCCGAACAAACAGTTCGACCCCGGACCAGGGTCAGCTATGCCTTGGCACTGAGTCACACGAGATCGCCAGCTCAGGAAATTGACTTGAGTCCTCTGAGACAGAGTAATGGAATCAAGAACAATGTCAATATTGAGGTTACAGAAAGATTTCCTGATTGAGTCGCGGAATTATTATCAATATTTGTATGGTTCCGTCCCAGCATTCTGATGCATTTAATTGCCGACATCAATAAACCCTTTTGTGGTGGTTAATCCAGATTCGTGGTAGGGTGTGACTAAGAAGATTGTTACGGTTGTAACAGCTTTCTTATGGGACGGAACGATTCTAAGAATATTTTGTTTTATTATGATGAATATTAATGTCACTTTGTTTTGTTTCACATTTTACACTGTTAGCTCCATGTTGTTTCCCATTCCTTTTTAGATTTTGATTTCATTTGCACCGATCTTTCCTGTGGAGTCGTCACTTTTAATTTGTAACTTTTTTTATTATTTTTACAAATAGTTATATATGTCTCCCGTAGGTCGGGCAGGCTTAGAGGCTTAGAGCGTAATATTGGTCCTAGGTAACCTGATATTTTTATTTGTGTTTGTTGGCGAGGGGGATCGCTCGGCGGATACATACATCTAGTTGATTATTTATATAATATTAGAGTGAATATGTCACCCCCTAATTGAGCAACATAAATTTCATTGAGTGTTTCATTAGCAAACGGTTTCAGGGCAAAATTTTAGCTTGTACAAAATTCTTGTAAAGGGAAGAAGCTATTTTTCGTGCTAATTCAGCATGCATTATAAGTAATTAGGCTCCTATAACGTTTTGTCCCGTTTAATGAGAATGCCAGTGATTAAAGATGAGGGAGATTGAAAGTCAACGAAATGTCCAGATCATCCCATTATTTAAAAGCCTATTTCATATTTGAATCGGAAGTAAAATGGTCATTTTAGAACATAAGATAACATATATTTATTATTATCTTCGCAAAGCAGTGTTCCCTTTAGACAAAATCGACACCGAATTGCCATGATGCATACATCTTAACGAATTTATCCTGTGGACAGGGAAGATACCTTTAACATGTCTACGCTACATAGCGAGTCAATGACGGGTCCGTCGTCATGATGACGTCAGAGTCGAAGAATTTGGCTGCAGTGATAAGTGACAATGGCGTGATAATGACGTCTCGTGGTTTTATTTGCTTGCTGATACGGGCTTTTTGATGTTATCTAAATTGTTTGATCCACTCAACGTTATTTAACAGTATAAAAATATTTTAGGAGGCAAACCCTTGCGTGTGAACGGCATAGCTGCTCTCGTAGTGACCTTGCTCACCTCAAGCTTTTTACACAATTTCTTTGTCGATCCGAGGGAGCTAGGCGGATGGCAGCCTCAGAAAACCCTCCAATACTGTCATATGCATCAAACTCGTGGTATCACATTGAATCGAAGTGGCAAGAGGGGGATACAGTAGAGCCTCCGTTCGTCCGTTCGTCAGTCTGTCGGGCCGTCCGCCGTCCGGAATTGGCTTTTCGGTCAATTTAAGCCAAGCTTTTGACAAAAACCTTTCATCTTTCACATATGCCTCACCCAGCCTCAGATGAAGAACATTTTTAATTTTGAGGTCACAGGGCCAAAGGTCAAGGCCACCGGACCAACTCCTTGAAAAAGATCTGTACGCGTTTTAAGCCAAACCGTTTGACCAAAACCTTTCATCTTTCACATATGGCTCTCCTACGGATGAAAAACCCTGTCGCGTTTGAGGTCACAGGATCAAAGGTCAAGGTCACAGAGCTGAACTCCTGATTTCACACTCGTAATACACCACGTAAAATAATGCTCCCGTGCGATGGGATGCTCCGCTTTGAGGTGTCCTTGTTAAAATTCATCATCAGTCAGTCAGGCAGGCACACTGCCAAAAACAGAAAGATAAATTTTCTTGTCCCACTCCCTATAATTTATTACTATAAGAAATAATATCTACTGGCAAGAAAATTTAGCTTTTGAGTGGGACAAGAAAACTATTCTTGTTATGAAAAGAAATTTTTTCCTATGAACAAGATATTTGTTCTTATTCTAAGATAATTTTTCTTCTTTTTATAAAAAAAAGTATCTTATGGGAAGATATAATATCACGCATCCACATAGTGCATGTGCTAACACATAACAAAATAAATTTCTTCTATAAGAAAAAAAATCTTATGACAAAATATATATTTTCTTCGGAGTGAGTAAGAATGTTTCGTCTTATACTGGTTAAGAAAATATTTCTTCGGACAAGTTAATATATCTTGTCTTAAGGAAATCAAGAAAACTTATCTAGAAGGTTTCTTATCAGAAGAAAATGTCTTCGTAATAATTAACTTTTTGGCAGTGCACTATACATCTTTATTATTTTTCCACAAATCAAAATCTCCAACTTTCTCCATGATTTTCATTGTACCTTTGTGATAGGTTGGGCTACATGCAGAGTTTTATTTCACATTATGTTAATAGTCGTTATCACCTGATGATTTTCATTAAATTAATGTGAAATATTGGGATACGGGTTTATTAAATTTCAAAGCGGGCATCGATGTGGATACATAGTATCGGTGGAGGTTTGTACTTTATGACTGCTTTTAAGTTTTATTATTATTTTGTCTACAAATTGGAGCCAGCGTAAAGTCGACGTAAGCATTCAGGAGAAAAATGCTGAGGCTTTATGTGTTATCTCGAATCGGGACGTAGATAACCAGTAATTTTTCATTTTGACTGTATCCAGAAGTTGAACATAGTTGTAATCAAATTCAGAAAGAACCAATGTTTAAAAAACAAATCTTCCGTTTAATATAACTGATAAAGTACGCTCATTTGCATTGTTCTTCTCTAATTTAAAAAGGAGACACGATTAAGTCTTCATTTTAGTCTTTTCTTTCAAAATAGGCCTATGTTAAGACGGAAGCGAAAGCAGATAATTTATATCTATTCATTTACTTTAAATATCTGCTATAGGGAGCTATTTTAAAATACTTTTAAGTGGATAGCTTACAATTGTTGTCAAAGGACTGACTCAAAGATGATGGACCTGGACTCAGACCTCACTTACTCGGACTTTGTCTCTACTTTCTTAAACTTAAGACTCGACTGAATTTTACTGTTACATGTTTTACAGTTCCGCACATACAAGAAGACTCAGGGTTAGTTGACACGAACATCTTTAGGCCTATTCATAAAATTACTAGTACATCGTAAACTGAGAGGGCTGCTAGGGCCGCTTGTGATAGTGCTGATGTCGCTAACGGTACTTACTAGGCTCGCTTATGGAAATAAAGCCTGTTGTTATTATACTGTTAATTTGAACATATACGTAACATCTTCCTTTTTTAAAGAAAAATAAATAAAAGCTTTAGATTATTCGAAATGAATGAAGATCAAACATATACTCGGTAGTTTGATAACACTTCTCACGGCATGATATGGTAGGAAGTTCTGTAAATGTTGTGCTCATATTGTACAGTAGATGTTGTAACAACAGCATTATTTTTTATTACCGATAAAAGAGTTCTTACTATGAACAGTCTCTCTCTGATGAAAGTTATTTAAGAATTAAACTCTCCTATTAAGAACTTTATCATCTCTGTGACCCAAGGTCACGAGGGATGCCAGGTTTATAAATATGGAGCTATTTTGATATCCTTTTAAGTGGATAGCTAACATTAAAACACGAATCATTGTCAAAAGACTGACTCGAAGAGGATATATTGACCTGGACTGGGACCTTAATGACTAAGACTTTGTCTCTACTCTCTTTAACTCAGACTCGACTGATTATTTACGATCTCTCCATAAAGAGGATTTGGATTCAGTACACTTCGCTGCATTTGAAAAAGAATGTTTGCTATTAATAAGCACGATTTTGCTCTATCCATCAGGGATGGAAGCGCTCATGGCAATTTGTATGTGGCGCCATCTGTCAGATAAATCCGAACCATTCCCCTTTCGTTTCAAATTAATGTCCAACAAGCCGCCAAGGAGAGAGAGCCGGTATGTTATTTAATTACATCTGCGTTAGTTAGCGTAAAAATAATTGCAGTTATATATCTGATATATATATTTATATATATATATATATATATATATATATATATATAAAACAAGGAAAAAATAATTCAATAAGGAAATATCTTGTAATATGCTTTTTGAAAATAATTAAACCACTGTTATGGTTTTTATTAAACTGATTATTTCAAATGTTTCCCTTTTGCCTTATTCTTTGGTAATTTAGCTGCCTTGGAAGAGGACATTTTTCCTTTCATCTGAAACCTCTGTTGCCAAGCCTTCTCACCATGTGCAAAGCATCATTTGTCAGAGGTGACAAGGATATAGAAATTACAGAAAGGCTGGTTCGTCAAGGTTATTGTGCGATCGGTGTCATTGACTAAATGTTCAAACACTCTACTCAGTCTCCACGGAAACGGTGTTGCATTTGCATTTTATAAACTTCATAAAACGGTTTGGGCGTTTTTGTTTCTTTTGAAAGTTGAAAGTCTGCCTTGAAAAAGGTTCTTAAAACATGCTTGTTTATATGTGCCAGTGACTGAACTAGATCATGCCATGCATTTTTACTGACTGGTCGGAATCTAAGAACGACATTACGCCACAAATTAATCATATTTACATCCAGCAGGAAAACTCGCTTATAAGTTGTCATATCTTATTTAGTCGATTATACTTTTATCGATCCTTGTGTTTTAGCTATCATGCATTATCTATTCATCTATATATTCCTGCTGTGTCATTTTTATATTATACTTTCCTCTGTATATGTCACTTTTGCGCTGTAGAAATACATATTAGTATAATAATAACAATAAAAATAATATATAATGAGTTTATATTGTAATGAAGCTAGGTTGCTCTGAATTTTTACTTATAAAGTGTCGAGAACGATACTTATTATGTCCTGATTATTTTTCGTATTTCCATATCAGACACTACACCAGTGTATCCAGCGGACGAACTCGCCCCATGGAAATATCGTTCCGGAAAAAGTGATGCCAGAGTCGAGCGGACCTGTTCCAATGCAAAAACGAGTTTTATAACTGATAACCTAAACCATGTTGGTTCTGCCATCTGCGGGCAAATCATATAACTAATTCCTGCCCGTTGTGTTGTGAGACATCAGGCCTACTACCCCTCAGCTATCAGTATTTGGACTGACCCATTAATGTCATTGCAAAGTAGGCTGGCCTACAGCCGGGAATGTTCAATGTTTTAGCGATGGCCTTTGTCCCCTGAACGTGACACAAATAAGAAAAATAGAGATAGTTAATCAGGGACCAAATTATTTCCATATCTATAATATAAGGTCAACGTGACCTCGTTCCTTCGAAAAATACGGTAAAATCTTCGTTTTCCACTGAGAATCTATTATTACATGCACTTAAAAAAGCCTAGTTAGTATCTAAACCACCTTTTCATATTCTTCAGTTTTTGTATAAAGGTTCTCTGTGTATTGTTGGGAATGATGTCACTGTTGTGAAATCTGTAGAAGTTACCTCACGCATACATATGTCAGTTGCGTAAATTTATGTTCAAGGGTGGGTGGATGACGCGTAGGGTGGGGAGATGAATTGCAAGGGCATAGGGGAGTTCGACAGGCGTTGTAGGGTATTCAAAGTATTATACACACACACACACACACACACACACATATATATATATATATATATTATTGTCTGTGTGATACATTTCAAACATATAACACTTAAGTATAAGGTTGTAAAAATAAGGTATATGTTAATTCTAACCCATTTTATATATAAAATATTTCATATAGTAAACTCAGAAATGGAACCAAAGTCTATTTTCCTAATTATTTATATATTTCATTTCCAATATATAGATATTTCTCATTATCAGGGATGATTACATTGACCACCCACCCACCCATTCCTAAAAAGTGGGGGTTACATACACTCCCCCCCCCCGTATTGACGCCCCTGCCTAATGTACTTGGTAAGAACAGCAAGAAAGATATATTTATACTCAGATACACATGTATGGATAAGCTTTTGAAGTATGGAATCAGAAGCAGCTGATACAGAACTGCACATATCCCCTTTGATCAAGTTTTCAGATGACCATGTCATATAGATAGCTGTTGTTAACATCAGACCAGGGTACTTCTCGCTGAGACTATATTTGGGCGACCTTTGGCTTGTCATGTGACTTTAGCCTATAGGTCAGCCATGCACCTAAATATCTAGTCACCACAGGGCCTTACTCTTCCTACGAAAAAGGTTTCATAAAGAAGATACACTTACAATATCAATGTTTAATATCTTATTATTTGCAGACTGTTAATTGATAATATCCGATTTTGTAAAAAATAAAACATATTTTTATAAGTCTTGAATCCCAAGCTCCACATATTGGAAATTTATAATTAATTATTTGAATTAAGGAAAAGATTGAATGTGATAAAATATGAGTATATGACACCATTACTCATTGACATTTTTCGAGAACTAATAATTAAATTTACACATTTGTTTGTTAATCAGATCTATTCTTTTTATCACTCTCGGGCTCATCACCTTTTTTTTCCCTCATTATATTATTAAATGGTTTCAGACCACAAATTTAATATATTATATGATACAATTTATACCTGTTTTAAACAAAGTAATAAAATTTATTCTTATCTAAAAATGGTAATTCTATTACAGTCAATAAATTAAACGTGCATTATTTTACTAAACTCATTTTTTGCTTTCTTCCTTACCCTATAAATCACATGATTCCATACGTTCCCAGTGGTTATGTTTTACATGTTTATTACATATAGTGACATAGTTGAAATGATGAAATTGTTAAAAATATGTTATCTTGAGAGGAAATGTGTTATGTAGTCCATAAAAATATAAACTCATCAGGAGAGTTAGGATTTCATACAAATATTCTAAAAAGCAATTTCAGCTGAGCGTTGTTACCCACAGGTCTCTTGTTATATATATTGCCAATCCGTTTATACGTCTCTTACGCACGTGATATACAGAATTTAATGCAAACAACTTTGTCCACGTGCCATATGTCACGTCTGCATGCATGTGTCACAGAAATTATTTATTTTGGAGAGGAACCATTACCTGTCACGGCTATGTGTGTTGATCGAATGTTAAATGCGTTTATACGTACGCTTATGTACACGGATATGCAGTAACATGTGGAATCAGTAGGAAGAATTATATAATTTACAAGAAACTGTTCAGACCCTATTTTTGTATGGTGTAATGTTGAATAAAATGAATGCATGATATATATATATATATATATATATATATATATATATATATATATATATATATATATATATATATATCTTGTTAAATAATTTAATGTTTACAAAAAATATAACATTTTTAATCAATACTTATATATTTCAGTAATTTTGTACTTTTTTTGCGTATAGAAAAGGGAATTAACGCGAGCTTTGTTTGAATGCTGGTGTCCCAAAGTTTCATGCAGGGCTTCCAGAGGCTTGAATTTAATCTGACATCAATTGCTTTAGAAAAAAAATTCTTGTAATAAAAGGCTGTAATAAATCTTGCAAGTAAAGCTATAGGCCATTATCATTTTCGGAAATATTTAGATTCCGGAAATGCAACCAATACCATATACATAAAAGCAGAGCATGCATATACGTATAGGCGCACTACTATTTCAATTTTGAAATCTCAATCCTGCATGAATCACGAACTGATATCGTGATTGCCAGTTGACTTACTGGCAGATAGTGGCATGTGTTACATGCGTGGAAATGGTTCACAGCAGTTATAGTCCACTGGCAATCAGCATATATATGACATGTACCCTCCCCCCCCCCCCCCCCCCCCCCCGCCAAGCCCCCATCCTCATTGGACATGGGCATTGTTTATTCTCAAAACACTGTAACAGGTAAAAGAGATGATCATAATATATACAATATTTGATAATCGTGATCGAGACATAGCAAGTCCGGGTGTTTAATATGTCTGAAACAAAATATATAATACTTTTACAATATTTAATACTTATTTAAGGGAGACAATCCCTTTTTTAACTTATGATTCTGAATTATCTTAAAAATATTAATAAGATCATACTCTCGTCTTATGTTAAACAAACGATTCATAATCATCTTCTCAGGAAGACGCAAAACAATCTTAGTATATAATGCAACCTCTCGGAACAAAAATGCTCACATACAAACAAATAATGATATTCATTATCAATAACATCCAGACAACATAACTGGCATTGCCTTTCATCACATGTTAACCCTATATAGGAGATGTCCTGTCAGCACTGGTAAATGGTGGTTTCCAGTTCTGAATTTGTACATTAATTGACAGAATCTATAGTGTATGGTTCAATAATAAATCTTTCTTTAAAAAACGAGTATGCTCTACAGATTTGTGCCTCTGAGACACTTTCATGCCATCTTTGATGATACTACATGGTCCTGGAGTGTTAATCGAATACACTGGTAAATCCACCTATAGAGTTCATAACTTGCTGGCCAGACCAAATGTTAGATAACCTACTTAAACACAATTACATTTTCTTATCAGATTAATAAAAAAACAATCTACTTTTCCACTACAATATAAATAAAATACTAATCTGTAAATTAAATTGTCATATTTTTCACGTTTTAATGTTATAATCTGCGCACTGAGAGGAAATCGTCCAAGTTCTCCATATACGATCCGCGATGGAGTATACTTCGTTACTCATAATTTCATTTTAGAAAATCTCAAATGGACCCTTTCCACCATGGTAAGGTCTTCTGCACCCCACACCTCACAACTATATAATAACATTGGTAAACTGTTACATCAAACAAATGCAGCTTGACATTAATTGGCAGATCCAATAAATTTTAGAATAGGCGTTAGTGCTTGTCAGCAACGGGGCCGATGAATAAGATTTCCAGGCAAATCTGATTTCTCCAGTCACAGGTATAGAACCTGAAACTGTGCATGATTAGACCTACATATACATGTGCTGAATATGTGGACGTAAAACCAAATGAATTTGATTTAATGTGATTGAATTTTTGCGTTTTATAACAAAATATCAAAGGGAAGCCAAAAAGTAAAATTAAAAGGTATAAAAATATTAATAAAAATAATAATAATAATAATAATATGACAATTGTAAAAATATTAATTATAATCAACATTATTATTATCATTATCATTATTATTCTTTAATTTTTTATTATTATTATTGTTTTTTTTATTATTTATTTTTATTACTTTAATTGTTATTAGTATTCGTTATTATTATTCGTTATTATTATTATTATTAATTATATTCTATTTTAATATGTGTCCCTCCCCCGCCACCACCACAAAAAATACGTGCTCTGTGACACATTTTGTTCTGTAGCCAGATGCAAGATCGGGTAGACATCAGGCCGAGAGCGGGCTGCGCACTGAGCAACCTTCGATGCCGCCGTCATAAGGGTCAAATCGAGGCAGACAGGGAATCTCTGGAAATCCCCTTTGGCCCGTTTACGGCAATATATTTCACAGCTCAACATTTATCTTGTTTGGATTTTTTGTTATAATACTACCCGGTGTATACACTTAATCTTATCACAAGGGTTCTCTAAACATGGCACGTGTTAATGTCTCTACAATGGTATGCCGTCATAGGAACCTGCGATCAATGGTTGAAAAAAATTACAGACGTCCTTCACCTTGACCTGAGGTCACGGCTGGAAAGCGTGACCGGTGGACGTATCAATACAGGTACCACACATCACTGAAGGCCATTCATTGCAGTGTAGTACTACTGTGGTGAGTATACATTTACCGACTTTAGTATCTTTAAAGCATGCACGATTTAATGTATGGGATATGCCTGACAATGCTATATTTGTATTTTATAAGCAGTGCATTTTAATCAGAAGCTGTCATTGACATTCACCTATAGCTAGCTGCCGGCTGTGGGGTTATCAGAGTTCTTGAGAGGAAAACAGATTTAGCTGGGGGAAGGGGAGGGGTGTACCAATCGTTCCAACATTAACATCACCACGCGTGGCTGGCCCACAGTTTTACACATATATATTTCTAATGTTAATCTTGATAATTTGGTGTATGCTTCAGATTCGGAGTTCAGTGTAGATCATATGCCTACTCTATATTATATATATATATATATGTGTGTGTGTGTGTATGTGTGTCATATATGGCTATTCATGTATATTTTTATACACACACACACACACACACACACACATATATATATATATATATGGGCAGATCAAGGATTTAGGAAAAAGGGGGGGTCCAACCCAGAATGACTAATGAAAACCCTAAAAAAGGGTTCCCAGGTCCGGAAAAGGGGGGTCCAGGCCGCAAAATTTTGTCTGAAAGCCTTAAAAAAAGGTTGCTTTGGATGAAAGGGGGGGGGGGTCCGGACCCCCTGGAACCCCCCAGGATCCGCTTCTCATATATATATTTCAAGGCATGAATATATCCCGCAACTCCATGTTACTGAAACACATTTAATTTTTATTATATAATATACAAACAGAATCTGTGAAGTGACTGATTTGCATATTAAATAAAATTGAGAAAAAATTTGAAAAAAAAAACATGAGCAAACTTGAATAAAATACACAGCTGATAACACCAAAACTATAAATTCTTGATACTAAGATAAAGAGAAATTAATTTCGCTGTTTTTTTTCCCTGTGTGATCTGAATATTTTATCATTGAATACATGTTATATGTACGTTTATCATTGCTGTTGCTTTAAATATAAGTTTGATTTCCATACATAGTCCCTACTTGACTCTAAAAAATGTTCATGACATAATGATTATTGGGTGATTATATTCCCTCCTAATCTTATCTTAAATAATAAAAATTAAATATTTACAATGACAGCACACTGTCCCACCACCCCACATGCATAGGCCCATGTCCAGATGGGATGTATGAAAAATGTAAAAAAAAAATTGGCTCCCTGGCAGTCTTCACTACATGGGCTGGTTAGTGAGAGGTTCCCATATTGCTGGAGACAGGATCATGTCTATAAAAATAGTCTTAATGCCATAAAAGCTCAATAAAGCAGGAACAAAGTGGAGGGTAGAATAACCTATATTTTAACAAGAGTATCAATTTGATTTTTGCCAAATCCAGTAAATTTATCAGAATTCATACAATGCAAATTTAGTAAACAGATCTGATTTAGCATGCTTAGGAGATTTTTTCTCAGATGTTTTATTTATGATTACATCATTTTTTTTAATTCTATGATTATTTTACAGGAAAGTAAATTCCTGAAGACAGAGTGCTGCCTTAATTCTTTGAGGTTTGAAAACTTTCGTAAATAGTGATAAATGTAGTAACTTTAATGGAGGAAAAAGAGCTCAATTTCTTCATTTGATCTACTTTCATTTTGCAGTCATATCCACCATATACACATAAAAAATGCATAAACAGCAAAATTGGACATGAAATGTAAGTTAAACATTGAATGACTCACAGAATGTGTATCAGTACATGACTGCACATGAATAATGAGCAGCAGATATTTGAAATTGCTTCACTAATGAAGGAACCATCTTGGTTATAACCACACACGTGAACACCATTGAATTACAATAAAATTTCATGGTGATATTATCAGGAGTGTAATATATATCAATCTGTTGATGATGTCTGGTTATCATGTCATGCTAGGTAATCCGGCTTCATAGATTTGAACTCTCACATGATATACTGGTAACCTCTTGTGGTAAAAATTGTGCCACCAACAACTTATAATGCTCATTCCAGTGTTATTTATGCTGGGATTTGCAGCATTATATAATCACTTCAAGAATATTGAAATATTCCCTATACTAGCATGCCAGATTTCAGTAAAAATCAACTGAACTGTTCTTCAGATATCCTGTGGACACATATACACACACACAGAATCAATTAAAAACAATAATCCTAACTTCAAGCAAAAATTTCTGTCATGCCAGAAGGCTTTTTTTTTAAGTCCTGTATATAATACAATTAAATCTTGCCTAACTTCCACCTCATTTTAACCACCACTTCAAAATAATGAACAATTTTCCAAAGGCCCAATTCTATTTTGCTCTTAATATTAGACCTCATTTAGGTGACCACCTCTAAAATGCAACCACTTTATTGAGGTCATGTTGGTTGTCATCTCTCTATGTGTTTCTGTTTCTGTCTTCCTTTCTGTCTCTGTCTTTTACTCTGGCTGTTTCTCTCTCTCTTTTCAGCTGTATCTCTCTCTAGCTGTCTCTCTCTGTCTCTCAATATCAATATATCAGTCCCGGTAGAAGTGCATTATACAGGGATGGGCCGATGGTGTAATAGTATTTTGTATGTGTAATAGTAATACAAAAGTACAGCTTTTCAGTAGTATAAAGGAATAGACATGACATATTATTACGTCCACAATGTGATTGTTTGAACTTTCATTTCCAAATCATTAAATGAAAAGGCACTTTTAATTCACAGACTGAGTATAACAGGTAGTAATAGTATCTTTCTTATCAAATAAAGTCAAAAGTGTATCAGCTGTGAAAGATAATGATCTAATTTCTTTAGATAATGATCTAAGATTTATGCAGATCATCGTGATGTGGTTGTCCCTGGTTGTTCAATGTCATTGGACTCAAGTCCCGTAAAGTCATTGTGTATGTTCCTTGGTACCTCTACTTCAGATTTTTAACTATGGTTGAAAAGCTTTAATGTCTCACTTGTGTCTAATTTTAGCTGAAGTATGTACTCATGCCTGTCAAAATTTACAGCTGAATTCCTGTATAAATATTGTGATTGAATAGTAAACAATCAGAACTTAGAAATTACTGTTCACTTTTGAGCTGCCTTTCACTTTCAGTATCTCTTTATCTGTAAATCTTCTTCAGGCAACAGATTAAGTCAAACCTGTCTGAAAGATTACTTCTCTATTAAGACTGAACCAAAAGCATTCACATCAGTTATAACATATCCGTCTAATAAGACCACCTGTGTATTAAGGCCACTTTTGGCCAGTCCCAAAGGTGGTCTTATTACAGAGGTTTCACTGTATTAAAATTAAATCCATAAAATATGTTTTGTTCTTATATACCACCTAGGCACCTACACTTTTTGTCTCAGTACATAATAATTGATGATTCAGCATGTTGAACCTAGGCTGAAGTTAAAATTCAGTGGAATGTCAAAAATGTGATTATTTCAGCTCATGATCAGTGATCACCCATAAGACATCATTTCACCCTGCCCATGGGTGCATTAGAGCAAATCATAGTTTTCCTTATTTTGATGATCAAAACCAATTATTAACCTAAAGAAATGGAAAGGCAATTAAAAGTCAGATACAGTATTTAAAAGGCAGAATATATATATGTTTTCAGATCAAGTCATAAGTGTGTCATCCCTTGAAGATAATGATCTCAACTGTTTAGATAGAAATTACACAGTATTTATGTTGATCATGATCACATGGTCATCTTTGGTATATCTATGTCCTGGGACGTGAGCAGCTCACAGTCACTTTTTCTTATGTGATACTTCTACTTTAAAGTTTAAACAAAGTATTTAATGCTCTTTTCATGACTAATTCAGCAAATGTGTACATGTACTCATTCTGTCCAGGGTTAGGGTCTAATACAGTATGCCAAATACAAATATAAATATGAGAGCTGTTCTCCTCCAAATACAAATACAAATACAGGTGGGTGAAGTTAAGAATAAGTACAAATACAGAACATCAAACACAAATACAAAATAGGCAAATGTAGGTTATATAGAATACTTATTATTTTCAAGCACCATAAATATTCATAATGTCTACTCATACCTATACTTCTTTTGTACTTTTAGAGATCAGAGTCCTTCTATATTCTACAAGGTTTAAAAAAACATTTCTGTTGCAACACAGGAACATAAATGCCTCAAACCTACTGTCTGAAAGATATCTTTATTCTAGTAAGTTTTAATAAATTCCCTGTTGCATAGCAGGAACATTTGTTCCTCAAACCTATTGTCTGAAAGACAGCAGCGCTCCCCACAGAACACATTCCGCGTTCTGACCCTTGCCACTGAACAACCTGGTGAGGCAGAGGCCTAAGCAATTAATTATCCAGGCACATTTGTGATTGCAAACATCAGGAAGAAGTGAAACACTTGACCTGTTGCTGCCTTTTGGGTTGTTCAAAAGTTAATTAGTAGTTAAATTTTCAAAATGATGGCAGGTATGAATATTTATATATAAATATGTATTTGTACAGCACTTGATCAAATACATGAAATATTAGAACAAATACAAATATTATCATTTTGTTCATCACATATACAAATACACACTTTGACTGTATTTAAATCAGGGTTGGTTTTCTTCTGGAAGAAATGTATTTCTTCTGAGACATGGGAAGAAAGTGGGAAGAAAGTGGAGAAAATGGGGTTTCCTCTACTTTCTTCCGGAAGTAATGGATGAAAGTGGAACTTAGTGGACAGTAAGAGTAATAGTGTGATACACAAAAATAAAAACAGATATTTGAACTATTTTTACTTCTTTGGAATAAAATAAAACAATATGACTTTTGATCAGTGTACAGGAACAATGCTATGATTAAACTAAATATTATTTTGTCAGTTTTATTCTAGTAGTATTGCCAAAATTGCAGCTGATGGATGTGTATAAGTATGTAGTGTTGCATAGTATGTGTTGACATGTTAATTAACCAAAGGTTCTTTGGTTAGAGGAAGTTTTCTGTATTTGAAACTAGTTCTTACCTAATTTGTGTCACTCAGCTTTATTACTTTTGTATGATAGAGAATTACAGATTGATATTCTACAATTTTCTCATCTTGTATCTTAACAGGCAAGTGCATTGCTGCCAAGGTTAATGCAGTGCTGCATAATAACACATTAACTAATGTAGAATCTAAATAGTATATATCCTATGTGATATTACACTATGATTGATCAGTAATCACCAGTTGAACTTATAATTATTACTCATTTAAATTTAGGCATCACTCCCTGTAAGTTCTGTTGTTAAACACATTGGAGTACAATCAGTACCTATCAGTAATCTACATCTAAGTTACCATGAAGCATGCAATAGCAAAACACCAGTTTTGTAGCCCTGCAAACAACTAGTCTATTCCTGAGCTTGTTGTGAATTATGCCAAAACTAGAAATTACCTAGAAAATATGAGAAACCCTTTCTCTGCACATGTGTATCTGCTTGGTAATAATCTATTATAACAAGGAGCAGATTGACCATTCGAATAGTGAATGAAACCCTGTTAATTATGTCATGGCTTCCCCATACCCTGCCTCTCTGTGCAGTCAGGGGTAAATGGAGTGAAGCTGCACTTTTTTTATGTAATCACCTGGTAATCATTGCATGGTCCACAGGACTAAAACCTGTGTCCATTGATTTTGAATTATGTCACCTGAACTGACAAACTCTAAACTTCATTATGCATATTGTCTAACTAAATTAAACGAATAGTCATAAATTCAAAGCTAACATTATATATTAATATAAACTTTATATTTGCAAATAGGATAGAACAGATTATGTTTTATGCAGACATAAAGCTGAAAATTTATTAGATTTATATATTCTAACATGAAATTAGAAAGTTTCTTCCGGAAGAAATGGAGGAAACTATTTCTTCCGAGCTGGAAGTTTGCGGAAGTTTCCATGGAAGGAACCACCTCTCAGAAGAAATTGCCAACCCTGATTTAAATACAAATACGTATTTGACCCCAACCCTGATTCTGTCTGCTCCAAACAATGTACTTACCCCCTTATCATTTTCGATTCAGTATGTAGTCCCCTATAGCTATGTATACTACCAAACAATGTTTAATAAACTGTCATATGCATGAACTGCTATTCCAGGAAACCAGAGTGGGAAATGCAAAAAATTGCAGAAGAACATGATCATGAATTATTTTCATGAGGAATCAGGCTTTATTTGCATATGTACCAATATTATCCAGTAATGCTTATGTGTTTTTTATCAATACAGTTTGATGATTCAGTAAACCCTAGCTGTCCATGGATTCTACAATAAGCACTTGAATCCCTGTTGATACAAATAATGACTTAAATAGTTTTCAAACAATTATAAAAACATTCCCATACACTTTTCTGAGCATAAAACCAGTAAATAATGCTTTTCCAGAAACTTGCTTTAATGAAAAAAAACACAAGGTGGGCATCTCCATTTTAAATGTCTTTGCATCCATTAATTAGGAGACCTGCAGAGAATTTTTGTCATCGTGTGATTGTCTTTAATTTAGTCTGTACTGTAAACAAGAAATATATAGACTTGTACCCAGCACAATTGTGAGAGCCTAATCACAAGGTTGCATTTTGTGATTCTACATGTCACTTTGTCAGTTGTGATCTACCCCAGGCTGAAGTTCTGTGTCCCCAGAACATCAGAAGAGTGAATGGAATCTCATGATATTTTCAGTGGATTTTGGGAATAAGCCATTAAAAAATTGATTAGAATTTGGTGTGGATCCATCACAGGATCTGAATTCAAGAATATAATCAAGGAATATTCACAGATGTACAGTTTTGCATGAATTAACTTAGAAATATGGGTCGAATAAGTATATACAAACAAGGTTTTCGGGGCATCCCAAAATAGGGAAACCAAACCCACATGGTGGAGGCTTGCATTCCTGAGAATTCCTGGTTTCTTGCATGTAATCTTATTCTTATCAAGATTGCATTTGTTTATTGTAAAATGCATTATGTTGAACAGCTTTTCAGATAACAAACCCATTGATAGCTTATTTTCAGAATATTTTATAAAGTTTCATGAGTTTATGTTTCCTGTGTTATTGCTTTATCCTCTTGTATGGCAATCATCTAACATGCAGCACTTAACATAATATACCATTGCACATCTATTGATAATCTCACATAATATGTGTATGGCTTTAATTGTTTACTTGCCTTGGAATGGTTCTTTTTTTCACATCCGTGCTAGAGACTGGCACAGGGTAGCCATTATGTCTTTGCCTGATTATGAGTCCCTAACTCATTTTTGCATAAATCAAAACAGGTTAAATGCCACCCATACCATATTTCTCTATTTATATTCAGAGTAGTCATAACTTTTGAATGTATATAACTTCCTAGAAGTACTTTTCATTCATATAAAGGGCACACCCAATTAAATTTTTGGTTGGAAAACATTGATAAAGTCTGAACAGGTGCACTTAATCTTTCCATATCAAATGAAGTTTTACCTGTATATTGGGACTTACAGGTATACTTGCTTGTTTTTGCTTTCATTAGTTGTTCACATTTTGCCAAAAAAAATATAGTAGCAAATTGTCATATTATTATAGAAAATTAGTATGTATATATATACCAGCAGTTATCAACAGTAAGAGAAACCTTTACATGTGTCTGCTACTAATGTTTACCATTTTAATGGATTAAAGCTGCTATGTTGTTAACCTTATACACCATTCTTTTGCAGATTAGATGACATAAGTTCCGTTTTTGCTGCCTAGCTATTGTTGCATTCTTGCCTTATTTTGCTGCTTCTCATGTGCTGGAGGTAGAAATAAGTTTGTGGCAAGTTGTGTGCTTACGTCTGGACCCTGCATGAACTGTGTGTATAAACAACAGCTGCGTCAAAATGAGGTACAAGTTCTGTTTTTTCTTCACGCTCAGATCCTGATATTTATAGCTGAGAAAATCTCAGTTCCTTGACTGTGACAACATTTGCCAGCTGCAGACTACTGACATGGCATGTTTGTAAATGTTGAACTTTATATGTTATTTTACTTATAGATTTTATATATTAGTACATTAACACATGTAGCATTTGTACTAAATTGATAAAATCCAAAAAAAATTGACATCTTTTCTTCATTGTTATAAATATAATTATTATTATTAATATTTTTATTATTTATAACATTCATGGTAAGAAAATTACCATGTTACTGTCAGAAAAGGTTGAAATATTATATATTTTAAAAAATAAAATATTAACATTCAACTACTCATATTCTTGATATTCTATATATATTCTTTTTTAGCCTTATAGAAAGTTATAGTTTACAAAAACAAATTTGTTGAGCAGACATAACTCATCATTACAGGACAGTCTTTAACTTCAACTGGCTTACACATTGTTTAAATGGCAGATAAGACAGCAACCATGATCTACCGTTGGAAGAACACCTTATATAAAATCTTCTGAGAATTCTCATTTTTCCTTGGAAGAACATGAACCATTTCATACCATCTCTTGATTCTCATTTTTCCTTGGAAGAATAGGAATTCTGATTATTCCAGGGAAGATTCTGGATCCTACCAGATTTTTTCGACAAATGTTTCACTAACAGTTTCCAAAGCAGATTTATTCTATTCATTTAATCTCAAAAAACATTTGTTTTCCATTATCAGTCTTATACAGATTAACTATTCGTCTCAAAGTGAGGGACGAGTAAGGTTAACTTATGTATCATTTTATGTTCTTTGTTTGAGTCAATAAATGCCTTCATATTTAGGATGCACCAAGGTTAACTTTTATAACTTCCCATTTATAAACTAACATACAACTTTTGTTATGAAGCAATTAAAATGCTGTCAGAAAGAAAATCAGAATACTGATTTTCTTGTCTATCTGCTTCCAATCTGTCGCAAGACAAACAACATTTTTTCATTATAGAATATCATGGAAGGCAAGAAAGACACAAACAAAAAGTATTGTGTAATGTTAGTGTTGTATTTGCCACCTTATAGATAAAATGGTTTAGTATTTTTAATTTATAAAAGGTAAGTTTTTTTTTTTGTGGTATTTTTATTAGATAAAAATACTACAGTGAAACTTATACATGTATGTGATTCAAAATGATACAGTTGCATTTGACATCTGTTAAATGCAAAAAATTGACAGTATTGGTACATTAGTGACTAAGTTGTTTTGTGGTTCTTGAAAAAATTCAGAATCGATTATAAAATCACTGATTCCTGTAACAGGTAAGCAAAATAACCATATCATAACACCTTTTCAACATTTCTGTTCCAGTCGAACCAAGATGCCGGAGGGTCATGCTGCTGTGGTTACGAGGCTTGATGAACACGATCATCATCCTCTCACTCACGTTGAGAAGACAAAGCGTATCGCTAAGTGGTACCATGGCGGTATGGCCAGTGCCATGGCTGCATGCTGTACACATCCACTCGACACGCTCAAGGTTCGATTTTGCGGTGCTTGAAGCCTTATACTGGATTACAGACTTTTCTTATTGTACACTTGTTGCCATTGAAAATGAAATATATCTTTGTGTGACTGGCAACAAGAACAGGTCAAATTTGCGTGGTTACCTGCTAACACAA
The DNA here is from genome assembly GCA_026874595.1 of Sipunculus nudus. NCBI lineage: Eukaryota > Metazoa > Annelida > Sipuncula > Golfingiida > Sipunculidae > Sipunculus > Sipunculus nudus. Next base: position 49,120,287 of record CM049307.1, on the reverse strand, counting down.
TTGTTTACATGACATTATGAATCATATAGAATATAGTTTATCCAATAAAGTTTATCCAATATATATATATATAAATACAGTTTTTAGGTACGCACACTTTGCCTTCATAAATGTATTTATCAATTAAAGTGTTTTATTTATATGACTGCCAGGAGTTGTTGTAATAAATATATTAAGGTGAATCAAAATGGTTGCAGAGGAGGCTTAAATAGGAGGTGCTGAAATGATTGGTGAGCTACTAGATTCATATGTCTGTTCTTTGTTCAGGTACACCTCCAAACACAGCAGAAGGCTGAGTTCCGACTCACAGGGATGGCGGTCCATGTCGTCAGGACAGAAGGATTCCTGGCTCTCTATAATGGTCTCACAGCTTCCATACTGAGACAGGTATTATGCAGTGGTTAAATAATGTAAAATTAGACACATTTCTTATTATCATTGAATTTTCTAATAAAATCCTGCGTATTCATGTCTCTTCTCTCATGGTAGGTGGGAGACATAAAGAGTTTGGTCTGTCATTATGGTCTGTTGTTGCCGTTGTTGTCCATAAAATTTGAAATTTAAATTGTTTCTACAATGCAAGTTTGAAAACTGACCACCATGACCTTTATCATCAGGGTCAAATAGTCTGAAATAGAGATTTATCTTAAACCCCTTATATTTTGCAGGATTTGATCTTGTTTCCTCAAATTTGAAACACTAATTGTTTCAACCAAGTTTTATGACCAGTTTGGAAACAGGTGACCTTGACCTGGATCATCAAGGTGAGATCAGCCAAAAGAGAAATTACTGATGACTGCTAAAACTGATGAACCACTCAGTATATTTTCAGGAAATTTGACTTTTGAAATTGGAAGTGTTAAAAAAAGGGTGACTTTGACCTTTCTCTCCAGGTCAAATCAGCTGTAATAGAGATTATTTGTGAATGCTGTGACTTTTGAAGTAGTCCATATTTTTTTCCTCAAATTTGGGGATGGGAGGCCCATAGGGAGGGGAGACACACATGCAGAAACATCTCATTCTAGTTTTTTTTCAAATATGACACAAAGTATTGTCAATCACATTCTCATAAGAGTTTGAAAACTGGTTCCATTTTCCTTGATCTTCAAGGTAAAATCTGCTGAAATCTAGGAACATTGTGACCCCAAAAACTTAAGAAGTACTGCAGATTTTGCCCTCAAATTTATACATCAAGACATGGTTCTTGGATGAGTTTCATATCTTATGACCTTGATTTTGCATTAATGCCATAACTTTTGAGAAAGTGCATATTTTTTTTCCTCAAATGTTGTGATGTGACTGCAAAACCAAGCCTTTCTAGTTAAATTGTACTTTTTGTATTATTCAGTTGCCCTACAACATGAAATTGTTTTATCTAAGACCTTTATGACTCGGCAATCAAAAACAGGTTTAAAGTGCCATTTTCATTTAATTTGTATTTGTTTGTTTATTCAGCTGACATACTCGATGACACGTTTTGCAATATACGAGACTGTAAAGGCAAAGCTGCTGTCTGAGCCTGGTTCCACAATGCCGTTCTACCAGAAGGTTTTATTAGGGGGTGTGTCTGGTGCACTTGGAGGTTTTGTTGGAACACCTGCAGATATGGTCAATGTCAGGTATGTCTCTGTTACATCTGCAATTAAAATGGCACCCAGACTAGGTAAAACACGTACCTCTGCAAAACAAATCCTGCTGTATTTGTCCGACTAATTATATATCCACACTACCGTAGATCCATGATTTTGGCTGCACATCTTTTAAAGCTGTACCCTGATTTTGCAAGGTCCCTTTAAGGAGCTCCCACTAAGATCCAAATACACTCATGAAAGCCGCACCCTGACTCTGTCCCTTGCCTAAGTGTAGCAATAATTAGCTGCACTTAGCAAATAAATCACGACAATGGAGTGTAAAATTTTTTTAAATATTGATTATAGAGCTTATAAATGTTGCCAGATTACATATATAAAATATATTTAACTTTCAAGATATCTCTCAGTAATATACAATGGAATCTTCATTGGCCCAAGTCAGTTTTTGTTTTACCCTATTTATAAAAATAGACATAACATGGGTCAGTACATAACCTCGGATGGAAATTTCACTACACCTGTCCAGCTGATATTTCACCATTATATCCAAACAAATTTACATAAACTGCAGAAAGAGGAAAATGTGTAATTTTTTATACTATATCTGCTTATGATATAGATACTAATTCACTTTACAGCCTGGTTGAAATGACTCATATATATCTGTGGTTCATGGCATCCCTAATAAGTGACCATTGTTTATCCTCCATTGATATGGAAAGGAAGTTGATATGAAAGCAAAACTAGAATACAAGCCTCACGGTGATCATTGGTCCCTTAGTTATGGGCGCCTCTTTTGTGCGTAACGTTTGTTTCGGCATCACTGTTCCCTGCCATGCCCAAATAACAGATTGCTGGAAAGATGGAAGGACTAGTTTCTCATAAAATGTTTTTAAGTTGTTAACTGGAAAATGACATAAGTAGGCTATTATTTCCAAGAAAGTTAAGCAGAAATTTTCCTATTTCTGCCCTGGGGGCAAAAAAAATTTTGGCGTTCTTTGATTTGCATAAAAATATTTCTAATAAAACAGATAGACAAGGGCGGTGGAACTTATTGTAGTTGAAAGCATTTATTTTTTTTATTATTTAAAAACAATTCTCTGCCACAAACAATGTCTTTTATGATAAACAATTTGTTTGTTTTAATGTTTTTTTGTAAGGATGATATCCTAAAAGAGATATTACAGATATATAACATTTGAAAACACAAAATTTGTTTACTTTATCAGAAGAATTCTGAAAATTTGCTCCGCCCTTTTAACTTATTATTATTATGAGCCCCCGAAACGCTCCTATACAGAAGGTCTTCCATGCCCACGGTAGCGAGAGCTGCTTATAATATTATAATGACGTCACAAAGGTCGATGCCACATGACTTTGTATTGACTGACATCATCAGCTTGTATCGCCTGACCATTGTTTACTATTTCGCAGTCATTATGAGTTCTGTCTTGCAATATTTTGGATTATTTGTCCCATACAAATTACGTGCCAGGTAAGACATTATTGACTCGGTAGCCGGACAAAAGGCCCCTGCAACCTATAGCCTAGAATTTTTAGCTCAGCTGACTGTAAGTCATCTGAGCTATAGTCGTGGTCCTTTGTCCGTCCGTCTGGCCGTCCGGCCGTTAACAGGGCACGTTTTAAAACCGTTGGATCTACATAACTATAATTTTGCATACCATTAGATGTCCCCAAAATCTCCTACCATACCGAAAATTGGGTCATTAGGACTTCGTTCCTTTGAGATATTAAGGAAAAACCTCTGTTTTCCATTAAAAAAAAAACATTGTAACACTTCAAGGCTGCCTAATGTCAAAACCACTGATCTGTTTTTGATCATATTTAGTATTCATATTCTTCCATACATTTTCTATGAACATACCAAAAATTAGGTCAGTATTAGGTATTATTTTTAAGTTATGGGCCCAAATATAATGCAATTTTGAAAAAATCAGGAAATATATTTACTCACCTAACATGAGAATTGCTGAAGCTGGAGACTTTTTTTCAGGAATATAACTTTATTTAATCAAGATTCAATGGTTTACCCAAAATTAAGTCTGAATTTTGCAAATTTTTCAAGATTTTAGCATAAATAAAAAATCAATACCTTAAATTTTGTCCAACTTTGGCAATGGCACATTTTTTCCCAGTAAGCACTGTTAATTTAATTTTCACAGCATATATACATAAGGATTTAATCTTTTAAAGTCTGAAATTTAAAAGGAATTGATTGAAAGGAGTAGCTTTTATTCAAGTTTTCATACACCATGTCAAGTGTTGTTTACATCTAGCCCACCTAGTAACACAGCCTTCACTTGCATTATGTAACCCACCCCAGGCAGCTTGCCTTGGCCCAGCTTGGCCACTACTAGCAGGCTTCCACTCTGCCCTGCACTCCCCCCCCCCCCCAGATGGTGCATTAACTAGATGAATGTTAAAATTTTCTGTATTTTCTTTTATTCTTGGCTATGTTACATTTTAGATTTTGATTTGTACCACCAGGGTTACAATGAATAAAGTGCACATTTAATTGTGTCCACAAAGTGGTGTATTGCTATGAAAGTGTGGATGTTTATCAGATAAGTAAATTCTTACTTCAGAAGAGTAAAAACTTCACCAGATGTGAAATTGACTATTAATTCCAGTAATAAATTATAGCCGAGATAGTAATTAGCACAATGATTTTGTTTGTCCCTCATTCAACCAACAGTGTATATTTTATTTGAAAAGATGTTTTTATTTTATCAAATTTACGGAATCTTTTATTTTATTTTGGTGAATAAAATTAAGCATGTACTGAAAACTCCAATGTGCAAAACTTTTAAATAGTGATTCAAGGAATAATCTTGTAGATGCCATGATGTGGCATTATTTTCTTTTAATTTCAGTTTAAACATTTGTGATTTAAAAATAATAAAATATATGTGTATGCATTATATGACTCAATATGAGCTACACTCTGGATAAATAATGATTGCAACTTAGAATTCTAATATTTTAACTTATATTTTCAGTTTATTTTTTTTACAAATTTATAAAACTTGTAAATAAAAAAAATGAATCAGATAAAAACTGTTAATGGAAAAAGGTGATATGCTTAAAAAAATAGGCTTATATATAAACTTAAATGCATTATTCCCTTGAAAGGGAAATAAAGGTATTAGTCCATTCTGTCCACTTGCCTGTCCATCCGTTAATTTTTCATATGCATCACAGTATCTCAACACTTTTACTGTTTTTCTTCATGACAGTCTTGTCAGAGTATTAGTTTGCAATCATATATTTAGAACTTTACTATAACCAAGTAGGAAGGCCCCTTTCCTCTTAGGTTCTCATATGCTTATATAATATAAATGAAAAACATTACAATAGAATATTTTGCATTTGCAAAAGTTTCAAACTTCAGCTGAGTGCCATGACCCATGGGTCCCTTGTTTATACTGTCTCATTTGTATAAAAATTTATCTTGGAAAACATGCCGACATGGATTCTGGTAGTTTTAACAGACTACACGTGTTTTGTTTGACAGAGCTCTGTCAAATTTTGCGAAATTTCATTTTTGTCAGATGATTGACACTTTACAGTGTTTGAGGTCACCTGATTGGTTGCTCATTAGTCCAATGCTTATGATTATTCATTGAATGAATATGTGATTAAGGTCATATAGAGTTCATGGATAGGTCAATTGTGCTGAAGGGAGGACTTATGAGTGATAGCTCTTTATGCCAACTTGGATAATATTAATGAAAATTGTCAAGTACTGACCTTTTTTCATCATTACACACTGTTCAAACTTTTTTTATGTTCATTAATTTTATACTTTTGTTTGCACTATTTGTAAATTTAAAAACTAGAAGTATTAAGTTTTGCACAGTTTATCCTTGAAGCTTACAGAATTTAATGTTTATTCAGATTTTGTAAAAAAAAAATACCTACTTATTAGTATATAACACATTTTTCTTTGCTTTTACATGTGTCAAGCACAGGGAATGTCAAGAGTATTCAGATTTTGTAAATAATACCAGCGTATTAGTATACAAGAGAATTTTCTTAACAATTTTAGGATGCAAAATGACATCAAATTTCCTCCAGAGCAGAGAAGAAAGTAAGTATATCATTTCATACACTTATTTGTTTATACGCTCCCGAAGCAGCAGAAATCTTGCACTTCTAAAGTAGCTACTGATTTTCCCGCTGCCTGGGTTGACCGTTTAAGATAAACTTAGACACCAGGTGGCAGCCAACCAAATGCCAGATAACAAACACTTGACAGGCATCACAAAGCCGCCCATAGCTGCGCTTTAAGTGCACTCAAGTGGTTACTCTTAGTAAAAAATAGTCTAATTTTAATTGCTCCCTCTGTTTTCTCGCATCATCGACCGATTCAATTATGACATTAAGACTATGTTAGCGTAGCCATGTATCCGTTTGCCAGCAACACTGAGACTAGTCAGCGAAGTATACACTGAGCCAATGTTGTTACATTTCGTTTGAATTACAGCTCGCCAGCTGGGAATCCTATGTGCACATTCAAGGACCAGTGCAAACCACGTGTCGGGCCATTCTCTCTGAGCCTGTGCCACATATAGACTGTGGCCTATTCAAATGGTTGCCATAGCGATGAGCTTTCACTCAAAAACAAATGTAACAACAGTTGCTCTGTCTATTCCTTGCTTGGCTGGTAAACCGTCTTGCTGGCAACACAGTCTTATAGTTATGTAGATACCTTGTCGCATCAGTTGTGTGTCGCATATCGGGCATTTTTTACACGCAGTCAAGAGGACCACGACTATTTATGGAATAAGTTTGTAGTCTAGCTCATACACAATGGCCTCTGCAACCCCTAAAAAAATTGCCAACAGCATTTATGTTTGCTATTTATTAATGATATGACTATATCAGCCTACCATAGAGGTCGTGTCTTCCAGCACAGGGTCTCATCTGATTGGACCAAAATACAGTGCTCTCCTTTAGTGTAGTGATTCAGGATATGAGGTCAAAACAAACTGCGATTAGTGTATAGGTAGTAGGCCTGTAGGTAAAGGGCTGTGTAAAGAGCATACATTGTTTAGTTATGTCTGCTTCATATTCAGTTTAGTATTCTTTATAAACGTGGTTTTTTCTTAAGTTGGTATTTTTGTATAATTTAATCTGCCCTTAGATTAACAGCTTATTATAGTATTCAATTTAAATTTAAAGCATATAATATTAACTATAAAGAAATATTAAAGCAAATCAATTTTGGTCAACCCCAAGGAAGTTTTCGTTTAATCTTTTTTAACAAATTCTACCCTGCTTTAGAAGCCCTCTTTTTAATTACTGGTCACAATTTTAGTGTGTACACAAAACATCATTTAATCAGCAACTGCTATATGTATTTTTTGTGTAATGATCTTGAATGTAGCATTTGGTGAAACCTAAGTTTACATGGACATTCCTTGATAATAATTCTCTTTAATTTTGCACAGTTACAAACATGCTGTAGATGGTTTATACCAAGTATTACGTCATGAAGGGCCATCCAAGCTGTTCTCTGGTGCCACCATGGCCAGCTCAAGAGCAGTGCTGGTCACTATTGGTCAGGTAAGGACATGAAACATGTCCATCAATTCATGTAGTATTAGTGGTCTAACAATGCGTATAATTGCCAATGCATTGCATTGCAACACCTGGGTTAATTTTTTTAAGCCCTCAGTGAGGGAGCACACTGTGAAGTCGAGACTATTTCTGGTTTAAGTGCTCAAGATTTAGTTTTAACACTCACCAGTAAACTGCTACACTCACACAGAAGTAAAATTGGTGGCATTAAACAGACAACAAGCAAGCTTGTTTTTTTACTTGATTGAATTTACTAACATCCACTGTGGAAAAATTCATCACTGTATAAGGTATTTGCAAGCATATTTACTGATTTGTTATTCATATTATACAGATTTGACTGAATTGAATTAACAGACAAAGTGCAGATCTTAAATATTATAAGTCATATTTTCCGTACTTGTGTTTGATATGATTTTTGCCCCATGTCTTTAAACAAGTTTATACTTCTGTTTCAGCTGTCATTCTATGACCAGATCAAACAGATTCTCTTGAGTTCAGGGTTTTTCAAAGACAACATGGTGTGTCATTTCTCATCCAGTTTTATGGCGGTAAGTAACACCAACATTCTTCAACTCACAATATTTTGTACTTTCTCATCGGTCATCTGAGTATGCAGAATGAAGAAAGTTGCATTGACTGTTTGGGTAACTTTAAAAAACTGCCATTACAAGGTATGCTAGGTGTGACTACAAAATGTGTTTTTTGGGAGAATTGATTTCCTCATTTTTTTTACTTTTTAATAACCAAATACCATCCATGTACTGATAAATAAGTTTTACTCAAACTTGTCTGAATGTTTCCTTTGTCAGGTTGGGACAACTCAGTGTATGTCCTGCCACAGTCATACCCTTACCAGTTGGTAGGGCTTTGATAAATCAAAGTCAATAATCATGTCCCCATTATAAAACTATTTATGATACATTAAAATGTAAAAAAAAAAAAAAAAAAGGTTTAATGTGGGGTACCTTTAATTTATTTTGTGCCTTTACCCGCAAACTTTTATCAAAATTTGTTGCATTTCATGGAAACACTTTCTGTTGACATTCCACATGTGCATGCTTAAAAAATATTACTTATTCTGTAAAGCCCTTACCACAAAAACAGCCATGCTTAAGTAATTTGCCTTGAAACAGTTCTTATCCAACAAATATGAACAGACTACACTGCCCCTTCACTACATTTATACCTACACCACTGGTGTATGTAGAAGACCCAGTGCATTGTGGGGCTAGGATTTCTATGCTCACCAACATTACTCATTATGTACTTTTTTTTAGTCAGATTCTGCACACTATTCATTTGTTACCTACTCTACATTACAGGGAGGTATTGCTACAGCGCTCACCATGCCTCTGGATGTGATGAAGACGAGAGTGATGAATGCTCCACCAGGAACATATTCTGTATGTATTTTATGTATTCTGTTATTACAATATGTACTAGATACCTATAGGTTTCAAAGTATATTTAATAAGCTTGCATATTTATTGGTAATTTTTTTTATAAATGAATGATGATTGTTTTAATAATAACAACAGTATTACAGGGCATTAAATTTGTTTTATATTTTTATGATGTGTGTATAAATCAGCCACAGTTGAAATCCCCATATTTATTTATAACATTGAATGTCCAGTGTACTTACATCAGCACAGCTGCAGGTGGGATTGGAAGGGGGGGGGGGGTTCCAACAGAACTATTTATGACCAAAACAGGCAGTGCAAATGAAACCTATTTCATTACACTTATAATTTTCTTTCTTGTTACCTTGTTTGAATGAAAAAAAAAATGGAAACCTAATTCAAATATGTACAGAAAATATTTTCTGTGGCTCAAAATTGGCAGGGCATGTTCAAAAGTGGATTGATATAACACTTTCATACATAAAATGAACCCTTTTACAAAAAGGCAGTGATATTAAGTGTATCTTGCATTGTGATTTCTTCACATTCCAGAGCTTAATGGACTGTGCCAAGGACATAGCAAGGACAGGGCCATCTGGATTCTTTAAGGTAAAGTTTTCATTAACTACTGGTAGACCAAGCAGATATCTTAAGTTATTAGATCCCTGCCTTAGGAGGGAGGACTTCAAAAATGACCTGCATCCCATTATCATATGCACTGATTCATTCAGACCATACACTAGGGTCTCATGTTCAAACCTGCATAGTTTACAAATAACATTCCCATCACTCCCAGTTAAAGAGAGGGTCTTTTTGATACCATAAAAACTAAGCATGCATTTTCATGTTTAAATCCAATTTATATTTGGCATGTATTTTGAATTTAAAAAGTGTTCTTGGGCTGGTTTGGGGATATTAGGGCATCACTGATCCCACATTTTCCTGGTTTAACATGTTGGCAATGGAATATTTGTGCCTTTAGCCTTTGTGGCATGTAATTCTATTACTGGAAAGTTTAATTCCTGTATTATATTCTAAAATTGTCATTTTTAGCTCAGCTGACTATAAGTCATCTGAGCTATAGTCATGGTCCATTATCCGTCGTCCGTCCGTCTATCTGTCCGTCCGTCCGTCCGTCCATCTGTCGGTCTGGATGTCCGTCCGTAAGACTGGCACGTTTCGACACCGTTGGACCTACGAATCTGAATTTCGGCATACAGTTAGATGTCCCCATAATCTCCTACCATGCCAAAAATTGGGTCAATAGGACTTCGTTCCCCTGAGATATTAAGGAAAAACCTCAATTTTTTATTAAAAATCTATTTTCACACTTCAGGACTGCCTAAAATCAAAACCACTCATCTGGTTTTCTTCATATTTACCATAAATATTCCTCTATATAGTTCCTATGTACATGCCAGATATTAAGTCAGTATTATATAATTTAAAAAAGTTATGGGCCCAAACATAATGGACTTTGTAAAAAAATCAGGAAGATATTTGGTCACTTAAGACCAAAAGTGTTAAAGGTAGGGACATTTTTCCAGTAATACAACTTATATTAATCAAAATTTAATTGTATACCAAAAATTAGATCAAAATTTGTTAAATTTATTTAAATATTGGCAAAAATATAAAATTGGTACCTTAAATTTTGCCCAACTTTGGCCATGGCACGTTTTTTTCCTGTAAGTACTGTGGATTTAATTTTCACACCATGTATACATAAGGATTTAATCTGTTAAAATCTGAAATTTAAAAATAAAAGCTGCAAAATTAGGCTAGTTATTGAATTTTTTTGGAGGCTCTTGTTGTATTCCCTTACATTGTCAAGCAGTCCACTTTGATGACTGTAGGTCATTCAGTGCACATCTCTATGCTCCCCAGGCTGTTGACATAATTTTAGATGTCCCCAAAATCTCCTACCATACCGAAAATTGGGTCATTAGGACTTTGTTCAGGACTTCGAGATATTAAGGAAAAAAAAAACTCCGTTTTCCATAAAAAAAGCCATTGTTACACTTCAGGGCTGCCTAATATCAAAACCACTGATCTGTTTTTGATCGTATTTAGGATTCACATTCTTTTATACATTTTCTATGAACATACCAAAAATTAGGTTAGTATTGGGTATTATTTTGAAGTTATGGGCCAAAACATAATGCAATTTGTTAAAAAATCAGAAAATATATTTACTCACATGAGAATTGCTGAACCTAGAGACTTTTTTTCAGGAATATAACTTTATTTAATCAAGATTCAATTGTTTACCCAAAATTAGATCTGAATTTTGCAAATTTTTCAAGTTATTAGCATAAATAAAAAATCAATACCTTAAATTTTGTCCAACTTTGGCACTATTGATTTAATTTTCACAGCATATATACATAAGGATTTAATCTTTTAAAATCTGAAATTTCAAAGAAATTGATTGGAAAGAATAGCTTTTATTCATGTTTTCATACACCATGTCAAGTGTTGTTTACATCTAGCCCACCTATTAGTACAGCCTTCACTTGCATTATGTAACCCACCCCAGGCAGCTTGCCTTGGGTCAGCTTGGCCACTACCATCAGGCTTCCCCTCTGCTCTGCACTCCCTCCCCCCCCCCAGATGGTGCATAAACTAGATGAATGTTATTATTTTCTGTATGTGATTCATTCTTATTCTAGGCTATGCTACATTTTAGATTTTGTATTGTACCACCAGGGTTACAATGATTAAAGTGTACATTAAATTGTGTCCACAAAGTGGTGTATTGCTATGAAAGTGTGGATGTTCATGAGATAAGTAATTCCTTACTTCAGAGGAGTAAAAACTTCACCAGGTGTGAAATTGACTATTAATTTCAGTAATTAATTAAAACTTGGATAGTAATTAGCACAATGATATTGTTTGTTTCTCATTCAACCAACAGTGTGTATACTTTATTTGAAAAGATGTTTTATTTTATCAAATTTACTGAATCTTTTATTTTATTTTGGTGAATAAAATTAAGCAGGTACTGAAAACTCCAATGTGCAAAACTTTTTAATAGTGATTCAAGGAATATTCTTGTAGATGCCATGTTGTGGCATTATTTTCTTTTAAATTCAGTTTAAACATTTATGATTAAAAAATAATCAAATATATGTGTATGCATAATATGACCCAATATGAGCTACACTCTGGATATATGATGATTGCAACTTTTGCAACAATTCTAATATTTTAACTTATAGTTTCAGTTTTTTACTCTGTATATATAATGATTGCAACTTTTGCAACAATTCTAATATTTTTACTTATATTTTCAGGTTTTTTCATTTAAAATTTATAAAACCTGTAAATAAAAAAAATGATTCAGATAAAAACTTCTTAATGGAAAAAGTGGATATGCTTAAAAAAAATAGGCTTATATATAAACTTAAATGCATTATTCCCTTGAAAGTGAAATAAAGGTATTAGTCCATTCTGTCCACTTGCCTGTCCATCTGTAAATTTTCCATCTGTAAATTTTCATACATTACAGTATCTCAAAACTTTTACTGTTTTTCTTCATGACAGTCTTGTCAGAGTATTGGTTTGCAATCATATATTTAGAACTTTACTATAACCAAGTAGGAGGGCCCCTTTCCTCTTAGCTTTTCATATTCTTATATAAATGAAAAACATTACAATAGAATATTTCTACATCCACCTTCGTGCTGCCCTCACTTTTCCCTTCTCCGAACCCCATCCCAAAGTCAGCCTCAGTAAGCAAGAACAAGATGAATCAGATATATTCATACTTTAATATTTTGTATAACTATTCGTCCATAGGTACCTATGTACATGCCAGAAATTATGTCAATATTGTGTAATATGTAGACATAGTGGGCATCACAATAATGTACCTTGTCAAGACTAAAGAGATATTGTGTCATACAGTCACAAATTCATAAATCACTTCATCAGCATAGTTAATCATAACATCATATCTGTCAAATTGAAAGCTTGCAGACTACCATACACTTTAGATCCTTCAACAAATAGCCTTATCATCATTCTACTACTGCTTATTACTGCTGTCATTGCATTCATATTTGCTCAAATATATCACAATTTTCTACACCTCTTTAATAAATAAAAAATAAACCACTATATATGACTCTATTAATCCATCAGTCAGGTTATTTCATTTATCATTTACTCACGTATTACATTACATTCCTTTATAATAGCCCAACATGTCCATGATATTCATAAGCTTTATCGACTCGATATAGTATCACAGTGGAGAAACACTTATGGTCCAATCACGATCAGCTGAGCGCCGTGACCCATGGGTCCCTTGTTGATAAAAGCTCTAACAGAAATATAGAGTTTTATGAATTATCTTTACACATCATATTTCTTTGATACATATGCTTGTATGTGTGCATATTTTGACAAACATTGATCAATATTAATGTTCAGCCTGTTACAGCTTTTGTTTAAATTCAAAGCATTTATTGTATCTCAACTTTTTCAAATATACATATGGAGATATAGCTGCAGTCTGTAGCAGTGGTCATGTGTGAACTATTTACTGGACATCTTAACTAGTGGAGAGCAAATTAATTATTACCAGTGATTCTTTGTTTTGTAACACAATCAGTTAAATTGGTTGCATCTCTGCATATCCTTCACCAAAGGATTATGTATGCACATGCCAAGAAGTCATACCATCCAGATATAAATCTAACTCTGTGAGACATATGAGAAAGAACTCAAAAGTAGCAAAGGGTATTAAAACTAAATTTTGTACAGCAAACAAGTGTCATCAATGTTGCTGTTACTTTGACCTTTCAGAAAGATTTACAAGTCTTGAATTCACTCTGTATTAAGGCACAGTTTTATACAGCAGATTTCATAATAATATAGAAAGTATATAAATAATTGATAAATAATCAGTCATTGATCATTTTCTTTCTTTTGATAATCAGACATGATTTTACAACCAGTTGCTACCACTGATTACTACACATGTAACTGGTTAAACTTTATTACTGTTCCAGGGTTTTGTACCAGCGTTTGTGAGACTTGGACCACACACAATCCTGACCTTCCTGTTCTTTGAACAAATACGTCTCCGGTTCGGTAAAACCGTCCCAGCCTAGGAAACCAGTTCAACTACACCGCAAGAAGGAACATGTGTTTGTTAAATATTACTCTAGATGATTGACATTGTTTGTCAAATGTCAGCACCAGGTTTGAGGGAAAGAAAACTTAGATAGCTCTCATTTTGTTCCAACATGCTGTTCAGTCTACATATTTGTATTAGTTTTGGATGTTTCATAATATTGGGTGAATACATTTTTGGATATTGAGGGAAAAATCAAAGGAATATCACATTTTATTAACCTCTACATACCATGTAGTCTAAATATTTTAAATATATTTTTGGATTAGGGTTGTTATTATTAGTCCAATATTATTACCAGAAGTTTAGGAACAGAAAATGTAGGAAAATGTCACATGAAAGTTTTCCTATGTGCTAGGAAGTTAGCATATGTTTATTATTATTTTTTGTGACTTGTTTTTATTCAAAAGCAATAGGTACTGGATAGTGAAGGAAAGTTGATGCAGAAATCTAAATTGGAAACTTTTTTGGTCTAATGCAACATTTAGTGTCAAACAAAGGAAGCAAAATGCAGCAGGTGCTGACTCTACCTGCGTAAACATAGTAATAGTAATTGGTCAGTGTAAACGCTACTAAATTTAAAATATTGTAAGGGCTGATCTGTTGTTTGTGGTTAACTTTACAGTGACAGAAACAGTTGTGGTGTCAAGGGGTCAATACACCCAAGCCACACTTTTAACCCATGACTCTTTATTTGCCTCAAATTTCTGTAAACAATTGACCTTGTTCCAAGGTTCGAAAACTGAGACGGTATTGACGGAGCTGTTCTAAACATGAGTTTAGAGGAAAGTATAGTTTTGATGCAAAAATCTTTTATTTATCAGGGACCGAAATTATGGAATTTGTTACCGGAAGCTCTTCGTAAGATAGATAATTTAGATAAGTTCAAAAAAGATCTTAAGCAATATTCACTAAACACTTGACATAATTACAATAAATCTATTATACCACTTTTACATGTTATGCATGAATTTTGATATTTTATGCTTTACGAATACCAATAAGTGAATTAACACTAACATAACTTTGCATACATTGCACTTGTGGTTTATATTATTCTTTGCACTTATTTCATACAATGTTAGCAACATTGTTAATAACCTGAATATCCTATGAATATCTAAATAATATTCTATAATAAACTCCTAATAATGATCATACTAGTACAGGAAATAACAATATATGCTATATTCAGTTACAATATTCTGCACATACATGTTTGCTTGTATATTACTGTGATGCTATTTGATCATGTTTAAAATTCCAATTACTCTCAGAGCCTTGTGGAAGATCAGTATATTCTGAACAAGCCACCCTGAAAAAAGATATATTAATAAATAAATAAATAAATAAAATATTATCTTTCTGGGTGTGCTTTAAATAAGGAGTTTGCTGCTCTTATTCTGACATTGCTTATGCTTGTTTTCATTGGTTTGAAAATATGTAGTGTTCACACTCAACATTTTCTTATAAGCATCATAGTCAAAGTTTCTTTGTGTCATATGATTTAGATGTTTGTATGTATAAGGGGGATACCATTGGTCACACTCAGCAAACCTTGCTTTGATTTAATTTATCTAAATTAAAACACAGAAACTTTATAAACATTCCAATATTGAATGGACTGACAATTTGTTAAGCTCTGTTCTGCCACATTAGATTATTATCAGAAACCAGATTCAATATTTATATTTTAACCAAGATAAAGAATTTAGCATTTTTTTCAGTTAAATATGCTTTCCTCCATATAATTATTCATCTCCCATGAGTCTCTGTCTGTGATGCCTTGGATCAATATTTAATGTGGATCAGATATAGGGAATGTAGATAAAAATCAGCAGTGACAAAATAAATAAGGTGAGATTCCATCTGTGGGGATCCATCGAGCAGAATACGTATTTGGCGAAATGAATCACTACATTAGCAATTTTTGCTGTTTCTGCATGGTAAGTCTAACTTATTTGAAAGCCTGATTTAGTGTAAGATTATATATGCACTCCTTTTGGTAATACTTTCTAAGCCTGTCTACATATAAATTAACAACTGAACCTTCAGGAAATTACCATTTTGTCTTAGGTTGCCATAACTTGGCAGTTAATCTTTATTTAACTTATTTACAAACAAGATTTATTAGTGTTAAAATATTTATAAAACATATTCTTCAACAAAACCTTTGTCAAAGTACCAATATATGTTTAGTATTAAGCATATTTGATTAAATTATAACTGCTGCATTTATGGAGAGGTTACTTTTACAGATTGAATGTTAAGATTAAATTGTCTACATTGCAAGTTCTTTGTGAAGTATTTATTCAAACCAGTATGACATATTTACCAACAGCATCTCAGGTTTTAAAAGATATGTCAGTACTGCATATAAGATGCATTAGCCTCCCCTGATTGCTGCATGGTTCAAGAAGAAATAAAATCAATCAGCTTATATATATATAATATATATAAAATATTCTGAAAACACTCTTAAGTCTGAAATATTGTCTGGGCCCTCAGATATTCTTGTAAGATCAGGGCTTATGGCCTAACATTTATAAAGGTTTGTCAAAAATACAGCAGTAGATGTGGTTTGTATATTAGATTATTTGATGTATATATATATATATATATATATATATATATATATATATATATATATATATATATATATATATATATATATATATATATATATACAGGCACAGATATGACTGTTCCTCTTTTTTATGACTTCATTCATTTGGCCTGGATAAAAGCAAAGTTACAGGGCTATTTTGATGGTTCTGTACAATATTTACTAGATAAAATTCAGTTTCTATGTGTACAAGATATGTAAAAATCAATTGACTGATATCAGTTATTTTGCAAAGGATCATAGCCTCAGGAAATAAAGTCAGATATGAATACATTTTGGAGCTAGTCTAGGGTTTTGATCTTGGTATTAGAAGAGGTATTGGCTCTTTGGTCTTTTTGTCCTGAAATCCAGCCCGTGTTAAGACTTTAATATTATTGTTTAAAAATTACACTATTTCCAGCCAACAGGAGTGATTGTGAATTGAAGTATTAGCCTGTGACTTTTAACGTGTTCATTCAGAATTAATGATGATCAATGGTAATTTCCCTGATAAATTCTGTATAGTTTTTTTTCACAAAGTGAATAACTACATGTTTGTTTGTGACATACACATTTAGCCAAAATGACTGACCCCTATTTCTTCATTTGTAGTAAATACTTACAAAGTTGGATGGACTAGCAGAGCATTAATGTGTAGATTTAATTGTTTGCAGTATGTAATTGTTATGTATAAATAAAATTAATATCTGATATGAATTATCAAATGTATCTTCAGATTATGTAATAGTTATAACAATTTGATTACATTTGTTATAGTGCACACAAAGTCTTATAAATACATGCAGCTGTTTTTTAGTCATTTGCTGCTGCCTAAATGCTATGGTTTTAATTTGAAGCTAAGAGTATTACTTTTCTCTCTGTGAGAGTTATGTCATGTTCACATAGTTAATAATATGGATGTGGATACAGTTACTCTGCAATGTGCACTCATAGAAACGCTAATACCAAATACTATGTACATATAGACATGAATGTGAATATAGATAAAATGTAAAGCATATCACAGACTGATGGTGCATAGGAATTCTGAAGTCATATTTATACTTATATGACTCTGTGATAAACCAATATATGCTCATCAAGTATCAAAATCAGGCTTGGGACTCCAGCTGGACCCAGGTTTACAGCTGTAGTATCAGTTATTACATTGCATGGATAAATCATCATATATGGATATGTACAGGTGTGAACTCTCTTGTTATGAACAAGTCCTGAAGTTTGCTGAACTATGTCTTCCTATATGAACCATTGTAAACAGAGGTTTGTTGTATTGGTTGTGCTGCATTTGCAGTTACGTAGTATAATAGAACCTCTACTAGTGGGCACCTGAATAACGTGGGAACCTAATTAAAGTGGCAATTTGACCCAGTCCCAAGGGTGCCTACATGAAAGGGGTTTCACTGTATACAGAAAACAATCAGGGGGTTGTGCTTTATTTTTAATACTCGCTAACTTTAGCTACAGAAACATTTTATTCATTCACAGTGAAGTTAATTAGCAGAATAGAATTCATAATATTATAATATCACATATTTATGTAAGTTTTATAGATATAATATATGTGTAGAGGTATGTGCAAATGATAATCTTGTCTGATTTTGTGCAGCTAAGTAATTAAGAGTGCATCTGATGCATGATGTACGTGATATATAATAATATACCGGTAATCGTGTGTATAAGACTGGAGTGTATGCAATTCTAGGTAATTTATAGATTTTAATGAATATCAGGTGTAACATATCTCATGAATATATTATTAGGTAATATGAAATTGATAACTATTTTTCGTAAACAGATATATCACCACATATTGACTTCTTGAATCTCCTCTCAATGGACAAAAAAAAGCTCCTCATAATGAATGGTGTATTGTACGTAGGATCTCTCTATTAAAGTACCGGTTCAACAGGGATGGATCTAGGATTTTGGAATGTGGGGGCACAGAGGTCTTATAATGGTCTTGTTTTGAAAAGTTTAGAAAAAGCATAAGGAGGCTAAATCCGGCCCGTAATTTTCTTCCTGCCATATTTTGTTAGGTCGAATAGGGGGCGTCTCTCCTCCTGCACTTCCTGAAATCTGCCTCTGTTAAATACTTAGTATATATTTTAAATAACATTATCGCGACATAAAGAATATCATCTGCACGCAGCATATTTCTCATGGTTTTAAATGTTCACTGCAATTTTTTACACTGTCACGTGACTCTTGTAGCGTTTAACCAGTTAAATGTAGTGTTTGTGTTGATCAACGCTATCAAAGTGATTATTTCAGTGTTCCCTAGGGAGATCTTAATTGAAAAGACCGCCTGTTTCAAGTCAACATTAAAAAGAGTGGTACTTTTCAGTTTGGGAAGGGAAAGAATGATTTCCAAAGAAAAGTCTAAGACTCACGCACCATACCAATGACTCGAAAATAAAACCTACCTGAGCTGGTTCAGATGAAAAAAAAGGCCTACATCTGCCAAGGCAGCAAAAACCAATCCCAGACAGCAGCAGCTAAGAATTTCTCAGTCTGATGTAGTCAGTGTTTTCAGTAAAATGCAGGTATGATTTGTCGGTTTTAGATTCCAGTCTAAATCAGTCTTCCTTCCTAAGACAATACAGGTGTATTTTTACTGCACTCCGCTCAGTCTTGCCACATTTACAAGAGGAATAAATTACCCAATGCAACCTAAATAGCAATGTACAAAGATTTTTCATGTACTTTGAAGTGTGATTTGATTATAGAAGTGTACACATTATGTACGAGTTTAAATTCACTGTAAGCAGTGAAAAAAACGGCTCTCAGTCTGTGCTTCGTGTCTGAATAAATGCTTTATCTTGTTTACCGTTTTACTTGTTTCAGTATCACATGGTTTTAAAAATTGACGCTGGCATCTATGCACCATATTGATTGGCTATCAGTCAATCAACCCATTCTTCTGTATTTCATTGCATCCATGTTGAGTTCAACCCTTCGAATTTATACCAGTTAGATTTATACCAGTCAGGGCCTCTGCATACTCACTGTATTTCATATATTTTCCTATGATAGAACGGTCTCCTAAATTTTCAGCATTTAAAAATAATTTAACCCGAATCTCCTGTATTTTCCTTAATTTTGTCTTATCACATTTGTGTTTCGGATATAATTGTTTTAACAGATTAATTGGTCTTTAAAAACCTTTTTTAAACCGATCATATTTGTAGAACTTAAGGCAAAAAAAAGGTATGGTTCCCAGGCACCGTCCGCGTTAATTTTAATCCCGAGCATCAAACATTTTTATTTTTATTTTAATCTTTAAGAAGATGAAATAATACAATTTTGAAAGTTTTCCTCTTTATCGTGTTGTACTTTAACCTGTTTAGAAAAAAATGTTATTATCATGCTTTTCCCTGATCATATGTCATTTTTAATGAACAATACAAAAAAAAGGTAATTAAAAAAATGCCTACTCGCCCAAACTGATTTCTGAAAAATTGCCCGAGAACCATATTTTTTTTCCTTACATGTATGTATTGCAGTCATACAAGTAAAGCCATCTAAATCAAACAGACCTTTAGATGTGGCGTGCAGTACAAATGGTCGTGTTCATTTACCGTGTAAACCCACGGTTATGCAGTGGAAACTCCTATTTTTTAACAGGAAAAAAATTCCTGTAAACTACTATATTTTTGTCCCCGGTCCTCTTATCAATTCCTGTGGTTCATCATGCAGGTGCGTGATCGGGGCACTGCTGTGCATTATAGTTGTATGAAAGCCTCTTCTCAGTACCTGTCGATTTTCTATGTGCTAATGTCAAAACACTGAAAAACTAGAAAAATACATTCAGAGTCATACAAGCCTCTGGCATATTGGTATTCACTTATTGAGCCCAGGTTCATTTGCGTACATATATATTATATAAGTGACTGAACATATGCAATATTCATTGCTGACATTCCTAAATCCGGATCATGTGTCGGAACCACACCAAAATCACATCGATTCTTCATTGGCCTTTTCCCAAACAGTCCTGAAAATTTCATGAGATTGCGTTAATTTGTAGGGGGGAAAAACGCACAAATTGAAATAAACTCATGGCGGAAGCAATGAATGTCCCATTTCAGACTGTCTCTTGTTTGTAGTTTCGTAAAACCATGGGTTAAAATCTAACAAAATATCAGAAATAATGACAAATGGTATCTGTTTTCAAAATGTTTGGTTTATTTGTATGAACTGAAAATACCCTTGTTGTAACCCAGCGAGAGCTGTAGACTCAGGTTGTTCAGGATATCCAAGATAAAATCAGAATCTGAAAACATAGCAGAAATCGTTCAGTATTAACAAACCGCAGAGGATATGCCATCTTGTCCGTGCTCCTTATAATAAGGAACCATGTACCCAACTTAACTGTTAATAAGATTGAATAACTTTGAACACATTATGATCAATATAAATTGCCATTTATCACAAGTTATAATATATATAGATATATAGTACTTACATGGACTGCCTCCATCTCTTCTGATAATCCAGGACACATATTCTGTCCAGAATGCGAACTTCCTCTGTCCCAGATTCCGCCTGATGTCCGTACTCTCCTGCTTCACGTTAAGGTAGTCCATTTTCTGAAGAAAAAATGGCGGCCACACAAGAGCCTGGCTGTTTCCAGGGGCAACGACTGGTTCCGGTGTAGGGTTACTGAAACATTTAACCAAAGATAATGGAATCTCATAAAGTTCTAAAATCACTTATTTTATTCCCCTACACTGGGCAAGCAGAAGTTAAACAATGCTCGCCTTTGTTGAGGCATTACGAGCGTAATCCTACTACCGATTCCCTTCAGTTTTCCATTCAGTTTTGAATTTTTTTTAACGAATGGGATTTTCAGTCCAAATCTCATTCATTACAGCATGAAACTAAGTTCTGCTGATGAAAGCTATAAAATTCGTTTAAAATTACCAAAATTTATCGATAGTATTATTTGTATATATTGGGGAAGATTAGGACTAAAGATAATTTTAACAAAGAACATTTGTTTGGGTTTCTTTGCTCCCTCGCCCTTTCCTCTTCTCCCCACTAGATTTCCCTGTTTCAAATGAACATTTAAAGTAAACACACATACACACTAACTACAGGCCCTTGCTTTTCAAAATTAAAAAGTAAAACCCGCAGATGTCGGACTTTTCGATTTCGTTTTATACAATTTACAGTTAGGGTTCTGTATGTTCATTTTCCTCATTTCGATAAAGAGCACGAATAAACTGTTCTTTATATCGATATGCCTAATGTGGGTTCAATTCCTAGGAATGGTGTAATATTTTTGTACCCAGTTTTAGCGAAGTTAGACAGAAGGTCTATCCAATAATTTGACATTTCTTTATCCTTCTCTGTCCAGGGTATTTCCGCCAGTGTCTCCAGCTGCATGTCTCCCGTGACGTTCTTGTTTTCCGGAAGTAAACAGTTTCCGAGCACTATCGGTGTGTCACCCCCGTGGAAAACCCCTTAAAATAAATCAAAACAGAATAAAAACTATATGGAATATTCCGGATATTAGATTTATAATTTATTCAAAATAAAATAAATGTTACGTGTTTATGAAGTCTCATATCTATGTTTCTGAGTGCACACTTTTAAATGATGCATGGTTGTAAAACGGTGGGGGCTCTTGACTTGTGAACTCAAGAGTTCGGGTCATTTTCCGCAATAAGGTGGAGCGATGGGTTTTCATTTCACAGGTATACTGAGACAGACAATTATAAAATGGATAATTCCCTAGCGCGTGTTTTCTGTTATATCATATGTTGTGACGCCCTGACCATCTGATCCTGAAAACAAATGCAAGAAATTGTTTGCAAAGTTTTCCGAATCCACAATATTGTTTTAATTCTGTGATTTCGCACCTTGAATTCATGGAGTTGTTGTAGCCATGATAATTTCTACATTGAGGAAACAGAACTGAATGATATATGCTTACTGACCTGTCCAGTCAGGATAGACATCCTGCAGCACGCTGCTTCTGTAGCCGAACACGTACTGGTAGGCTGGAGCAGTCACTGCCTGGTACTTCAGGCTGGCGTCCATAGCAACCCCAAACGCTAGGTCGCCCATAACCTGGACAAAAAAAAGACCTTGCATTTTACATGATACTAAGTATTTACATACTATCAGTTAATCGGGGTTAGTTTAAAGCCAAATTTTTACCAGATATTGAGAAATATTATGAGAGACTGTGGCACCTAAAATAGATCTAAATACAATATGTGGATACACTTACAGAATTATGCATATCATTGTTGCAGCAAAAGAGACTTTCGTATTGATTTACAGTCGAAATGATCGTTCTTTAAAACAAAGGTCACCTTCAAACTAATCACTAAAGTCAGTTATTTAAAAATTAGATATGAAGTCAGGTATTTATTTATTATTATTATATGTCCACAGATCTTTTATGCAGTTGTCACTTTATTTTGCGCCTTCGAGTCGCACATTTCTTTTTATATGATGTATAGAGGTATGACGATAAGATGAACAGTTTAAAAATAAAACTTATGATGTTACCTCTGCTATTTTATCTCTATTGGCTGTTAAGTTTTCTGTCCGAGGCCACGTGGTGTACTGGAAGATTATAGCTTTGCTGACGTCATTAGCTATCTTCTTGCCGTATACGTGTAATGTCCATTCCGTCACTTCCTCTATCAGTATTCGGAATTCTGTACTGTTAAACCCGTCTTCGACTGTTGTTCACGTGCATTAAAAGAACATTGTAAAAATCCGTGAAATATCGGCAATTCATCCCTGAAAGTCATAGACAATTCGAATATCTTCCTCATTTTAAGAATTTAAGAAATATCCATTTTAGGAATTAGAAGGAATATGGAAACTTGAAAAATCCCTGTTTCAGGAAAAGTCTATTGGGTCGACTCTTATGCCCGATGAAACCGCCAGGTCCGTTATTATATGCTAAAAAACATTCGTTTAATAATAGGTAAACCCTGGATATCTTCCTTATAATTGGCCAGGCTCGGTTCACTGTGTACTCTACGTTCTGGCAGAAGGGCAGTTAGATTAGATTTAAAACTTTGAAACGCCGGTAGGGGGATGTATAAAGGAAACTGAAAAGGACATGCACTTATTAGCACGTGGTACAACTTGTACAATTCAAATGAAAATCAGTTTGAAACAAATGAATTTGCCAATGTGGACTGACTGGAAGAATGGCAGTATGAGTGTAGTACGGCCAACCGCAATGAATTTTGAACAATTTATAAGATATTATGAAATTATATATTTGTACAGAGCATAACTTTTGAACTTTTAGCTAAACAGAACAAATAGACTGTAAAACTTATACGGAGGTCTCGTTGCATGTATCCATCATTTTACCTGTAATGATTATTATAATGGGTAACCAGTACATGCGTGAACAGAAAGTATTAAAAGAAGGCTTTTATCTAGCTGAATTGCTGTGCTTTTATAAAATTTGGTTAATGTCTTGATATTTTGCTTTTATATATGAATAAGTTCAGCAAACACTTCAATTTTGGTGACAAGATATTGGTTTCATCTATAGAAAGTGTTTTAGACGCCTACATAAAAACTGCATCAATTCCAAAGGCAGACTGTTTGATATGGATTAAAATCTCAATTCACTTAATAATGTATGACATAACCTTTTCTTGATAAAAAAATACGTCAATATCATAACTCACACAGTAGAAGAAGATTACTGACTTCGTTGTCTGTGATTCCTGAGATAATAGAGACCTCTCTGTTGAACTCTTTGTTTTCGCGGAGGTTTCTGGGAAGGTCTGGTAGGAAGCCGCCCGGCCCATCCGGTACAGGTATAAAACCTATAGAAGCCTTACCTGGCTGTAAATGACAAAAAAGGGAAAGGTAAAGCGAGTAGCAAAATTTCATTGATGTAAATGAGCTTAGATGTACCAATGGGCGACCTAACTGATCTGAAAGAACACCAGATTAATGACGTATGCGCTTATGACTAAATCATTATATCAAGACACTTTAACATTTCTACATTTTAACACTTCTACATTTTAAACATGTCTTAACCGTCTTGCCGAATTTTAGGATGAAACCCGCATATATTCTGACTGAAAAGGACGTTTGGAGTGGTCGATAAAACCACTGCCCAATTTAAAAAAATGGTTAGGTTTTTTTTAAATCATCTCTGGTTTTGCCTAAATCTGGAATCATAAGAAATAATAAATGATCAATTGTTTATCAGTTGCAGGATAGATATAACTTATAAAGTGTATAGTGCTGGTAAAGAGCAGTAACAGCTACTAATGTGAAGTCGAAATTTATGTATTGATATGTTCATAATTATTATTGTCTTGGGAGAAAAAAAAAATTTCCTTATGTTCAGTTGCAGGACAAATGTCGAAGTTCGTCGTTAATTTATAAATATATCGGTCAACAAGAAGAATATGGTACACTTTTAAGATTTGAATTAAATACTGGAGCCAACTTAAATAAATCTCCCATTCAGCGTTCACGATGTCGTCTGCCGACTTGGTTCGTAAACATTCCACCAGGCGGCCACTGTCTTCAGTGGAGCAGTTCAGATTCTGCGCCACCTGTCGGGTCAAATTGAGTGGAACATCTCCAGGGGGGTTTGTGGCCCAGATTCCAAGTTCTGTTCCGCTCAGCATAATAGCTTGTTTAAATAACCCTGAATATAACCATATTTATGATGATGATAATGATAATTCGATAACTGATAATAAATTTTCACGTTGTACATACCCAAAAATACATTTATGCCATTCTTATGCAAGTGTTTTTACGCTTATCTCTTTTTCAATATAAATTTGGAATTTATAAGCACGTGCATATGTAATGTAATTCTCTCGAATTGTTAAAAACAACAATAAAAATCTTCTTTTGATGTGAAGAGATATTTGAAATTCATGAAGTGTCTTTAAATGCAATTAAGAAAGACGATAAATATAATTTGGAAAACAAGGCTTACGTAATAATAAATAATTATATATAGTATTTATATAGCGCCAATTTTTCCGATGGTCGGACTCACAGCGCAAGTGAACGTACATGAAGTTCGTTACGAAAGCTAAGGTTTACTTATATATTTGAGAAAACAATGAAACCTACATTACTTTTAAGTTTAATAAGCTTAAGGGTAAGGTACATATTAGAAATATCACAGGTCAAAAACGCATATTGATTAAATAAAGAGACAGCGTTGTTCAACATCTTTTTCGACCAACACCATCCGATTATTCAACTTCCAGTCTCCATTTATTACACTTTTTTTACATTGTTATACAGTTATATTTACTGTATAATATATAATTTTACCTTACCTCTTGACATTGGTGATAGTATGTGCAGGCCGGCAGAGGCGCCACCTCCACTCTGACCCATCAGAGTGACTCGGTTCGGGTCACCTCCGAAGTTGGCAATGTTGTCCCGTATAAACTTGAGAGCTTGCACTTGGTCCAGCATTCCGTTGTTCCCCGGCGCGGCCTCATCACCCGTGTACAGAAATCCTATTGTAAACATTCATTTGATATTATCTAACTATGGAAGAGAATTATACTGCCCAGAAACAGACTCACAAGTGTACGACTCTGCTGGTAGGGGTCGCGGGGAAAGAAATGTTTTCCCCACAATGCATATACCCCAAATGCGTTACTAAATACACCAGCGACTTATGTATAAAAGTAGCGAAGAGTTTAATTTAGCCTATAAAATTATGTTGGATAAGAATTTTTTCAATGCAAATTATATGAATACGGATGATTTTGTGGTGAGGATTAAATGTAATAAGTAATATTTTGTAATGCGCAATGTAAGCAGAAGGTGTTTCCTTGAACTGACAATTTTTTATTTTAAAATTTGGCATTAGAGACAGGTAATCCTGGCCATCAGCACAATTTAAGACTGAAGAGAGCTCGTTTTGAGTAGAAACGACCTGTGACTTTATGTGAGTGATGTAGAATATACAGGTTCACAGGCTTTTTCGTTTCTGGGATTGTGTCAGCCTTAATAATACACCCCATTACAGGTCTATGTTCTCCAGATCTATATGTATTGTTTGCCTTAAAAAATGTAACAGGCATTGGTGTTAAATATACAAATTATGAAGGTGAAAATGCTTGACTTAAAAATCCAAAGTGTAACTATTCATTGAATATCAGGGAATAGCATAAAATTATATATACATTGCTAAATAACGGCTTGAAATATTGAAATTGGAACATTTTGAGAACACAAGCACGGAATATAGGTAAAATGGAAAAAAAAATAAAAATTAGTAAAATTTTAAATTTGAAGATTATTTATTATCTTCACTATATTTTTAACTGGAATAACGAACAGTCGGGCTTTACGATAAACCTGTAATAAACATCTTTCAAACTGAAAAGTAATATGTAACTTGATTCATACTATCCATGGCTGCTTTTAAAAGATGTATCTGAAAATCTTAAAAAAGGTGGGACCATATGCAACCATTTTGAAAATATAACATGCGGTATTACCGTATACAATATCTGATTTTGATATTCATTCTTTAAAGATTAACTATACAAACCTGAAAACTGATAGTTAATTGTCAACAACAACCAATATGCCGCATATAAATGAGCATAAAAAGTCACATACCAAGTTTGCCCAGCCGGTAATTAGGTACGACCATGATGACATCACGCGCGGCGTAGAAATGACCCTGGTACTGAATGTTCCCCGAGGTTCTGAACGATCCGCCATGGAGCCACACCATGACCGGGTGGGTTGTGCCATCTCGCGGCTATAACAAATGTTATCTAAAAGGGTGACATCCAAGCTGACTACTCATGTTAACAAAATAATGAAAAAATATCGTGCTGAAATATCTAAAAAATACTGTGACAAAAGGCAAAATTATAATGAATACATATAATCAAAATCATCAACTACAAGTGGGGGAAAAACAGATCATGCAAATAATTAATTACACTGTCATGTGACGTAAAAAATGCAAATAACAATTAGCATTGGAACTATCTCTCTCTATTCGCGCGGCTTCTGTAAATTTTGTAAATTGAACACCGGTTATTTGTTTTTGGGTCCAGTGCATGGACTACTAATACAAATTGCATATAATAACGTCATTTAGTTTAATTTCTTTAAAAAAATTCAGTTCACTGTTCAACATTTACAATTGTCAGTGCACTTTCACTTTCGCAAAACGAGCCCCTCTAAAATTGCATTAAGACTAATATTAAATCTATCGCCTGTGATGTAAAAAGAACAAAATATTAAATCGTTACGTGGTTCTTACGTATGGAGTGAAGATGTTAAGATGAAGACAGTCCTCGCTGAACTTGTCCCAGTCAGGATGAGTTGAGTCCAGGTTCTCCTTGTCCTGAGGACACACAGTGCCTAGACTCTCAGCTGGGAACACCGAATTCCAGGGATCTGGCTCCTGGGGTGGCTTAAAGAGAACAAACCGTAAACACAGGTCCTTATTTTCATATTCTCCTTGTCCTGAGGACAGATGGCGCCCCGACAGTCATCCGAGACAGTGAAAACCATGGATCAGGCTCCTGGGGTTCGTGGGAGATGAACAAATCTTCTAGGCCACACACATACATATCATTGTTCTATGGACTCTTGGAACAAAATATGTTGCGCCTTTTTTTTTCTTTAAAGGTAAATACTTAAATTGGAATTTTGCCAGCTTTCCTAGAAAATACCAAAACATACCATTCTTGAAATTGTGTATATGAACACAAAATTTGGTCCATTTTCCTGACTGTGGGAATCCATTTAGGGTATTTATGCCTTAGCACAAATTAGCTACAATACCAAGGACCGTGTTTTCATTTGCGAAAAAAAAGATCAACGAAAAATGGGTGCAGCGAATCACTTTTTGTATGGCCTGGACATAGGTCATTATTTAAGTGGCAAGAATATTACACACATGTTTATAAAAGCATGCATCGTCAAGAAAAAATGTTGAAACTCTACTTCAGGAGATTTTCCTGTTATAATAGGATTACAACTGATCTCATAACGATATCGAGAAATCTGTATAATAACTTATAATTTTTAAATTAGACTGCAGGCGGTCATACTCTTTCTGAATGACTGTCCAGGAAAATTCAAAAGTCATAAACTTTCGGCAGAATTAGTGCCAATAAGTGAGGTTCTATCAAGGTTTTCTATATTGCAAACAGGGGATGTCCTGTGTATTAAACATATAATTCTTCCCCATGGGATAATCTTTCAGCAGACAAAATAGCGGTTTGTACACGATTCATTATAACAAAATGGTTTTTAAAGTCCCCGCATAAACATTTTTAATTTCGATTTTGAGTAGAAACGTACATATTTTGAGCTCCAGTCTTTCGGATTTTACCTAAAGAAATTATGATTATAAATTTCGATAAATTGGTGTTGTGCTTTCACCTGTTTAGCACAGTAATTGTGTTATTATCACCTTTTTTCTGATCATATGATTTTTTTTATCGAAAACTTTTATGAAAAAATAAGATAGGAAACATTTGAAATATAAATAATGTTAAAGTTGCCTGAGAAAAACTTATTTGGGCCTTAGGCATCGATATAGGGTGGATAAGGGATACATATCGTCTTCAGTGGCAACGAAAGTGTAGGCCTTTTGGCGTTGTTGAAGAAAATTATTTTCCTTTCCAAATTTGAATTTTTCAGTGCGATTTTTGACCTGAAAATTCGGCTACTCTGATATCTAGAGTTCGGCACGCTCTGTTTCAGTTAGAGGGGGTAACCTCCAGACAATGTCACCTTTTACTCTTTCGTTTTTACAAACAGTCCATCATTAGGCCGCTACTTGACAATGTATGTTAGCTTTGGCCTGAACAGGTCCCATTCAGCAACAGCCAAAAATGTTCAACAACAGGCAGCCCTAATTATTTTCTGAGGTGCTCCCTTCTGGAAGACATAATACCAACTAGACTTATATATAAGCTCCATCGGGGATTTTATTTATATCTGTTCCACATCTCAGTCACGCGCTTCATTATTTAAATTGTTTCCACCAATCAGGATGTAACATTCGATTTCAAATTCCTCTGTTATATAAAAAAAGGCATGCATGATATTTCGTTGGTGTGGCAGTCATCTTCCGTTCATTTCTGTTAGAAACTTAGAGTTGAATGGAACATCATAAATTACAGGTTTCCTTTAGTCATAGTCCGCCCACCAAGATTCGTCCATCGGATTTTAGCAATAATTATGAAATGTCAATATTTCTATCCAGTATGTTACAAAGGCAGAAATTTATGTAAACTAAATTTCGGCAATACAGAAAAAAACATTTTAGTCAAACTAATTATATATCTACTTTGCAGCTTTCTAGACGTTTTCTCTCGATGTTACAGCGAAGGGTGCATGGCTTTTTTAGATGACGATGTTTTTTGTCATATTTTTGGTACCAAGCACTGTCATCATCCAATCAACGTCTGTCAAAATGTGTCCTTGACCCTGTCACTTCAATCAATATGTCGTGACAAAAAACTATTTTCTCAGATACGAAATTGTTTCAGTTAAATTCTTCGCAAGGCATATATAATTGCCGGAATACCTGGTGGATTAAGTGAAAAGTGATTATTTTTCAAAATAATTTATTGGTTTTACTTTTTAAAAAAATAGAGAAATTGAACAGAGATTGCAAGGAAAAGTTTACAGATCAATAACATCTTATATATTTTTCCTCCATGGCCATTCGCAATTTTATTTCATGTTTGATGCGATAGGTGAATAAAATTAATTTTCATTGGTTTCATGGACACCTCTAGGAAATTTCGCAGATATTTCATTGAAAAGTCTAAGTACACTGAAAATAAATGGCCAAGGCCATATCATTTTTTTTTTATTCATACACTTACCCGAAATCGCAGGTCTCCAATCGGTGGTTTTGCGTAGGGGATAGCAAGGTATGACACAACCTCAGTGCCGTCTGCTAAAGTGACCACATGACCTTCTACCTGCCCATATTTGGTATTCACCACTACGTTGGGTCGTGCATTGGTCTGTGAAATAGACACTGCTGCCAGGAGGAAAACCAAAACTGACATGACGGATTCGGTCCCCAACTGAAAACGCATAAAACCAAGGCAGGCCTTTTCTACATATCTCTTCCGGTAACGGGCTTGGTCTTTGTAACAGCTGATACCATATAGATCCTAAATAATGGGTTGTCTTTGAACTTTCTGTATGTAGACCGTCCCTGGTTGACCCAAGACGTTTAAGGTTTGATAATGAGTGCACTGCAAGTCGGCAAGTGATAAACACATGATACATTCATCCATAATTCCCAGGCTATAGTTCGTTCTATAATTTCGTGTCCACATGTTGCTTGCTATGACAATTTTAATTAGTTACATTTCGACTGGGAAAAACAAAATGTAGAACAGCAGATTAGTGGGCCTGATTTTCAGCAAGAAGTAAATACCTACCTTACAGTAACACTTTAGTTAAGACATAATCATTTCAAAATATGAAAAGTTACCGTACATTTAACAACATATCGGCCCAACTCATGGCAATCATGTCAAAAATAAAAAAAAGTTTCGTTTTACAGCTGCTGGTTGAAAGTGTGATGTCATCACTCTAAAAATAATAGGCCTAACTGTCTAAAACAAAGATGGCTACTCATGCAGCAAAACATCTGATCCGTCGGATCATTGGAGAGAGTTTAAAAAAGTTGGTAAACATAATCTTGAGATTTATTTTAAATTTTTAGATTGCCATATTATACCGTTTAATTTACATATCCAGCGTTGTAGAAAATTATATATAGTGACAATATTAACTTTGAGGAATAGTATCTCTAAAAACAGGTGAACATATGTTGTAGCAAAAGAGAATGTATCATTTTTAAATTTGGGCTGATATGGCCGGTATAGAAGGAGTAATATAGGACAAGGTAACAAGGACCTTTCTAAACTTAACAGAAGCTTGCTTGTGATTTTATAAAAGATTTCTAAATGGAAGAAAAGGGCTTTCACAGCCAGATGAAAAACATTTATTTTTATTTCAATTACTATATGATACAGATTAATTTCATTAACTTGTAACAAATATTACATTGCTAATAATTGGATTAATATTATAATTAACATAGAAATATTTTAAAATATTTTTAACAGTTTGTTACTATATATAATCCAGCTAGTTGAACTCTCTTTATGATATTATTCATTCTTATACACTTATTCTCCAGAGCATAACACTCAGCACCAGTTTTCCGTTTTGTGTAAGTGGGGTTGATAGCAAAATAAAGGATTACGGTGAATGATATTTATCACGAATTTAAAGCAATCCATTAATAACTAATACAGCGGCTGCATGGCTTTAGATCGCAAGAGTTTCCAATTCGCGATATTCGCGTAGGCGAAATTATCGCGAAAATACAACTTTTGTGAGTAAGACACTATATATGCGCACAGGTGTAATTGATTCTATAGCCTCAATTGCATCTCACGTGTATTGTACCCGTAGCTTCAATATTAGCATGTATACATTTGAAGTTACCCGTTATTCCAAGATTGGCAATCTAAAAGTATAAGGTCGTTTGCATATTCGATACTTTTGTGTTATTAATTTCTGTTCGATGGCCCGTAGCTATTTGTACAATAGTTTAAATTTTGTGCGCATATTATATATAAAATAGTGGTTATGATCAAGTTAATGAACTGCAAATCGCGGAAATAAAAACCATCGCAAAACACTGAAGAGATGAAAAACGCGAATATTTATATATACTGTAGTAGACGAATAAGCATGAACACTGAGATTTTAGAAATGGACCTGGTTCTGATAAAATGTGCCATTAACTGGATCCCTACACGTGCCTCTGACGGCTAGTCGTGTCGGGCTTGGTGCATTATCTGACCTTGTTCCGGGCAGTCTGGCGGCCTTGCTGCTCTTCCCACGGAAACACGTGTGTATAACCCCCCCCCCCCCCACCCCCCCCCACCCCCCCCCCCCCCCCACCCCCGGTCGGCCAGTGCTTATTGCGTATATTTACATAAATGCATCTCAAAATGATGGAAACGAAACATGTGAATTGCAAGCAATAGTGATTCCGATTTACAAACTGATGATAAATAATATAGATAAATATTACATACATAGTGTTAATTGAACCACACAGTTAATATTATCTTAGACAAATATGTATATATTATATATATATATATGATCTTCAGTTCTGGAATTATGAGGAACTTTGTATAGAAATGTATTTTGGAAGCAATTTTGTAAGATGCTAATATAATATCTATGCATGGGTTTGAGCAAAACAGGAAAATCTTTCACTTCCGTCGTCGATGAAGCGGGTCCCAAGTAGAAGCGTAATATGACCAGCTATTAAACATGAATACTTAGAACATCTGCATTATAGTAGGCCCCTTCCACATAAAGAACGATATAACAGAATGATAAATTACAATTTCAAATCGTTGGCATGGTTTCTTCGTTCAACAAACCTACAAACCCATCGAATAGGGTACCTTTGAAAAAAATGTTCAATTAAATGTAAACTTAAATCATATTTCAGCTCAACGCAGTGAAACTATATGTATTCTCGTTTGGGATCCACTCTGATAAGAATATACAAAGAAATTATCCAGTTTTAGTGTCTCATTCAAACGTTATGTGTTTCACTAAATGACCCAAGATGGCGCTGATGTGCAATAGCGGTTTACCGTAATTAACAATAAATACATATGCTGAGGTAACCCATAGATAACAAGAAAGAGAAAACACATCAAGCAATAGCTAATTTAAATGCATTAAAATACGTATGAACCATACACTGCAATAATTCAATCATTTTTACTAGTTTCAAATTATATATCTTGGTTAGCTTAGCTTTTATTTGTCGGGAATCAAGAATAACCCA
This sequence comes from Sipunculus nudus, assembly GCA_026874595.1. NCBI lineage: Eukaryota > Metazoa > Annelida > Sipuncula > Golfingiida > Sipunculidae > Sipunculus > Sipunculus nudus. The sequence continues at coordinate 49,087,040 of CM049307.1, read as the reverse complement.
ATTATATATTGGACACCGCTGAGGAAAGTTTTATCTTATGGACATCACACTAATTGCCCATGTAATTGTGTAACACTGCGCAATAAGGGATGATAGTTGTAATTATATAGAAGCGATAATGTGACAGAAGCAAGATTGACTGTTATTCAACCCCTCATTCAATCAGAAGCGCTAATTAGTGTCAATTTTGTATAGTGTTTAAAAAGTATTATATAGTTTTCTAAATATGGTGGTTTGAGCTCACTTTTCAGTTTTTCTTCTGCAAGCGCTGACCTTTATGGCATGAACCTTGCCCCTGTACCTTGGTAAAACACCATAAAAGTCCTAAAACCCCCGAGCAAGCACGCTTACATGGGACCATGCATGCGTGTGGCAGGCTGCACTTTACTGAACTTATGCAGTTTGCACACATTACACTTAAATCCAACATATTTGACCTGAGGACTTTGAATTAACACTATTTAATAAGTGGGATAAATAAAACGCACGCATCGACATTATCCATTCAAAATACAACCAAATCAGGTATTTTGTCATTGAACATGTAATATTTTGTTAAACATTTGCATCTACTTTGCGGTGTAACAGTAATAGTGACGCGACATTTTAAAATAGAAACTTTAGCACGTATATTTTTTGGCATAGTTTACATTAATAAATACATAATACAACTGTCTCAAGAATACACTGCGCAGACTCGGACTCTCAAGAGTACAACTCTGTTGCTTAGGGATTGTTTGAGTCAAAATCTGACCCCACAATGCACTGGGGCTTCTAAATACACCAATGGCGTGGGTTTGTATATAGTGAAGAGGGCTATGTTATCCGTTCAAGTGTGTTGAATAAGAATTGTTTCACGGAAAATTGGGCGTTTTAGTAGTAAGGACTCGGCGGAATAAGTAATATTTTGTAAGCATGCGCATTTGAAATGTAAACAGAAGATGTTTCCTTGGAAGGTAACACCTATTGATTTGAGTTTGACATTTGGGAAAAGTATTCCCACAGATCAAAAGCAAGAGAGATTCGTTTCGAGTAGAAACGACCTATAGAGGAAGGGTGTCTCAAGAATCGGTGAAGATGTAAATGTATTAGGATCATGCAATGATTTATACTTGTTGTGTTTGTTTGAAAATAATGTATCAGGATCGGTCTTAAGGGGAAAGGCGGGGGGTTGAGGTGTGGTAACCATCAAGGCTACCGACATGACATATTTAAACATGTTTTTGCAGGGTAAAAACTAGCATTCCATATATATGCGTATGCAGTACTTATGCAATGCAGCCAGAAAACGGACGCCTGTGATTCCGTTCATAGGTATGCGCATGCGACATATATGCAGCAGTATCGGGCCTATTGTATATAGATTTATGAGTAGAGAAGTCATCTGCCAGAGAAATAACCTATCACTGACGTCTTAGTGTTGAATTTCCTGTTCGTTAGCATCCGTATGCGTTTTCAATCGGTACCCTGAGCGATCGAAACGTGCTGCATGCGCATATGTATACATGCTGGTTTGCATAGGCACACATGTATGGAATCACTTCAACAGAATAAAATGTGTTCGATTCCCAGCTGCATACGCATAAGTAACCCATAAGTACTCCACACGCATGTACAGAATGCAACCCTTAACCCATTAAGACAATACTGTCTGATCTGCCATAGGGCCCTGTAAGGAAATACATTTTATGCAATGTAAAATCGTGCAAAATACCATGGGCAATGATAATATGAAAACCGTGGCTTATAATTATGACAAAAGGATACCTCAAAATATGATATTAAACATGACAATATATGACACACGCGCTAGGTGATATACAGTGTACTCATGAGAATGAAAGAAGTTGTAAATATGGCAGAATATGAAATATAATCTAATATAGAGCACGTGAAGTATTATCAAAACCTAAAATAGGTTTCAACAAATTACGTTATATTTTTTAGCGAAAGTGGGTCAGAAACTGAACCAGACTTCAAGTAATCAAACTTAATTTAATCCATCAGAGTCAGCAGGGTCTATATTCATTTGCCCCAGTAGGTCTGTTCACTACTTGCGCAGCACTTGTGAATATAACCTAAATTCTTCATTCATTTTAAACTTGCAGCTGGATGCACAATGCGATAATTATAGCCCGCTCTAATTGATTTTGTACATTATCTATAAACGAGTGGGGCTGGGTATCGCCTAAAATTTCGTATCGCAATATTTTGTGATAATTGGTAGCGTATTGCGATATTTTCATTGTATTAAATTTATTGGAAATCAGTCTGTTTTCGGAATAATTAATATATATATATATATATATATATATATATACATATATATACATATATATATATTATAGTATTATTATTAACAATTCTTTATCATATTAAATATAATGACAAAAAAGTTTATGCAGATAGTTTATGTACAACACGAAATATTATGAACTGTATTGTTGACAGTGCAAAAAGAAACATTTAATATCTTTTTAAAGTCTTCTTTGAGCCCTGGGTATGCAAGTAACTTGGCAATAAGAGAATTCTGAAATGTGGTTTTGCACAAAGAGAGAGAGATGTTGCGCACAATTACAGCCATGTATACCATATCACAAGTTTGCAGTTCTTAAACAATAATTATACCGTTAATCGACTCTTTATTTCCTCCAGTTATTATACGATGAGAGCGGAAAATGATTAATTATTATGACTGTATTAAACACTTCTTTCTTTATTAAAATATTTCTTTTACACCAATAGGTCAACGAGCAGACGTGCACATTCCCATGGTATATACCAGGCCTACTTGAAAGTTCCCAACAAAACGTGTAATGAGACGGTAGAGCCTCTCAATTGAAGCCTGCCATTTATCACAACTCATTTAGATGTCTAAACTTGTAACAGAAAAAGTTGTTTTGACTGAAAGAAATGTCTGTTTTAGGCACATTTACGAAATATCGATATTTGAAGACGTTATCGCGATACGCAATAAACCGGTTAATCGATAATATTGCGCAGCTCTAAAAAACGAGCTGACAGGATGATCTCTTATTCATTATGTGCAAAATTTTATTCCTTTAAAGGAAATAAGAGGGGGCAAAAGTTACTTTCTTCTCGCCGATAGAAATGACCCTTTTAAAAGCCACAAGGCTATATTTTATAATAATTCTAAATGCTGGGAATTGAGACAAGCATAATTTCTTTGAATCTGGCCTTTTTCATATAAAACACCACTGCATGTGTGTCCCTCGGAATTTCATTTCAGATGTCCTTAATTATAAAGTCATATACCTTTACTGTATCCGGAGAATATAAATCTAGTTACGTGGAATGTTTAGCTCGCTCAGGTCAAGCACCTCTGATATTTCTGGAATATGAAAACCCAGTGGCTTACAAAACAACGTCAGCGTTCATAGCAACCAGTTTGTTTTTGTCAGAAGAGCTTGCTGCATCGTAAAGCTGGTTACGTGCTTAACCTGACACTTGCCAGGATGCCATCGTCACCTCACAGAGACTACCGGATCCCCAGTTTCTTTCTTAGTCTGCCAGTAAGGGGTCTCCTATGTAACAGGAACCTTGCTGACATTATTAATTACACAGCTCTGGCCTTGAAGTATGTGACGGCAGACAGGTAATTTTAGCCAATCTGTCTCCTGGTAGAGCCTTCCTTTTCTTGTAGCTCTCCTTGAAGAGTCATTAGGTGTTATGTATATTATTTATCGTCCTTCGCCTATATGGCGTAATTAAAGGAAACTCATTACTCAAACGTAAAATAACACAAAGACATGATTTGAGTGATTCGGTGTGAGAATAACATCATGGGTTCTATAATAGAAATATAAAAATAAATACAAGATATATAGGATATTAATTGTATTTGGTATACAGTTTTTATTGTTTCATTTTTCTTTAGACAATTGTATTGTCTTTTAAGTGTAGAGTGTTCATGTAATATTCTTACCTAAGCAGTAAGCACACAGCCATTATCGCTCTTTTAAATGAAGAGTAAAAGAGTAGGTTTAGTTTTGGAGATATCTAGTATAATCTATAGTTAGAAACCATCAACTCTCATCAACGTTATTAGCATAAAAATTTTAAAAAAATCCAATTGCTTGATTTTTTAAAGAAATAAAAGCTTCTCTCTGGCAACTTTCCAGGTACCTATTAATTTATTTAATATGATTATATGATTTTCCCTGTCAATATTACGTTCTAAACATGTTAGCTTACTCCTGCACACAAAAGGAATAAAAACGATCAGCGACGCAAAATTAAGATTTTCACGCTTACAGCCAGCCTTTTATAACCCTGAACGCCCATGTTTCTTCTTTTTGTTTTGGTCTTCTCGCACGTGCGCAAGATTGGATCTCAGGTCTTGATATGGTAACATTTTAGGCATTAGAGTAACCTATCACCCTTGTTTCACTGTAAGTGTACTGTATCCTAAGAGAGAGTAGGCTGTCCTCGTCGTCAGGGCAAGTTAGGGGGGAGGGGCGCACTTTGCCTCTATATAGCAGCTGAATGAGAGAGACGTGTGGTCCCTGTCCAGCCGTTGGAGAGTAACCTGGCGGATATGCCTGCATCCCAAATGATGGAACTTAGTCAAAATATTATCACGTGCTAAGGAGCCTAACATTAATTGACATAAGGGGAAACCTCTGGCAGTACCCGCTGTCATTGTATAGCTCTTTAATGATCACGTTTAACCTAAAGACTGGCAGTATACATATATTTTGGCTTAATAATAACAACCATTCCAAAGTCGGACAGACTTCTCGGCCATTTGTAGATTTAAAACTTGAATGGATGTATTGTTTATGTTCTATTAATGGGAGAAATCCTACAAACAGACATCCGTGGACTGTGTTTACTTGCACATAGAACCGTATAATAACGAGTAAACACAGTTAATTGGAAATATATAGACCGTGTGCAGAGGTGATGTTTTATAATCAGCCAATCTGAGTCTATTTAGTGAGAAAAATACAAATATTAATACAAATTTTTGGGATGTAATTTTTGAATAACAGACTCTGCAGCTGTGTAAAACATCCTCTACGTATCATAGATCTATAACACAAATTCCCCCCCCCCCCCCATGTGGCAAACAAGACTCGTGGCCATATATCATCCTGAAATCTATAAAGCTTAATTAGTGCTGATTCATCTGTTTGTCACACGGAGATAATGCAGTTACAAGTCCATAGTCGTGTCGCAATTCACCAACCGTCACGTGACGATAAAAACGTTGCAACATACTGTGGTTGTGTTTTGAGGGTTTAAATTCGCAATATTCGCGGAAGACAAGGAAATTCCGCAAATTTAAACATTCATGAACAGGAGGAACCATCAGAGAAGGGCCAAATGAAAGTGTAATAAGGATATCATAGGGATATAGATAGACCATGTATGTTACCAGTAAATCAATGATTTATATTATAAATTATATCAGATCTTTCAAATAACTTGCTAATATAACAAAAAATAATTTCCTGTTGTTCAATTTTCCTTTAGATCTCCGTCCATTTGTTTATAAATTTGCGCACATATTATCTGATATGATTGATTAAATAATAGATATTTATTGTGCGCGTTATTACATGTTGAGATCGCGAATATTGAACCCTCGCTAAACCCTCAATAGTGACAGATCGGGAAGTTTTAACCCCATGAATACATAGCCAACCATAGTTGTTTTTACTTGAAATCATGATTTTCAATAGCCATTTGTGTTAGGACTTGGTTATGCAGAAAGGAAAAGAAAACAAATAATCCTCTTTTGAAATGAATGACTGCAGCTGAGATTCTATCATGTTGTAATAACCTCGCCTAACGAGCACCTCGGTTTAGGGACCACCCATAAATAACAACCACCCTATTTTGGTCGAAATTTCGAGGTTTCACTGTATTATGCTTGTATTTCAACTTATAGTGAGACCCTCAGTAACAACAATTATTATATCGTTTGTGTATTGCAATGTAGTGATTGACTCAGACTTACTGGTCATCAGATGTAAAAACAATTATAGTTTATTTGATGAATAAATCATGCAATCAATCAAATAGAATACGCTGTATTGAGAAATCTGTGCAGCTGAACCGTGCCAAATGCTTCTTTGCAAAAACACAGTTTGTTTATTTATCTGATCGATAGATGGCGCTCTTGTTGAGCGTGTGATTCTGGGCCAGATCATGAACTCGTTACAAGACACGGCCATTGGTGAATCAGAGTTCATCTTCTATTAGCCACCAAGGGTGACTAAAATATGTCAGTTAGGTCTGATGGTACATACTATAAACAGTCGACCCATCTCAGGTCATCAGACGTTTCGTCGATTTAGGCGGCTAATCATCTATATGACTAAGAAACCCAACTGTGGCCTTAGAAGTAACACACACACACACACGCACACACACACATATATATATTTTTTCAGTCAATGTTTCACGCGAATAATTAAAACTTCTTTACATAAATAGCACTAAACGTGCATGGTCATGCCGAGTCCCATATAAAAAGTAATAAAAACTTAACAATGGGTCCATAATATTGGTAATAAATATCAGGGAATTCGAAAACCCGACGAACTTTTGTTTAATAAATTATAAATGTAAGGGATGACCTGCCTGCTTTAACGAAAATCTGTTTTTTCTTACTCATAAGAAAACAACTGCTCTTAGTTAAATCTGCCTTATTTGCCGTAGTTTCATTGAACTGAGCCAATTAGTGGTTGGGAAATATGATGGAACAGCTAAAAACATCGAGCATATATAAAACCCGCTAGCGACCCGATTTCGTTCTATAAGAGTGGGTTTAGTAGCAGTTTGACCAGTCCGTTTATGTCAAAACAACTGTTTGGATAATGATGGATACCAGAATACCCTAAACATTTACAGAGTTAAAATATGCTTTGCTGGGAAACACTGCACGTCTATGTCGTAAGACAAACATATCCGTTCAACTGATAGAAAGGGACACAGTCCATTAACAGCCGAGACTATTTCATTTCTCACGGGAGCGCTAACGATGAGAGCGGACGCGGGAATATATATATATACTCCACATCTGAATCTCAGTTCACCTGATATAACATTGATAATTCAGTACAAAAGCCAAGGTTTGTAAAACCGAAACAAATCACTTTTTCGATTTAAGCACAAACAAGATGCTTTAAGGTTTAAAAATAGCCAGGGTCGGGAAACCTAAACATCAATTTCAGAAAAGATGTAGAAGATTTTATTTCCCCGCTAAGCACTATTGATTGATCTTGTCGTCTCCTAGACAGCTTGGTTTCCCACTAAGATCATGGCAGATATATTCAAACCTCTCTCAAAATAGATTAAAAAAAAAAACACGGATCACAGGGAGCCCATCAAAGTAAAGCCGACATCTCACTATACATGATTTATATATAGACGTTCCTGGCTTCTGCATATCAAGATAGAGTGCAGGAATGGAGTCAACGTTCTTTGAAGGGTTTACATTCATTTTACTGGCTATTATGTAGGTCTTTGTTTCCAAAATCGCTGAAAGTGCTTTACTTATTTTAGGAGGTATAGGGTTAACCGTCTGGTATTAAGAGAAAGTATGCGTTACACATAAAGTCGGCTCGAGTGGTGTTTTTTGTAAACCGTTTAAGCTCAAGGTTTAAGTCCAATGCTGTGGAGCTGACTTGAGCTTTGACTATATCAGTTAGCTGTGTAACTATAGGACTGAAGGTCTTGAGAAATGTTCAATAGATGATGATACAATATAAGATAAAATAAGATGCCATTAATGGGGTGTCTTGCACCTGTGGTTCAAATAAAAAAAAATAACACTGTGTAAATAAGCATATTATATTGATGACGACTAAAATATAAATATAAAATTATTTCTCAATGAACAAGCGCACTGCACTGGGCATAAATCAGTCCCTGAAGCGAATTGTCTTGCATATACTACTTTAATTTTAGGATTTGGGCGTGGTCTAAAAGTGTTACTCCGCTTTAAACATTGCCGATACACGCTGCCATTTTGCGTACACACCAAAACGCGGACGTCACAGGTAGCACGTCGAACGTATGGGTATACAGCTAGTATTTACAGTTGACTGTATTCGTCTTCAGATTGCTCCACTCAATAGATGTTAACGTCTGAGTGTTTGGTTCGGATTCCGTGAATGATTATCGATTATAATTGATTTTTGTTTATCAATTATATATTTTGTATCAACTACTATTATGATATAATGTAAACTATTTGAGCACACAGACAGCGCAAACGCCACCAAGGAAGCTCATTACCCCCGTATGGCATTGTCAGACATGGAGCATTTTTCCTTAAAAAATCATCCTTTATCCAGATGGTGATCCGTTAATAACTTTTGTAGTAATGTTGTTGACAGACAAACAGACAGACAAACAGACGAACGCCGCCATAAACATAAACTCCTTGGTAAATATCGATATTTTGATGACAAGAGTTTGTAAAATATATCTAAACTGCCTTGCAGTAGCGTATATATATATATATAAGAACTTCATTGTCATGATGAGACAAACAAAAAGGATACATATATTTCCGGTATACTTATTTTGTCTTGAAATACTTTAAAAGACATTCAAAACTTTTGTTCCAATGATTTCCCTGCGATACAGAATAATTACAATATTAAAACATTAATTTTATCTTATTCATAAATTTGAGCATATTTTAATTGTTATGCTAATGTATTTCCGAACCATTGAAAATCGCTTCGGTCTATTCCATTGACCAGTCCTTTCTGGTAATAAATATATCCGTTCCTATGTCTGGGTAATAAAATATTCCTAAAATGTAAGGTAAATATACTTTTCTCAGAAAAAGTACAGTGTTCGTCTCATTCGCAGTTTTAAGGACAAATTTATTATTAAAATCGATAAAAAACTGAAAACAGGTACTTAAAAAGTTGTGACCCTCTTCATTTCTCTTGGAAGAGCTTACGGTCGTCCCAGGTAATTAAACCTGAATTATACATGTACATACAGCCATGCAGAGAACTTCCACCTTTTTGTAAATTTTAAGCCATGCACACAGCATGCAGGACGCAGGATGGATTACATGGATTACATTGCAACAAAAATATATGTATGTCATTATAGACATAAAGACTAATATTTTTCATTATATTTTAAAATTTGAGTTAAACATTTGGCTGGATATAATTTGCCTAGCAAGAATTGTTGTCAAAATTCTTGCATAAGGAATTTGCATCTTGCATTTTTTTTCTTGTAACCTCATTTCACTGATTATGAACATAAGGGTTGATTGAGTTTTAACATTTATCAGTGTTGGTGGTGGAAAATAAAAAGAGAAGACCTTTTGGTATTTATTATGTCTCTGGAAATATCATCGATTTCTTCATTGTCTGACTGTAAAGTGTTTGTTAACAAGATGTGACCGTTTATGTGTCTGCCATGTAAATACGGAAAAATGGCGTGAAATGTGATATGACTCATGGTAAAAATTACGAGTTTTACATGCATGCACCACGTTACAAGTGTAACAGCGATATGTCTCTTAAGTCTAGTTCCGTGTTAAATTATACCCTGCGTGGTGAAACCATGTATATATACATATATTGATTACAGACTTCGGGACAAAGTTAGAAGACAACACATGGAATACTATGTATGAATCCTGATCAGGATGTATATTAAATGATAAAGTCACGCTATAAAGATAAAAAAAGTTTTGCATCGCGTATTTTTTTATTTGAAATCATTAATCAAAATAAAGGACGACAAATGATATAACAGTTAAAAATACCAGTTATAAGGTCACGATAAGCCAATTTCACATTTTTGTGTAAAGCAGTATGTCCTGTAAATAATGTCGGAAATATGTAACCAGTGTAAACAGTCAGTAGTTCAGTCTCAGTTTCAAATGGATTATTATTTTATCTTATCGTAGCACATGCAAGGAAAATCACGAGAAAGCTTGAGAAATCACGATAACAGTGGGTGATTCTAAATATTAAATATACTACATCCGTTACGTCTATCTTTGTGGTTTATCCCAACATTAAGTTTTGATCATGTACTCAGTTTTTACGACATGCGTGGGACAAGTTTTACGTCATATTTTCACTCTCTATGTGAAATGAATTGCTCCTTACGATAAAAGTGAGGATAAGAAATGCATTTCTGAAGCTGAGCTGAACTTTACCACATAGTTTACTGTGTTAAACCTGCATCAATGGGTGTATCGTGTTCTCCGTACTATTTATTTGACTGATCGACTGTTTTATCACATATGCGGTAACGACATTCGGATGAGTTGTGTTAGCAAAAGCGGCCAGAAAAAAAATATCACACATCAGCGTAATACGATACTGATTTATGAAGTGGGGGCGGACGGAGACAAGTCGCAAACGTCACTTTATCCGGTGAATCGACTGCAATGGCTTTATTTCAATTTGGAGGGTGGGAGATGATAGATAGGGTAAATCCCACGCAGGTAACAATTCAACAGATAAAAAAAAACTATACAGGTGCACTTCATAACAAGGGAACGGTCGCTATTATGTCTATATTTGTTGAACGTTGAAAGTACCAGTTGGTGAATTAGTTTGTGGTGTTTTTGGTTTATATTTTTTTTAATTTGTTGGTAACTCAATTGCTTTCGTTATTTTTGCTTTTAATGTCCGCCTGCGCTTCACTTTGTACTTCCTCTTTACTGTGCAAGGAAGACAAATGAAAAGATGATAGCCACTAAAAATTATAGAAATCAGTCAAAGACCGCATGCATACTCGCGCCAACATTCTTGATCAACAGACCTGGGACAGTACCAGAATCTTCACCAAATTGTACGGTATGTGGAATGCAAGCGTAGAAAAAAAATGAAGCAACGTCGAGATTGCTTCGCGATTACCTACTCAATGACTGCATAACCGGTCTTCTCTGCCCGCCTGAACAAAGGTGGTTTAAATTTGGCAGATTCCCCCATTTCGATATTTAACACTCACCGTATTATACATCCGTTGAAACTGTATTATTAATGTTGCTAAAATGTAAACCAACCATCAGACATTATAATGCAAATTACTTTCTGTCGGAGTTTTATTATAAAACAAAAGACATCTTATTACATATAATACAGGAGAATAGTGATTCATACTGTAATATAGATTTATGAACCATGCAGTACATTTATTTGAAATATCTTGCGTCAGTCATACCGTATTTTAGCCTGAGGCAAGACCCCCTTTACAGCTAAACTTCATTATCTAACATATATCTAAATTTCAAAATTGTTAACTAGTTATTATTATATTATTAGAAGAATCTAATCTTAGGAATTACTAACCAATCAAATTTCAGATTTTTTCCCTAAATGGTCCGACCGAAAAGTCGAAGTTACTATCACAATCAGGAAATTACATTCGAAGAGGTTCTGTATGCATGTATATGAACATGCAAAATGAGAAAGAAGACCACCACCAATTCCTTTTTTTCGGAATCCTGTTCATCTTGTTTTTAATGGCAAGTAATATATATATATATATATATATATATATATATATATATATATATATATATATATATATATATATATGTTTAGTGATAAGGTATTCTGACAACAGCATTACATTGATATGTTTCCCTATGACAACATATTAAACAGTTGTTTGAAAGAATTAACGCATATGCAGGAAATATAATTACGTTTACAATCATAAGAATCAAGGTAAAAAAAGGAGGACATGATAAGTCTTACTTTAGACAGGAAAGACATTCAGTGTGTTACAATTAATATGATTTCAATGTTGATTTAATACGGTACATAATAAACCATTTCTTCAATGAACTCTTATGCACATGATAAACCCTGTTATTTTGTCAAATCAAATTTGAATGTATCAATTGTTTAAGTGAATTGATGGAGAATTCATGAGAAATCGTGAAAAGCTCGATCACTTTAGGGAGTTGTTTTATGATATATTTTGCCTGTCTGTCTAAATCCTTTTCGTTACTTTTTATTAAAGGGACTGTTTTAAGCTATAATGGCCGTACCGACATTAAGATGTCCTATTAGGAAAAGGCGCCCCAGATGAAGAAAACACACGCACATTAATATATATATATATATATAATGTATATACATATATATAGCTAAACACGATACGGGGGCGGACGGAGAGGAGAAGCCGTGGTAGTTTTGTCCCGTAAATCAGCTTAACAACTTTATTTCATTTAGGGGTGGGGAGGATGGATTGAATGGAAACCCACGCAAATATCAATACTGCAGCTGTCAGTTTGAATAGTCATGGGCACAAATATATAAAGATTTGACGATTATTGAAAGCCAAAGTGTTTTAAATGGGAGTTATATAGGGTATTGATTGCGCTACCAGTGTTATATACCAAATAAAACAATAAGAAATAGTATATATATATATATATATATATATATATATATATATATATATATATAAGTGGTATAGCCGTGTTAGTCTATAGTTGAACCAAAGGTTAAGATAAACAGTTACGCCTTTTAGATAGACTAACTAGTTTATTAAGACACCAGCTTTCGAAGTACACAGACTTCTTCGTCAGGAGGTAATTAAGTGGGAACGTGAAGAGAGATGTTATATGATGGAATGACAATGTACAGAAAACCCCGAAAAAAGAACTGAACCGAATACCACTGGTTGTAACTTACCACCCGCATCTTAAGCATTTAAAGAGAGTTGCACATGAGCTATACAACCCCTTCTAACCGCGAACCCTGTCCTTTCTACAATCTTCATCTTAACCTTTGATATATATATATATATATATATATATATATATATATATATATATATATATATATATATATACATTGTTCGGTCGAACAGTCCATAAAGATCACGCACTTTCATCATTAAATTTATGACACGTATGAAATAAGGCTTTTTTTCATGAGCAATATATCTATTCACATATATAAATTTAAAAGAATACAGGTAATTTTATATTTTTTTCCATTTACCTAGCTCTCAATCAACGAAGTTTGTGGCTGCACAACCTTAACGAAAAATATTAAACTAATATATGGATAGAATACTTCTCCTGTGAACTTTCCTCCAACTAGAATTATATTTATTTATTCGCTTTCAAATTTCTACATGCAGGGTAGCTATAAATTTAACAATATTGGTGTATCTGGATCTTGAAGGAGTCTGCTTAAATAAACTATGTGTTGTATACAAAAAGCTTGGTCTAAAGAAATGTATATGAAGGTATATAAACGCAGAGTTCAAAAGATTGATATGTATATATGGTTTAGCCTATTTAGTATGGATAAAATATTGTTTTTGATAAAGATGCCGGAAATGATATAAAGAAATGATATGAAATAAACATTTAATTAAGTCTACATGACACCTATAACACACAATGTAAAATAAGACTGACAAGCTTAAATTGAAATACGTGACAGTTACGCTTTCTGTTATTTTTAGTTTTTAATGAGGGAAATATGAGACCATTATCGCAGGAGACATGTCATGCTTCCACGTTAATTTGAATCTTTTGACGTAACGTATAGGAGTGAAATTAACGCAGAAATCAAGAGAAACACTATGCAAGTGTGGGATTAGGGGCAAATTCGTATAATTAATAGCTTTTTAACAGACAAAAATAATGCTTTGCGTTGTCTTGTAATCAATTTTACAACTAACGTGGGAGATATTTAAAGACAAATTAAGATTTTCTGCGTGAGACAGGTTAAACCAACTGGATGTCTACGGGCTCTGGCTTGAATAAACTGCCAGCATCGAACTGTTTTGTCGCATTGGCCGTGACGACATCTGCATGAGCCTAGCTATAGCCAAGACGTCCCAGAAAAACATCCATGCGGGCGTTAAACAATAGTTATTTGCGATATGGAGGCGGACGAAAAAGAGGTTCCGACGCGTGCGTTGGTCCCGTAAAGCGACTTGAACGACTTGATTATACTGTAGCGAGCGGACGGGTTAACGCCAACGCAAATATCAATAAAAAAAATAGCGGATACCACCCAGGTGACCTTTAAGCAATCCACAATTACATCATTTTCTCGAGTATGACCAACTGATTAGTCGTATTTTTATTTATTCCTTTAATATACTTCATTATATTTTTGTAAATTATAATTTACATATTTCTAACATCCTTAACCCGCCCCTCGATTACCATAATAGATACGTTTAATCATGATGGCTTATAATGGAACATGACCAATATCAGCTCTTGTCTTTACGTTAAAATATATTAGAATAAAACCTGCTTTAGATATATATCTTTTTTATTACATATGATATATTATAATTTTATAATATAAATTATGTATAATATCGCCTATAATAAATTATAGGTGATAGTCAAATACAACAGTTACGGAAGCGTATTGCTGCCACCTAGTAAAAGAAAAATAAATTATTTATCTCGTACGTACGACATAATATCTCGTACGTACGACATACTATCTCGTACGTGGGCAATTCCATGATGTTACGGAGTGACATTTGACCCTACAGAATTAATGTATTGAACCATATAAGGATTACTCAAACATTTGAGAAAAAAGTTTTTTGGATATAGGTGTACATATGTTTTATGACTTTCATTTCTTGTAAATTTGATTTTCATATGCTGAAATATTTTCTGATTAGAAAGTGATAAAAAGTTGTTTACGGAGTGACAGCGACAAATTGCATAACTGGACCAAGCAATGAATAATTCCAAAAGTCTGCTCATTGAAATTGTATACTACAATCTGGTATACAGCAAACGTTAGCCCAGGAAGTAACCCTTCTCAGCAAATATGAGGGAGAACCAGATGTCATGCTTGATTTTAGAAATATGATCCTGGATTGCTGTTACGGAGTGACACAGACTTTGTTACGGAGTGACGAGTTGGTTAAGCATGATACATATATAGCAAAACAGTGATTAAATGCTGTTTCTTACACTTATGAAAGCAAATTGAAAAGCCTTTTAAGTTATATGTTTACAGTGTTTAATGTTAAACTGTTAAAAACTTTACCAGGCACTGTCAGACCATGAAGAGAAAGTAATTTATTTGGCAAGTAAGATGACAGCTATTTCAGCCATTTACTTTGCTTTCTTATAAGTATTATGACTAAGACAGGATTCCATGGATCACAAGGCTCAGCCAAATTTGACTATGATAAAAATTTATCAAATCCAGGCATACAGAAAAGTTTATTTTTGTGTATTGTTGCACTTTATATCATAAAGGTACAGCCATTTTAGCAGTTCCATTAATAAGTCTGTCCAGCATGTATAGTCACCTTTCCCGTCATTACATCCTTCATTTCAAATTCGTGTGATGTTGCTTGGGCAACTACAATGATTATACATGCTGAGACAGGTTAATAAAATTTGTGTAAAATCACAATTTTTTATCATGTATTTTATTATTTTCTAAAATTTTGACCTTACTTTTAATGAAATTATCCGGTACTAGAAATTTCCTTCATGCCACAAAATATATTCTGGACGACTCCTTGGATCAATATTTTAAAACAAAGTTTTGTATTTTGGAGTGGAAATAGGTTTGCAATTTAAACTACATGCTTACTTTTATCAACTTAAATAAATGATTCAGTAAATTTTATTAAGAATTAACTTTTCAAATTAGGTAGACACACTGTCAGTTGGGATGATATCACTTTTCTATTTCATGATATTAAAATAGAATTTAACGCTATATATCATGGTATTGTAATATAATTATCAGGCAAGAGTTCTCTAGCATTTGACGCCATATAACAAATGTCAGTGCTATCTGCCATGTCTGATTACTTATAAGCGGGCAAATCGCGGGTTTTCAGAGCATGTGATTTTGTCAGTTTGTCCGCTGTTGTCATTTTGAACATACCCATATTAAAATAAATGTTATCCTTGAAAAAAATATGATTTTCTGAACACAGAAAACCCTGGTGATGTCATAATCTTTTGGTATTAACTCTAAAAGGGCATGTGCGTGTTCCAAAACTGTGGACAAATAAGCATATCATGATATCACAATAACATGGAAGTTATTCAGCTATCACAGCTGTCAGATATGTTGATAATCCCAGACATAGGTTTCATCCAAACCCTTGTCAGTTGTATGAGGGATAAACAAAATCAAATGTTAATTAAAATTTTAAATTATTATTAAACATTTACAACTTTTATATTCAAATTCACACATGACAGAAATGATTGCAACTTGTTTTGAACCCTTCTTTAGTTCATGTACCTCTGGCATGCATTCCTCACATAATGACCATCTAAACTTTAATCATTGTAACCTCTTGTAATACAAAACAAACTTCAAAATGTATCAGCGTTTTAGTACAAACTATGAATTAAACATAGAAAATTATAATTTTCTTCTTGTTTATGCATCCTGTCCATAGGGGGGGGGGGGGGAGGGGGGACTGCATGTTTTATCCCTTTTTTATATCCAAAACCTACACTTTTAACAGATATGCAGCTGAATATCACTACAGCTCAATCAAACGCAGCACCAGTCTCGGTGCTTAATACTTAATTACTAAAGTCTTGTGACCTGTACATAACCTTATAAGATATTGGCAAATTTAATTGAAAACTCAAGCAAGATATTCATTTGTAAACTGATGGTCAAATTCCTGGAAAGGTAAATATGGGTCAAAAGTCAATGGATTATTAATGTATTGACAGATGCTTTCCATGCCATAATATGACCCCTAGATATACATATTTTGAAAATTAATCTTTTACTAGAAAACTGGTACTGTACAGAATGCCTTGGGTGACATCAACAGGCAATTAATTTTTTTATAAACCATAAACAGAAAGACATAGTGGCATTAAAAAAAGGAAGAATATTTACGTATTACTTGTACAATACTGCCAACATAGAATATACATTTCATAATAATAATCATGCTGGAAATTTCACATAGATTTTTTTCTGTAGAAAATAAGATATAGAGTCTCTGGACCATGAAATTTCTGGATAGGCTCTGCTGATAGGTGGCTGTGGGACTAAGCCTAACAGCTATTCATGACTCATTCAAAATAAGGCAATTTACTATTTAATGCTTTCTGGCTTTATTCTTTGCCTTCAATGCTTTAGTTTCAAAACTCTAATGTAAATAAATTAAAAGAATTTAGATTTTAATGTTATAACATTTTCAAAGTATGCAAAACAGGAAAAAATGGGAATGGTGGGTTAAAAGAAAAACATTCGGACCAGCTAAACTTAAAATGTCTCACTGGACTCTGTCAAATTGATGAACTGATAATGCCTGTCACTCCATAACGTTACGGAGTGATAACATTTTTTTCAGCTTTAAGATGCTACAAAAGCTTATTGTAACAAAATCTCAGAATATATGATTTTTATTTCATTAACTATTGAGTTGCCAGTGGGGGCAAAAATAAAAGAAAAATGTTGTTAAGGAGTGACATGTTACAAGATGATAGCTGGTTGTATATCTGTAGGTCACTTACGGAAGAAAACTTTTTCTAACTTAAGGGTTGGGGTACAGATGGCAAGCTCATAGTATATAATTGCAACAAAATTAATATCTGTCAGTAAAGTCTAAACATAAACCCAAATCATGCATATATATGTTATTGTATCAATCACCATACATATTTTCTATAAAGAGAAGGCACGCATCCCATAATTCATTGCAACATATCACAGAAATAATCGGAATAATCAAAAAATTAATTATATAGGCAAACACTGTACATATTAAGCTTTCTTTTAGTGTATATCATGTCCATATTTCCATTTTCTGAAAATCTACCTTCTATGGACCATTTTCGTGGAATTGCCCACGTACGACTTATTATCTCGTACGTACGACATATTATCTCGTACGTACGACATACTATCTCGTACGTACGACATATTGTCTGATACGTACGAAATATTATCTCGTACGTACGACATACTATCTCGTACGTGCGACATAATAAATCTTACGGGTCTGTTTCACAGACTACACAACAGACCAATTGATGTATGTATAAGCAATATATATATATATATATATATATATATATATATATATATATATATATATATATTTATATATATATATATATATACATATATGATAAATAATGTATGTTCTCCACCTCCTTGCAAACAGTTTCAACACCGTTGAAACGAACGTATATATATTCTTTTTTTATTTATAAATACTATATATTTAAATGCTATTCGATTATATCATTTTTCTGTGTCTGGGTTTCTGAAATATTTCAAGGAAGCGAAATATATCAAGTGGTTGTCTGCAGGTCATATATAGAACTTTTTTTTTACATAGGTGATTAAATTCTGTTGGCAGCGTATGATGTTAAAATGATGAGCCTGTCATAGTATTAATAAAAAAAATATTGCCTTTGCCAAATTAAAAACAAGAGGACAGCTACCAAATAGCCTAATTTTTAGTGTTTGAGTATTGGGCATTTTTCTAATATTCATAATTGATCTAAAAATTAGATTTATGATATAACGCACGTTATAGTGTCCTACTACTGTAGACGGCATGAAGTTAAACTTATGGGATCAATTTTAGCACTCCGTTTCATAATTAATATAGGAATCATAAACCTCTCGTTATTGGCATCTCTGTATTGCAGACATCTCTTTATAAGTGACACTTAAGGTTCATATTCATTTGCAATAATATGTGTATTGTCTCACGTTATTAACCCATTTTGGGTGAAAACGAAAGTTGTCCAGCAAATCCATGCCGACACAGGAGCTTAATATCTCCTGTTCACTGGTTTTATACGTTGTCATGGTTCTGTCTGTGAGTTAACACAGTCCCGGTGTGTCTGTTTACAATTACAATACTGCTTGACTAGAGGCAAGATCTTAGTTGTGCACACGCGAAAATTATAAAAAAAAGAGAACAAACATGAAAAAGAAACACCCGGAGAAGCTAGAAAACCTTGATTTGTGAAGTTGGAATGTACGTCCACCAGGTGAATAGATCGCTGTTTGTTTTTCATCATTCATCGCATCCGTGGCAAGCCTTTTTCCACTTGCGTAACGGATTTAGCAAACGGTTTTACAACGAAATATTGAATTTAATCACCTATCTAAAAATGAGAGTTCTGTGTATGACTAGTAGAAAATGTAGGTTATGTCGTACGTACGAGATAATATGTCGTACGTACGAGATAGTATGTCGTACGTACGAGATAATATATGTCGTACGTACGAGATAATCTGTCGTACGTACGAGATACTATGTCGTACGAGATAAATAATTTATTTTTCTTTTACTAGGTGGCAGCAATACGCTTCCGTAAACAGTAATCCCGCTTTGGAAAAGAGAGTAAAACATTTCGTTATCTGGAGAAAGCAGATTATTTGTCAACACCATATCAAACGTTTTAACAATTGCATATTATCATATGCTAAAGAAATGTAAACTCCGAATTAATTGATTTGTCGGTGCAAGAGGGTCATTGAGTCAGGGGTCACATGTTATTTCGTCCATCATGGAGATTTTATTACAGCTATAGCTATGAGAGACATATACTGTATATAGAACAATATATGGGAGTGTATAAACAATGACTCATATTAACATAAATACTATGATAGGACGTATATAATATTATAATATGACTCGGAAATTGCAATAAAGCATCCAAAAACAAACTGGGAAGAATAGTTCGTGTCTGTACTTGATTCATGTACAATACCTTTAGCTAGGTGTCTATACATGTGTTAAATACTTGCAAAATGAAAGTCATGCCTTGCATGATGATTAAAGGCTTATCTTATCTTATCTTATCTTATCTTATCTTATCTTATCTTATCTTATCTTATCTTAACTTATCTTATCTTATCTTATCTTATCTTATCTTATCTTATCTTATCTTATCTTATCTTATCTTATCTTATCTTATCTTATCTTATCTTATCTTAAGCGGTAAACCCACCAAGGCCGGCACGCATCCCGACACAGCGCGACGCAAGCCGACACAGAAATCAGGCGACACACACCGACACTTGGTTGTGTCGGTTTGCGTCGCCTAGCCGGTCGTGAAGTGAGTCGTGCAGCCAAAATAACAAACCAATGGACCGACACACCCGAACGTTGACCTTAAACCTTTTTTGATTATCTGTTGCGAGTGTTTAGCAATAAAGCTATAACCACTTTATATTTTATATTTTGAATTTTAAGACTTAAACAAGACAAAGGCAGGAAATATGGGGGGCAATCCACCAGAGTTCGGACAAAAGCACCGTTCATGATAATGAGGACAGTATATAAAAACTTTCTCAATATCGTTTTCCAACACATAATATGGTATATATAATTTGAGAATAAAAGTTATATTTTCTTAGTTTTCATTATTTGTTTGAACATTCACGATATCCTAAATTTCTTGTTCTGAAATGCGCAATTGAAAGAGGATTGATATAAATAGTAAGAAACAAGAAAGAATGAAAATATGATCTCGAAATCGTTAAGTACAAAGGAACGCGTGATATTCCCTTAAAAGTGAGGGGGCACATGATACTTTGTCTCCATTATACTTTGTCCATATCCCTAAATTTGTGTTCACAGTAGGGCATGTATATCGGTTTCTGATTCCATCATTTTACCTTTACTTGATCGAATGTTAGAGCAACAATTTCCCCAGATGCTTATATACTGGCCAAAGCTCCGTTTGACTAATGCTTTGAATGATCAATGCCTTGGGGAGGGGTAAATGTTCACCAACTGTATACTATCATGCCAAGGAAAACGCGTATGATTTTCCAGACCGATTATAAAATAATGACGGGAAAGGGGGAGTGAAAAGGGCTTAAACAAGATCGTTGTTTTAATATTCAAAAGTCTATCCAGTAAATGAGGTTAAAGCAACGGGGTTTGGAAAAGTTTGTACTCCACATATTACGTATTTCAAGCCATCTATCAAACAACAATCTAAGCTGCTCCTGTGATATGAGACTATATCCACATCAAAGAGATTGAGCAGCCCCTGCGGTTTTGCTCAGGTTTGTTTAAACCTGCTTTAAAGGACCTGATTTATAAAATACAGTTTTTTTTATCAGTTTTTTTATTAACTGATTTGGTCTTTTTTATCTATTCAATATCAAGTATAAATGCAGAATATAGTGAATACATTATATATTCAGAACTTTTATGCAGAAAATGATATACAAAGAAGAATGGAGCGTATCGTCAATACGTATCGGATATCGAATTGAGTGTAACGCAATACGTATTGTACCTAAATAGGCAGACCGATACCCAGCCATAGGCAGGACCGATGCAAGACAACAGAAAATTGCCTCCTAATTGGCTGAATCGCATGGAAGTGACCTTGACATGACCCACTCACTCCACGTAGTGCTGCGTGTCGGTATGTGCCGTGAAAAGTGTGTTCCACTGCACGATCCTTGTCGAGTTGTGTCGAGAAGAAACCGACGCAAACCGACACGCGTTTTCATCGCACGACAAATCGAACATGTTCGATCGTATCGCAAGGCCCGCGATGCAAAGCCGACACGCTTCTTGTGTCGCGTGCTTCTCCACGACGTGTCGTGTGAGCCAGCTGGTCCACTACCACGACACAGGCGGACGTCGCGACACATCGGACGTCATCTGTGTCGTATAGCGTGTCGAGGGACGTGTCGGCACGCGTGTCGGCACGTGTTTCGGCTTTGGTGGGTTCACCCTTTTTTTCTTATCTTATCTTATCATATATGCTCAGATAAAACTCAGCTCTAAGGACATACATCTAATAACGTAAAAACATAAGAAGGCTGTTGTCATGATTCAGAATTAGGATGTATTAGTTTGCCAGAGCATATTCAATAAACAGACATTTAATGTAGAGAAAACCCTAGTCGACTAACGTTTAGCAGCTAGAATGAATGGTACTACAATACGTTACAAAAACGTATGCATGAATTTAAAGGGGAGCTATCAAAACAAATCTTGCTTTTTCATTGCGCATAATATTAGTATATGATGCAAATAAAGTTCCAGACGGGATACACGACTTAGTAGGCATTTAAACTGGGCTGGTAAGCTTAACTTGGATAGAAGCCATACGGGGGAATATACTGCAACGGTCATCCATCCTATTGCACTGAAATCGTGGTAAACAGCCGATCTTAATATATCTTAGCGAGTGATGAATTAACACAAAATAATACATGGGAACTCTCAAACCAAACTGAAAATCTGTCTATAAAGTAACGAGTCATTTAATGTATCAGGTACAAGTTGGCTGCCGTCCAGTAACCCCTACGCGCCATGTTTGTCTTCATGCGGTCAGCAATTCAACAAACACGCAGAGGAAATTAACGATATGCTGAATTGAAACAGAAATTTTCTCACACGTGGTCGGTGTAATTAGAAAGTATAACAAAAAGGATACAGATTGGTCTGGTTTACGTCAAGTGACAACGTACTTGCAGCGCATGAGGCTTTGTCAAAAATGACAAAAATATCTGCATCCGCATAAAGCCTTACATTTTGGTCCTCGATACACGATGTAAAGGTACTTTGATGCTTGTACACTGGCCGTAGACTATCTAATTTTAGAGTCCGAAATGGCTCTATTACAATCACATTAGAGCATTAAACATAAAAATGTTCTATCTATATATTAATAGCGTAAGGCGATTTTTGTGATTTTCCGTATCTCCTCCGATACTACCGTACGGATTGCTGTGATTTTCGACATACATATGATCCGGGTTTGTCCGAAGAGATTCCACCCACTTTTATTTGCAATAAATGCATATTACGTGTATAATTAATAAGTTTAATATTTACTCCCCCGCGGGCGCCTCTTTTGTTTGTGTCTTCGGGCCGTTAAAACAATGGACTATAGAGTGTGTTGGCGGGACAGAGTTTTACTCGGGGTGGGGGGGGCCCTATCTGGGGTTTTCTTACATTTTGCGGTGACCGGCCAGAAATAATCAACATTGGCGATCCCTTCTCAAAAGGGGGGACCTCGGACAGAATTGTTTTGCAGAAGCCCTCTCTGTGACCTGATATGCTTGAGTGCACATCTACCAGGTCGCAGGAAATCGTGATGGATAGGCCAAAAAAAGGTATGGTTCTCAGGCACTATATTTCACAAACCTGTGAGACTGGGCGAAATTTTACCTTTGTTTTGTATGTTTCGATATAAAAATATAATATGATCAGGGAAAAGCATGAAAATAACAGAATTGTTTTGCTAAACAAAGGAAATCTGATCAAAATTGAATATTTTATCTTCTTGAAAGGTGAAATTTAAAAAAAAAAATTTCGATGCGGGGGGGGGGGGGGAGGGGGAGGTATAACTGACGCGGGCGGTGCCTGAGAACCTTACCTTTTATTTTATTTATTTTTTTTTTTTTTTGATCTTATACAGTCGTACTTGGTCGCGCAGTGGCCTTGCGTGCTATTGAGCTCCTTGAAAAATATTAACCAATTCATGTTGGCCTACTATGTAACAGATGTAAAGAAAATGTTAACCAAAGTCACGTCGTGGTTGGTAAAGTGTGAGATGTACACGTGTTGAGTGGCGACACGAAAGTGTTAACACATATAATTGACTCAAAATGCATTGGAAATCGAGATTATTTCTCATATCTCATTACGAATATAAAACTCCTGTGAAATGTATATTAAATACGTTTGTACTGGTATTTTTTTCACATGCATGTGCCATCTGATTTTCAACAATTTTTATGTAATATTCTTTGTTTTTAAATACTTAATTCTATCATTCAGCATGTACGCTTATTGCGTATAATGGTCATCATTGTTACTATTCTCACAAATAAAACTGGTATTTTTGCATTTTCTTCTTAGGTCTTTTACGTGGACGGTTTATTTGTATGCATATGTAATACTGTTGATCAGTTTCTGATGTCACTTGGCACATGTGTTGGAGACTATTTGTCAAAAACCCCGACCACATGTTAGGCTATGGCTTCGAGTGACCGTGTGCGACTGTACGCTTTTCCGAAACATGTGCCGAACGCTGTTCCGAAAGATACTACCCACAACACCATAGATATATTAGATCTATATTTTGATAGCGTAAAGCGATTTGTGTGATTTTCCATATCTCCGGATTTTCCATGGATTTCCGATACCACCGCACGGATTGTCGTATTCGCCCTAAACCGTGCGTAGCACGGGTAGTTGCTAGTTGAAATGTATTAAAGGAAAAAAAAACAAGAGAAATCAAGGTAAACCACAGTGGATTTGGTTGGTTTATGATGGCTAAGTAGGTAAAAATAGCAGTTCTGAAAAAATTTTTAGGTGTACATGTATATGCTATATATTCTGAAGGCAAAGGCTTGGTTTTTATCCCATCTTGATTTTTACGACATGCGTGGGCGACTTTTACGACAATGTTCAGCTTTCTGCGTAAGAACGGGTTTAACAAATTCTTCATGTATGCACTATTTATAAATATTACAGGGCCTGTTTTATCCTGTTAGCCGTAACGACATTAGGATGAGCTATTTGAGCTAAGACGGCCCCCAAAAAATCGCACAGGCGCGTTAAATAATAGTTATTTAGGATGCAGGGGCGGAAGAAGAAGAGTTGAAGACATAACCTTGTCCCGTAAAGCGACTGGAATGGCTTGATTTTATTGGGACGGGGAGCCGGGATGGATGGGGTGAAAGCCCACGCAAATATCAATACAACAGATAGATGTCTAGCTGGAATGGATGGAGGACGTCAACATGTTTACCAGAGCCTAAACGGGGATATCGTGTCCTTTATGCAGTTACAATGTCACTTGACCTGGTATTTAACATGATCAAGTCAAGGTACATGCCGCTTATGCTTATTCACATAAACAAATCTGGACTGTCAATCCGTACTTTTTGCAAGCAGACGGGAGCCCGAGAGCTGCCTCAAATAGTATCGTGTTTACAAACAAGCAGTTGGTACTTGGTATAGTAAAAATGTTCATGGCTTATTCATATTCATCTGCATATTTTGTATCTTTCAAACTTCCCCCTGATCCTACCCTGTCAACAAAGTAATATGAATTTATCTTAAAATATATGATTCCACAAGTTATTTTATGTTGTTTTCGTGCTGGATGCTATAAACAGCTATAGCCTGTAGTCGTACAAGTGTGCGTATCTTTTTTTATGATCACTTACACACGAGGGAGCCAGTTTAACAAAGTATGGTTAACAGGTTGATGGAGCTAATCAAATTACTATCTGACGTAAAAACTATGCTTTATCTTGCACTAGATCTATAGTATATAGGATGAAACTATCTAGCACATGAACAAACGGTCAATATGTCCGAGACATGTACGCGTTGATCGCAACAAACAACAAACTGTCGCTTTTATCTTGTGTTATCAGTAAAAAAAACTTAACCTGATATCAAAATTAACATGCAAACACAGTGTACATGCGTATGTTTCAATGAAACCATGTATGATATGGACGACAGAACATCTTTACCTGCGATTCGCCAGTTAAGTGCAAAATCATTCACCACACGTCTGTCATGTCACATTATCTCACAACCTATCGTACCTGGAAAGAGTCCATTAATTTTGACAGTCCGTTGTCACAACGATACCAAAAAGCACTACATTACTCAAAACAATTTAAAATTACCTGGGATTTTGAGTATTAACGCGAGGTCCAAAATAAACCAAATGAATCTACGATAATTTTGTAGCAGAAAATAACGCGGTCGTGAAGTTGGCCATAGACTGGTACCCCGCTCCATTATGTTCCGGCTGCTTTCCACCAATCATAGACACCTGTGCGCAGCGCCATCTTGAGATTGGCTGAGAGCAGCAGGACCATATTAGAGCAAGTTATCAGTCTAGATGGACCACTGCATATTCAGCACCATTCTCCTCACGCGGAATCTCGTCTATGAAGGGGATAGATCTCTGCCAATCAATGTGCACAAGGACTATTTTCAGTCGAACGCAAGCTATATCGCCTGGCAATTGAAAATTACAATTAGGCATTTGAGCAAATATAGAACATACATATCAAATATAACGGTTATAAAGAATATGATTGTCTGTTTTTTTACATGTTGTAAGACTCGGGGAACTACATATCGGCGTGGTATCGGATAAGTAATTATGTAAATGTATACAAACATTATCACGTGCCACACGGTTCAAGCAGGTGTTTGGTAAAGGTGACGTTCAGGTGTATTTGGTCCGCCATGTGTATACAGTGGTTACCCAACGCACCGCCATGTATGTATGCAGTGGTTGCCCCAGCAATCCAGGACACACCCGTTGTAGTTCCGTGTCGTGTGCAAATCCCCTTGCAGGGATATACCATTGTCTCAATAGAAATTGATCCTGTACGGAGGTTGATTCACCACAATCCTCCCGGACGTGACAGAGCCCCTTCACTATATTTGCCCCCCCCCCCCCCCCCCCCCCCCCCACTCTCGACCAATGATTTAAATGAAGGCTTCAGACTGGAATTACGGGGCTTTGTACCAGTAGGTACTAGACACTCCATTAAAACAAATACTATTAACATATGTTCTGTTCAGATTTTTTTCAAACTGATTGCATCTTCTCGCCTTAAAAAGTAAGATACCATTTAATTTAAGAGGAAATGAAAAAAAAGGAAGAACAAATTGAGAGAGGTCTGCGTGGGAGTCCCCTGTCATTTCCGGTATTGGTATGGTGAATATGCAGTGGCTTCTGAGAAGTCTGCTTACAAACTAGGCTAATTTGATTATTGGGTCAGTTTTATACCTTGACGTCCGTGTGCTAATCATTAAGACTCTATATCCCCGTGTTTATGAAGACACTAGCATAATATGGCCTGTAGCTCCTGATATTTGAATATTCATGAACATTCATGACGATCTCTTCGCATGACCTCGTTTATGTATGTAAATAAGAGCATGAGCGGAAGCGGGTGAGTTGGGAGATTGGAAAGTTGTTTTTAAACCTTATTGAGGGTGATACCATTATAATCTAGGTTGACGAGCAGTCATAGTAAGGGAAACATGTTTAATTCGTGGAAAGGCTGGTTTGATAGGTGACGGGGGGGGGGGGGGGGGGTGAGCCCTGTGATGCTTGTAATATCGCTCACTCGGTGAATACATCGTCTCAAGTGCCTGCGTCGAGTCCTACATCAATGATGAATTTCAAAATTCAAACAGCCTTCTGGGTAAGTATCACTTACAATTATGCTAATTAGTAATAAAGCGTGAATACACTCAATTTAAATTTTTAAAATTTTTCTCAAATACCATTATTCTATAACGATAATTTTATGACTTGGACTCGCTTTCTAAAGGTCACAACTCGAGGACGACTTAAACCTGAAAGATTCGGACTAGGACTCGATCAGTTTGGACTCAAACTTGCATTTAGACTCGGGCAGTTCAGATTTGACTATATCATTGCACTATAGTGCAGTCAAGATAATGTCGAACTAGCGAGATAGTGTGTCGAAGTCTGAAAGAGATGAAAAATTATTTTCATTTACTGGGTTCCATCAATCAGTGCGTCAGTTTATCTTCAAGAGTAGGAGGGATGACTCGCACACACAAACACACATATGTATACATATATATATATATATATACATATGTATATATATATTTATATATATATGTATATATATATATAAATATATATATATTTATTAGCGTCTGTATGACACATTTCAAATATATAACAATTTCGTATAAGGATTAAAAAAAAAATGGTATTATATGTTGCCCGTAAAAGGTTAATTCTAAATCAGGTTTATATATATATATATATATATATATATATATATATTTCATTGCAGAATCATGAATGGAAATAAAGTCCATAATTCAAATGATAAATATAATTAATTTCTAATGTATAAATATTATTATCTGAATTTCAGGGGGGGGGGTAATTTCATTGACCATCCTCCCCCATTGCTAAAAAGTGGGGGATATATACCTCCCCCTTTATTGACGCACGTGTTATCAATGTACGGTTACGTAAAATAGGGATCGTTAACCTACATAGATGTACCCCATGCAACGTATAGGGAGAAAAATGTTGGCTTTGCGAAGCCTCTTTCTCTAAGTCTTAATAAGAAAGTATGAAATTCAAATGCCAGTTGATACGATGAAGAGGAGTTATTTAATTTTCCGTGTTGCGGGATATCTTGAAATAAGTACTATGTACAGAAAAAAAAACATGATCAATTTAAATTTTTTACCTGCACTCGGGAGCAGTTGCATGCTCTATTAATTTCAGTTCACGTCTTCCTTATACAGCCCACAACCGTATGTAAATTTCAGAATTGATATTTCCTCTGAAATTAAGGTAAACTACATGCAAACTTGGAGTGTCTTCTCGAGAAAAATTACTAAACATTGACTAGGGACCCATGGGTCTCGACGCTCAGCTGCATTTGTCTATAAGGATATATGTTTATGAGGTTTTCTAAATATTGGTCCTGTGATCAGTTTGAAGCCAACCTGTTACCCAAACTGGAGTTATCATCCATGAACTAATTTGTGAATGGATTGGCCCTGTGACCTTAACCTTTGACCTTATGACCCCAAAATCAAAAGGAAACTTCCCCTATTGGCAGGTGCACCACATGTTGATGATGCAAGGATTGAGATGAAAAGTTTGGCTTAAAATGAATCCACAGTCTTTCTAAAGTAGTGGGTCCTGTGACCTTGACCTTTGATCTCATGACCCCGGAATCAACAGTTCTTACTTTAGTGGTGGGCCATATATAAGTCAAGTTTGAAAGCAACATTTTAAACTAAACTAGTGTTACCATCTGGAAACTAATATATGGATTGATGGCCCCCATGAACTTGACCTTGTGACCCCAAAATCCAAAAATTACTTCCACTATTGGCAGGTGAGCAACATCTGGAAGATAGAATGTTTGGGACAGAAAGTTTTGCTAAAAATACATCAACAATCTTTTTAAAGAAGTGGGTCCTGTGACCTTGACCTTCGGCCTAATGACCCCAAAATCAAAAGGCTTCTTACATTATTGGTGGGTCATATATACGTCAAAATTGAAATAAATCCGTCAATCCAAACTGGAGTTATCATCCAGAACAAATATGTGGACAGATGGCCCCTGTGACGATGACCTTTGACCTTGTGACCCCTAAATCAATCAGTTTCTTCCCCTATTCGCAGCTAAGTTATATGTACAAGATGGAAGGTTTTGGATGAAAAGTTTGGCTTAAAATGTATCCACAATCTTTCTTAATAAGTGGGTACTGTAACCTTGACCTTTGACCTGATGACCCCAAAATTGAACAGACTCTTCCCCTATTGGCAGGTTAGCAATATCTTGAAGATGGAAGGTTTGGAATGAAAAGTTTGGCTTCAAATGCATATGCATTCTTTTTAAAGACATGAGTCCTGTGACCATGACGTTTGACCCGTTGGACCCCAAAATCCACATGGTTCTTACTTTAGTGGTGAGTCATATGTAAGTTAAGTTTGAAACCAATATGTCAAACTAAACTGGAAATTAATTTGTGAACAGATGGCCCCTGTGATCTTGACCTTTGACCATGTGAACCCAAATTCATTTATGCTCTCCCCATACTGGCAAGTCAGCTAAATGTGCAAAATGGAAAGTTTGGGATGAAAAGCTTGGCTTAAAATGCAGCCATAATCTTTTTTAAAAAAGTAAGTCCTGTGACCTTGACCTTTGACCTCATGACCCCAAAATCATACAGGTTCTTGCTTTAGTGGTGGGCCATATGTAAGTCAAGTTGAAATCCATGTGTCAATAAAACCTTGAGTTATCATCTGGAAACAAATTTGTGTGGATGGATGGATGGACAGACAGACAGACAAACATACAGACAGACAGACAGGGTGATAACTGGCATCCACTTGTGATCAATAAACACACCAGGTTTTGGGACACCAGATGTAATTACAGCTGAAAAACTGACATGATTGTTGTCATTTTTTAGTAAACAAAATTTTAAAATATTCGTTAAAATAACAAAAAATACAGGTGGCGCAACCACTTTTTGAGAACTGAGAAAACTAGTAATGGTAAATATTCAAGGCAAGATTCATGACAATCCATGCATTAATTATCAAGATATTGGAGGTTTTGTATTATATTTTCAATTATTCTGGGAGCCCCATGGCTCGGAGGATATAGGTCGCAGTGACCTAATTTCAGGTTTCCAAAGAGATTTTTATAGACCTCCCTCCATATTCACTTGGAAGTTTGTAGGTCCAGCAGTTACGATTTGTGCCCTGCTAACGGACGGCCGGACAGCCGGACAGACGACGGACAAAGCGCCATTCCTATACCTCAGTTGACTTACAGTCAGCTGAGCTAAAAAGCGAGTCCTGTGACCTTGACCTCATGACCCAAAAATCATATAGGTTCTTGCTTTAGTGGTAGGCCATATGTAAGTCAAGTTTGAAATCCATGTGTCAATACAACCTGGAGTTATCATCAGGAAACAAATTTGTGTGGACGGACGGATGGGCAGACAGACAAACAGACAGGCAGGGTGATAACTATATGGCATCCACTTGTGATCAATAAATACATCAGATTTTGAGACACTAGATGTAATTACAGCTAAGAAACTGACATGATTGTTGTTATTTACAGTATAAAAAAAAATATTCGTTAAAATAACAAAAAATACAGGTGGCGCCACCACTTTTCGGGAACTGACAAAACTAGTCATGGTCAATATTCCAGGCAAGATTCATGACAATCCATGCATTAATTATCAAGATATTGGAGGTTTTGTATTATATTTTTGATTATTCTGGGGGGTATTTTTAAGCCCCATAGCCCGAAAGATATAGGTCGCAGTGACCTAATTTTAGGGTTCCAAGGAGATTTTTTATAGACCTCCATGATTATTCACTTAGAAGTTTCTAGGTCCAGCAGTTACGATTTGTGCCCTGCTAACGGACGGTCGTCGCGCCATTCCTATACCTCAGTTGACCCACAGTCAGCTGAGCTAAAAAAAGTCCCATTGTGTTCATCGGTGTCTAGCACAGACAAGTATTACTTTTAATTTCTCCACTTAGTACTGTCAAGACAGCCACCTGTGATCAATGAAATACATGCCTCTTTGTTTACGCCGTTGACGTATCGTTTACTAATCGGGTCAACGAAATTTCATAATCCAGCCCATTATAAACGAGGTTGCATAAGGTTTTTGTGTCACTAATACACTCTCTTAACCATGTATTGTATGTTGGAGGGAACAAACAAACACGAACAACGATACTTGAATAAAATAAATATTTAATGGTGTCTGCAGGAAATACAAAAGCGGAGAATATATATGAACTGATCCCTCCTTTATATATATATATATATATATATATATATATATATATATATATATATATATATATACCATTCTTTAGTAATACAGATCGGTATATCTGGTTTAATCGTGGTACTTAACGCACCGGGTCCACTTAATATTGTGCATCAGGCAGACATATGTACAGCTATATACATGGATATCGACATATTAGTACAAAGGTGGGTACACCGGTAGAGAAGTAAATGCAGAGAAAAGGGTACATAGTATATATGCATATATATATATATATATATATATATATATAATTAAATATTCTCTTGTGCATCAGACCACTGCAGCCATGTAATATCTTCTCTGCTGAATTTTATCACTGAAATATTTTTTTAATAATGACTTTTGCTTTAAATTATCATATATTTAAGGCCTAGAACATGAGCGTATATAGACGTTCACCATTTGTACCAGTACTAATTACAACGAGCTAGGTCTAATTTCGATAACTAATTATATGATGTTACCACCTTTAGAATGTATTTGATCTTAAGACTTTTAGGTAAGTTTTCTGACAAAGAATTACGACTTGAATTACAATAATTAGTATTTTGTATGAACGTTGCTTCATTGTATACCTTAAGGACAATCATTTGGCACATTTCTTTTCATCTTGTCAATATAGGCAGGAAGTGGCGGTCTTTAGTTTTCTGTTGTCTACCTCTATACTAAATGACTCTGAAGTTAATGTCTTTGACTGTTGCTATGGTTACCTGAGCCATGAGTAATCAGACAGCTGAAGTTTAGATTGACATTTACAGAGGTAGAAACCTAAGAAGGTTTTTAGTCGGCGTGAGCGACAAAGAAAACCTATTTACCCGTTTTGTGTCGTTCTGCACGTGGACAACCGGTCAATCACGAACATTTTTAATATGATAACCAGACCATAGGAAACCATATAAGGATTTAAAGCGTGACAACATCCATTTTTCATGGATCTGTTAATTGGATGTGCCTCCTACAAATTCCGGTGCTGGATTCTAGCATTTACTTAGATGTATACTTTTAAAGCCTGAGATTCATATTGGCGAAAGGGTTATTGTTGAAGGTATATAACAATATTAGTTCCTTGTATTGCAATTTCTGTCCATTCCATACTATAGTATACAGCGGAATCTAAATAATGCTCTTATATTCTGTGTTGATGAAATCAGCAAATTTACACATCCCAATTTCCATTTGGTAATATTGTAAAAACAGTCAACATTTAAAATTAATCCGCAGTTTCGATTGATTCTGTACTGATGAAACATGTCGATTCAATATTCAGTCTGTATGAAAACCGTTCAAAGTGGACCTTAGTGTCGGACTTGTTTCTGAATAAGTACTAATAGACGGTTCAATATTTGGTTATTCTGAAGAACACGGGGCCGGAGTCTGTCGTATATATGCAATTAGTATAGGTTATATATGCGCAATTAATGCTAAAATCTGTAAACCAAAATATATAGATAAATGCCTTATAATTCGTATGACGTTCAAATATAAAACACCGGAATGTCACTCTATATAGCAGGATGTATGATCATTGCAAAAATTCAAATAAACACTTCGCAACACCGAGATAAACCTGCTACATCAATAAAGAAGTTATAACATCATTATCGTATTGTTAAACATTGCGTAATTGGGTGATCACATATTTTGTTATACATTTAACAGTGACCCCCGATATATTATTAGTAAATTATCGTTGGCAAAACTATTTAAAAATAAACACGGTATATAACACCGAGATGAATATGCCACAGCGCCGTGTAATTATAACATCATTACATAACTGTAATTATAACACCATTACGTTGCTGTAAATTACACCGTTATGTTATTGAACGTTGCGTATTCAGGTGATAACAACTTGGGATCTGATCCCGATAGTTTCATCCTATAAATTTTCATGACTGTTACAAATTATTAATTTATTTGCTGTTTTAAAGCTACCGCTCAGTGGCGTCAATTTTTCTCCCAGGGTGGGGGGGATGAGTTTGTGTATATATATATATATATATATATATATATATATATATATATATATATATATATATATATAAACACATTATATATATATATATATGTTATATATATATATATATATATATATATATATATATAAACTCAATCATATTTCAGATAAGTATAACGTTTTAGAAAAAAAGTGTATTCGTGAATTCTAAGCAAGGTTTAGATATAACATTTTTAGTAAATGAATCCAAAGTCTTTAATTCTATTTATTAATTATTGTCATTTGCAATATTATTATATTATTCTCTGAAAAGTGGGGGGGGATGATAACATTGACCATCCCCCCCCCCTTGAAAAAAAGTGGGGGGTATATATACCCCCATCCCCCCCTATATTGACGCCCCTGCTAACGCATTACTGTATATACCATACTTTCCTTATATATTATACGTATTGATGGAGGTTGCGATTTTGACAAATCTTATGAATGAAAAGGGCATTATTTCGGTGATTAAACGAGGCCTCGTTTTCTTATGATTGTCATAATGGAAAGCTTGTAAGGTCACCTCTATATTCCTCCTGCAGAATTTTCAATACCTAATGAATATCTTCTCAGAATAGTTGAATATGAATGCACTTGGCACAAAGATATTATGGCAGCAGTTTATGTTTCTGTAGAGCATTTAGCCTACTCAGCAACGGGATTTTGTGTCATGAGGGATTTTTTTGTTGCATTCAAATTGATAAAATATCTTAATTATGGAACCCCTATAGACTCGTTCTCTGCGGGCAAACAGCTGGTATTGAGGGAGCTAACCTGCCAGAATGACGCAGGGAACCAGTCTAAGGAGGTTCCGGTCACGAATAAACATGCATACTAGTTAATGAATTATCAACATCCATTGTGCATTTCTTGAATAATATAAATAATCTGAATATTCATATCACAAATGATGAATATGTATACAGATTTACATCAGCATATCAGGTTATACTGTCGATCACGTTTGCCGAGGACTTCAATCGATTTACGCACTCGGAAGCAGTCCCATAAATGCAGTGTTTCCAAGAGAAACGATCCACCAGCTAGTCAGCACGTAAGCTTACCCGCCTAACCTGTTTGAGGCGGCTCGATATCTTGGCACTTTGCCAATTAACGTAGCAAATGCTGACACATCACATATGTTGGTAAAATAGTTTGTTCAGCGCAGTATGTCAGCAGCATTAAAGTTGGAACGGGTCACTGTCATTCTGACGTCATACATAAACCCTCTAGTGTTCCGTATTGGGTGTGTTATGCCTTGTTTGTGAACGCAGACGTAACGTGATTTTCATTTGATGGCCGCCCAGAGCTAAAGTAGGTTTCCCTTTCTGATGGTGCTGCCCGGGACGGTCCTTACCAGTGTCAAACCTCTCGTATCGATTCGATACCACCTTATTGCCTGTTCTTATGCTCTCACTGCCCAACAGCAAATCATTATTATAACAGCCACCGTTATCCACGCTGCGGAGTTTCGTGTTGACTGATCCCCTCTGACCGATTTTTTCTGCTTCAATGCCGACCTACAAATGGACCCAAACAGACCCTTTAAGTGCTCACTGGTTTACGAATAATGTCTGAAAAAGCCCTTGTCTGTCGAACTTTCGAGAAACGTCACAGTCACGGAATGGCAGGTGACAGACATGACGGCTATCTGCCCCGGGGTAGGGGAGAGGGAGTCTGCTCGCGATGACTTGGCGCAGAGCTCTCCGATATGGGTTGGGTTCACGGCATGTGAGTCTGAGATCTCGTCTGATTTCGCGAGACTTTGCCGAGAGCACAGAGGAGTCTCGCCTATTTCCTCCTGATCCAAGATCCAAGCTTCCTGAGCCCCACAAACTGAACTTGATGTTTCCGAATCACTGTGATCCCAAACCGATTCAACCGAATCCGAACGGGTATAATCCTTGTTCATCATGTGGTCTTCGTTTAAGGTTTGCTCTGACGAACAAAACATCGGTTGGTCATTGCTGATGATGTCAGGGGAACTGACGCTGGGGCATTCATCGCCGCTCTCCGCCGATGTCACTGTGACGTTAGCGCCGATGTCGCCAATGAAGGGGTCGCTGGTAAGTTTTGTCCGGAACTGGTCCTGGTTGGCTGGTTCGGGATAGCTCCTCACTTCCGAGTTGTATTCACGGTCAGAGTAGGAATCATCGTCCTCTGATTTTTCCAGGAAAACATCGATCGCGTAGTTCCGGACCCATCGCTTCTTTGGCGTGAAGGCAACTTTCTGTAAATAAATAAAAGCCACACCAATGTACATCATCACATTAAACTAGCAAGACTTATGAATAATAAATTTGATCAAATAAAATTAGCGATGATCATACGGTACGGCCTCAGTTGCACCTTTTACGATTCGATGAGTTTGTATTAATTGTAATGTGTTACTTTGGTCGAAACAAATATATCTTTCTATAGACAGATTATCCGTTGGTTGGAATAACATAATGTAACATGTTTGTCCGTGATTTCTCAATGCTTGAGTGAAGCTATGGCAGGCAAATATTTAGCTGACATGAATTCGGGTCATTTGCTTTCAATGTTAGACAATACCAGTGTTCATTACGTAATCGATGAGATTAATCCATGCTTGATAGACTTAAATACCAAATAGGTATAGCTAGAGAGATATATCTAGAAATACACAAAAGACTGTCCTGACAGACTTGTTTTGCTGGCTTTAATATCATACTGTTTGCGTAGTCTGAAAATAGGTCAAGTTGTCGTAGTTTTAAATTAAATATAAGGACTAATGTAAGCAGGAACAATGACAGATAGTACCATCGAGTACTGGTACGTGATATAAAGTGACGGATCTAATCATTGTAAAATACCGAGAAGGAGGTTGTTTGATATTCCAAATCTAGAAACACCTCGTAACACAAGTCAAATGACAAGGGTGATGTTTTGTTCGGACGAGAAGTCCCGGGGGAACAGCCGTCCCGCATCCAGCGCGGGTGTAGCCTCTGGCGAGTCAGACAGGGTCTTAGCGGGTATATTTATTTTGGCCAATTTACCACCGAAGCACCGCAGACCGCTGTCTCAAAGGCGGATCCCCGATCATGTTTTGAATGTTATCGTCTGGCAAGTCATAAATATGTTCTAGCTGGCCGCTATTCAGCACCCTTTCATTTCCCAATGGACTGTATCTCCCCAGCCGGGAAAAGCTCGCACCTGTGTTATATTTCTGTACGTGTCTTTGACCTGGCATGATTTGTTAGAGCCACAGATCAGCGTTTGCTCAAGTGATTCCAAACAAACAGTTTCGTCTATATAACGATTTTTTTGTTTTCTCAATAGACAACGCTGCCGCGACGGCAGTGTCTGGTATACAATTTGGCCTTCTGCTTATAAGTACCCTGTTAGTGCTCAATTAATCTACAATTCTGTAAAACAGAGGTGTCTGAAGCTAGGTGCATGCTCATTTGAAAGTATGCCCGTGGAATACAAAACCGACACGTAACAATCTCAAGTTTTTCCAGATTCCATTGGGTAAAATATAGATCAATATATACCTCATTATTTTAAACACGATGGACAGAATAATTTTGATATATAACAAATTCGACCGTCTAGCGATGATATTTTAAGGAATAGATAACGAGTTCAGACATCTAAAGCGATTAGAATTTTTTTTTTCAAGATAGGCAAAAGTAATTCGAACATTTGGCACATATCAACGTGAGGGGGAAAATATCAGGCCCCCAATTTAGTTTATTCACAAATTTTCAAGAAACACAGAAAAAAAAGGTTTGAAAGATAACCCAGACACTTTTGTACTAAAATGAAATCAATTTGCCTTCCATGCGTATACCACGTATATATTGTTTCCCCAGTATATCATAACCTTGGTTTTGAGGTCTTGTTTAAGGCTATTACACACTCATTCTTACCAGTTTATAAGGGATAAGTATATTAAGGAAAATAACATGCATATCCTTTTCAATCTTCTAAAGAGACTATAATACACCTTGTACCACCCATTGTCCACCTAAGAAATTCTAAACCAATCTCTGTAGAAAGTAAAAATAATGCTCTCGGCCTTGTCCCAAGATGAACTGTGCACACCCCTCAGCACGTTAAGTACCAGATTCACCCCTGCCCAAAGTGAAAGCGGAACTTTCCTGTTGAAGACAGAGCTACTTATTAAAATGGTACAAAGGGAGTTTCTTTAGAAATGTTTGGTCTCATTCCTGGTTTAAATCGAAAGCGTGGTTCTGCTATTCCACATGGATTGAGCAGGGGCTATACCGGATCTCAGGAAGAGGGTTGGGCGGTCTACATCCTGGTAAGGGTAATAAATGGCCCGAAATGCTAGACTTAATGAATAACCAGCTGATAACATTCGCATGCAGCAGAATAGGGAAGAAAACAATGGTAGGCGTAAAGGTTCCTTTTGATATTTATCGTATATTACTTAATTCACAAATTTGTTTGGTCCAAAAAGAGGTGGGGCGCCCCCTGTGCGGCCTCTAAATCCGCCCCTGGAGTGGGAGGGGGGGGGGGGTACATCAAGACAATGCGAGACGGATGATTCACCGTGTAGCTCCCTTCCCCACTTAAAACATTTATGGATCCGCCCCTCGTTAAACTGAGAGTTCCTGCGTGTTTCAATCACAGTTGTGGTGCTTATTAATTATGTGAGACTGAAGATAAATCATGTACCACTCGGGCCCACTTTAGGAACTGATAGATCAGCCCCTGTTTAAAGTGCAAGTGTTGCTCTCTAGTTTCATGTGAAGCCGGAGGACTAAAATAATATTAGACGAGCCTGGAGATAAACCGACCTTTATTGCTTCTGCCACTGGCGAGCACGTTTTAGTCCGCTGTTTTGTTACTCTGTGCGAGCCTTTATATTTGCTCCGTCGATTCTTCTGTCTGAAAGCCAAGCAGAAGATTATGATAAACAAGACTATAACGACGATCAGTGCTTTGAAAACAAGAACGATGGCAGAAATAAGAGGGTAATACACGAGGCGTTGGTTGTGATGGCATCCTGGGCCGTGAATGTTACATAATGAAATAGAATATTGATGAGCTTTGTCTAGGCTGCATCTGTAGGCAATCTCCTCTTGACATTTTACTTATTTTTTAATCTTCTCCCAAGAAAGGATAGCAAAAGCTAGGCTCATATAAAGGAACCTTCCAATTACCGACTCTGGGGATTTATAGATTTATGATTTTGCACGCAAATAAGAGGTACCATGTACAAGTGAGGTTACGGACATAACGAGGCCTACATTTATCTCGTTTATTTTCAAGAATCCGTAACTGATAGATGTTTATTAGAAGATATTACGTGTTCTATAAAAACGTGTTTCTGAAAGGTCATTATTTCCACTTAGAATGTTTCAAGAGTATTCCTAAACATTAAACATAACTACAAGACGTCATATATGACTCGAGTATATAAAACCAGGAAGGACTATCTCTGCTAGCCTTGTATTCTGCAAATTAAGGATTAAAGATCCATTTTAAGATTTCCAAACTTTCACTATCAAGGTGCGAAACTAAAAAATATAATTACCTTAATCTGAATGTCGCCAGGAGGGAGGGGTCCAAGATGTTACTCTCCGGTTCCCATGTATTATATCTGAAAAATCCCAAAAGATTATCAACATGTATCTAAAAATATACGAGGTGTGAACCAGCACACAACAAGAAAAAGGAAAGTTACATCTGAATACGACGCCCTGTTGCATTTAAACTTACTAAACGTCGGTCAGGCAGGATCCACTTGTATATAAAAAAGTTGCTGATCGTTAAATAGGCATAATTTATCATCTGTTAGGTCCTCCAATACTCAGATTACACAGGATGAATAAAGTCATGAAATAACGGTTTTAATTTTCTAAAAAAAAATGGAAAAAATGCAATATTCATCGAGCGTCATATTTTTATAAATAAATACGACGATTAAATATAAATATTACGGTATACGCATCTCCTAACACATTATGTAGTGAGTTTATTAATATTCCTCATGTGTATAAAAAAATTAATATTGGTTCATTTCCTGTTTACTTGGTTTATGACCCCTGCTGGTGTACTATGAAATATGGCAGTTTAACGTCCTGGCAATGAGGAAACATGGTTAGACCTAGTAGTCATTCGTGTCAGGACTGTGTATAAACCAAAGTTGAAGCCGACAGAAAGCACGACAAGGACAATGTTCGGGCAATGTTGAATCTGTCAGACTCTATATTGAGCACAACCACTGTAAATTTATCAGATAAGTCTGTCTGGACAAGACTGGCTTTCTTCAGTCATCGGATGTCATTACGTTCGCTCATGCTTCGTTCGCCACCGGCAAAATTTGATCATCTTCGTCTCTGTGTCTCTTGGATCCCCCGGCGCAATTAACAGCGGGTTCCAAAAGGGCAAGATTTGCGTCAGGAGTCAAGGCGCCTGTCATGGGAACCGTATCTAGCATTTATCCACTGTCATTCAAAATATCACAATTAAGTCGCTCCGCTGTATAAATGACATAATCTACCGGAAGTAAGCCTATACTTTAAGAAAGCTCAATCTTCCACCGTGTCTTCTTATATAAATATTTATATATATATATTTTTTTTCTAACAGTATGACAGTTTGGTGAAAGTCAAAGTTTAAGAAAATTCCTCATGCACTTCTTAATTATGCATTTTTTTTTTTCATTGATTTTATTCAGGGATATATATTTGCTCAAATTCATATTGGGAACACTTTCTTCTTTTCTACTTGTTGCCAAAAAAATCGTTGATGTATTAACAATCACCCTTACTCCTAAATTATATTCCAAATGTAAATGCCTTCGCAGACCGTGTGAATTTCTGTGGGATTCTTTTCTCCGATAAACCTCGACAAGGAACTTTTTCACTTATATACTTTTTACCTTTTTTTTTTTAATTTCGGCGAGCTCTGAAGCTTTATTTCCATGGTCTACGATCAAGGGCAACAATATATAGGCGATATACTTTTCAAACATGGCCTTCAAGTTATCATATCTCTCAAAGCTTTGAACGAAACTTATCACTGACACGATTTTATTTCAATTTACAGCCCAAAACTAATGCCAAGACAATGCTTAACTTATTCAGATTATAAGAATTTATGGCAAAGCACCGCATGCTACCAGTTGACGGGACGAAATGAACCATTAACTTTCCAAATCAGCCATTTGGAAAACTATCTATTAAAATGTATTTTGCAACATAGCACTGTTTAATATTAAAGCATATGAAGAAAAACTTATACAATATTCAAATATCTCTCTCAAAATTGTAATTATCTACTTTAACAATCCAATTTAAAAGTAATAACCACCCGATCGCGTAAAAGTCTACATTGATATCCACAGAAAGAATCTATGGTATGCTTGAAAGTCCCAAGTCTGTCTGTAGAGAATAAGCAAGGAATCCACGTTGACATAACACGCACAAGTCCCTCATCGATTCAACCCTCCTGAACAATAGTTCATCCACTCAGTA
Organism: Sipunculus nudus; assembly: GCA_026874595.1. Classification (NCBI taxonomy): domain Eukaryota; kingdom Metazoa; phylum Annelida; class Sipuncula; order Golfingiida; family Sipunculidae; genus Sipunculus; species Sipunculus nudus. The sequence continues at coordinate 49,046,219 of CM049307.1, read as the reverse complement.
AATCATGGGACGACGCATCCATTTCTCATGGCAGTGATAACTGGAATTCGGTCGCCGATCCCTTGTACGGAGCGGCAAAAGACCCTTAACCACTTATAAAGATACGGCTGTTGAGGGGAGGCGGTGTAACGACCTCTGAATGGACGCTCCCTGATACTCGTCACGTATATCAATCAACGCTTCGGACAGGTCTGTGGTTACCATGAAGGAACCATGCAGGTGGTTGAAGCTGTGGGTATTTTTCTTGGTAATAAGCACTATGATAAGATCAAACACACGCATCCAGCAATACACCGAATAAAACTGTGACATATTAAGACTGTGGAATGAATCCTGATCTGGACACGGCGATATATATGTATATAAATATATATATATATATATATATATATATATATATATATATATATATATGGGGGGGGCTATTTTGTTCTGTGGGTTAGTATGATTTTTACAGAACCTGAAAAAAATTGCGTATACCATGTACTGCTGGCTATTCGTATCGTAGAATCCTATTATCATTTGGGGATTTTGACGTGAACCAAAACGCGTTATTTTACTCAAAACTTTGTCGATACACGTGCCCTTGCCAGCAAAAGTTTTCCGCTAGTAGGTTAATACCTGGACCTGGTCCTCGGAGTATACTTGGTGTCGCATCCCCGCTCCCTTATCAAGCAAAGACAGACTTATTTATCTAATTTCTCGTAAAACCTCATAGAGGCTGCCATTTTGCGCACTAACACCTGAATGTCACTGATAGCATGTCAAAATAATGGGTTCACCATTATTTTATATAAATATGCGTGAATCACGTGCCCTGTGCTATTTACAATATACACAAATTATCTTAAAACTAAAGTTACAGACTTAATAAGGAAAGTGTTATTGGAGGATGACATTCCCAAGCTACAGTGACGTGACAGGGCCGCAATTAGCAATCATATCGGAAATACGATCAGACAACTATTATACTGAAGGTCCGTAATAATTCCTAAGCAGCAAAACAGTATAATTAGGCTAGCAATATACTGAGAAATGATTATCCGTCAGGGAGGCAGACCTTGGCCACCAGTTAGCAATGTCCTTCAGGATTATTAGACACAGGAACTATTTTTAAATTTTACTAATGCACTACACTTTACGGAGGTAACCACGGAAGCTCGGTTATGATGTGTCAATAATCACTCCTGATATCATGTTCTATCAAACGACGCCGTGTCAGCAGGTGCCTACACGGTTTATTGATACAGCGCTCACCTGTCTGTTCTTTAAACGAGGCGTTTTGGTTGTACTGGGTCCTCGCACCATGCGGTAAATTGAGTTAATAGTTTTTCGAGGTGTATTTACGGTAAAATATATCTAAAATGCTGATCAGCGCCATGTAGTGTCTCATCTGTGTAACAAAAATACCCGGGAAGGAGACACTGTTAATTCCATCCTTTTATTATATTTTTATTAAAGCAGATTTACTCCAATTACAGATTATATAATTATTATGTAAACAAGATTATTATATCCGCGTACAGCACTGACTAAAACATTAATGATACGGAATGGCGCTTTATTGTAAATGCCATTTAAATTTAAGGCGTATTTTTTGCTTTAACGATCCTAATTTTAATTTTTCTTTAATTATAAACCATCTGTGATGAGACATAATGTTACCTCTTGGTATCCCGTGACGACGTCAAGACATTTGCGCTCAGATGCTTTCAGTAAACCGAGTTAAAAAGCAACGTATAAAATACCAAGCCGGAAACGATCCCCGTGAACCACAATGCGTAATATGTCTAGTATGCCCTACGCATCTGTATAGACTAATCAAGATTTTGGGATTACTCTGTAGTGTCAGAGGACTTTTGAATGTAATTACATGAGGTTTTATATCCGTTCTTTTCCTGGATCCTTCACACCTGGTGCCCTCAGCGCCCTGATCACGTGGGTGTCTGGGTTTCATCAGAGGATACGTGCTCCGGTAAATGAACCGGCCCCAGACGCTGAGCAATGCAACATTACCCCACGGACTGTCGACGTATTGACTGCTACCTACAGACAGCTTTTCATCCATTGTATAAACAAGATAAAACATGCACCAGAGCAATTGAATGACGGAGATCCTTTCACTTTCTTATCATGTTCACTTTTTAGGCCTGTTCTGATTTCTGAAGAAGTTCAATTATGGGTTTATGGATGAGTTAGCCACAATTTATCAAAATATATTTTATTTCTTACACGAAGGCTAGATCTCAAGCCACAATGTACCGGAATATAATATGGAAAGAAGCCTATTTGTCGTCATAAAATGGATTCCAACAGGACCGCTACTAAAGTGCTCTTTGCGCATCAGTATTTCTTTATCGCGAACAGCGATACCTGCCGCATGATTTTTGTTTGTATCGATGCCGTCATATACATATTCTTAGGCCTTCTTGGTTGGTTTAATTATGCCAATTTTACAGGTAATTTTGATAATGAACATTAATATGACCCATACCAGATGAGAGGATGTCCTTTTTTTATGAACATTGTAATAATTACACCAGAAATGCTGTATATGATCGCGAAGCAAGCGATTTCAAGAGAGACAGAGAGAAAGAGAGAAAGAAGGGGGGGGGGGGGCAGAAAGAGCACACAGGGAGGCAACGCAAAATTAACCAGATGACATATTTTCACATTCTTCTTTTGATACTAGGCTTTACAATATTCAGAAGTTTCGTTTTTGTCCACGACACATTTTTTCCGCGACACATTCATATAGGGGATTTGGCGGTCTGGATGAATTCCAGTAATCTACAGATTTACATATGGCAGCGTATCAAAGCTTTGTCCAGGCTTTACAGTTCACACAGGTAAAAAAAAGTCTCTTAACACAGACACATATACAGGCAACAACTGACAATATAGTGGGTTTGTAGATTCATGCTTTTCTATGTATGAGAGTCCCTTCAAAGGAGGTTTAAGTTTTAACAGGAAACAATGACGTTTAAAAGAGAGAAGCTGCCAGGTCCAGCGGTTACGATTTGTGCCTTGTTAACGGAGAGACCGAGCTAAAAATCTGGAAAATATCTGTCCCCACGGACCAAATCAACGGCCTCCTGAGTAAACAATTTTCCGTAGTACACAGAACAAACCGTCTGCTTCATAAATGGCTTTAAAAAGGCATCCCACAATGCTAGAAGAGCGGCGATTTTCATTTGTATTTAAAATGGAAGCAATATTCACAGTGTAATCCCTGAAGACCCTCTGCCAAAAGCATTGTTTCTGAGAAATGCTGAAAACTTTTCATTCGGAGTACTCGACGACACTGAGCGATTTCCATTGATTTCTAAAGCACATGGAACGATGTTTGAATGTACCAGTGCATCAAAGAACTAACTGTGTGTCAGTGGTAGCTAAGAAATGATACGTTTGAACTGATGCCAGGTTAAAAATTTGGCTTTTCAACGGCGGAAATTTTTAGGAAATTTAAAGATTTGGCTAGCTACACACGTCTTTTATAGCAGGATCGAATGCATGCATGATTCAGATTAAGATAGATCAATTTTTTTTAAACAATTATGTTTCAATATTATATATTATATAATTGTATATATAGTTATCATGAAACTACCTGGATTCTGGAGTCAGGTTTTTACGGGCTTGCGGTAATCAAGATATCGAAACATAATTACACCTGGTTCAGATATAGGCCTAGATTCCAGGAGTGCTATCAAGATATTTGCATCTGCATGGTGCAGAAATTAGTATATGCACCATTTTGAGGTAAGACAGAAATTCCAAATTCTGGCGCGGTGGGGATTGAACCCACGACCTTCAGCTTCGTACGCCAGTGTTCTTGCAACCTGGCCGTGTCGCACCTTGAGTATCCGAGATTTTTGCGGTCAGGGCGCTTTGTAGCTTGGACTAAGTGACCTCGCAAGAAGAACTTTCAGTCTCATATAAGATTGCCTGCCGCGTGAGGTTTGTATAACCGAAGCTCTCCCGCCCACGTTCAGTTCACAACAAGCTTTCAGTAGCAGGTTTTCGTAAATAAATGGATAGGGTTTAGTCTACCATCTGCCGCTCAGCCAAAACACTTTAAGCTCCAGGGTCTGAATATGAACCTGGCATTGTGATCAGTCTATGTATTTCCCGGAGGAAAAGAAAACACTTTTACGGTAACAGGACAGTCAATCTGGAGTCTGCTGTCTTTTGGTTACAAATACAAAACTGTATTTAAGCTCTTTTATTTATGAAATAGTCGTCTTCGTATACTATATTTAAGTTTTTTTTCGCGCTATACTTTCAGATCAATGCAAACTTCGATGAATCTTTGTCCACTCAATTAGCTGAAATCTCAATCGGACAAAACTTCTCACATTTATTTAATATTTGTACTTAAGTTTAATGATAAAAGCAAGGGAAACACCTCATACATGCAGAGTGCGTTAATTATCTCTGTCACTGTGTGCTTCACTTCCTTATATAAATATAAATGTGATTTTTATGACGAAAAGATGCAATACCGGACAAGCCGTTCGGGTCGTGAAAACATATATTTGTGGATTTTCGTCTTATTGTTCCTTCACGGATAGCATGTGATAGCCTCGCTCTGAGACCACATCTGAGTATGGACGGTCACGACCAGAGCCTAATGAGTCACTAAAGGTCACACTTCTAGTCACGCCGAGTTCTCCACACATTTTTGTATATTATGTTAATACCTTGCTAGTTAATATAAGCACTATGTACGTTTTCCACAAGTGATTTTTTAACAGGAGTAGGATAGTAGTACGCACCTTTGCCATGACACCTATTAATCCAATACTGCAAATAAAAACACCGACTGCAAAGGTATTAACGGGCCTTACATTGAAAAAAAAAACCTTTCCAATACAGGGTTCATGCACTCAAATGTAAAGAGGTTTCAAATACTACTACAACCTGGCGGTTCAGATTAGACTTTTATGAATGTTAACAAGACGATAAACCCTGCTGTTACATAAAATACGTGAGCCTGTACGTCTGATACATATACACACACTTACACCATATAACAAGTGACCCGTGGGTCATGACGCTCAGCCGACTGACGTGCTGATAATATGTTCTTGCACAGACAACTATTTAAGACAGGTGGTATCATTGTTCATGCATATTAGCTTAAGTTCATCAAGACCCATGAGCACAACAAATTTGATGACAATCCAACCATCCTTTCAGGAGGAATCTGGAAATTTGTGTGTATATTGCATTATTTCTGGGGTGCTCAAACTTACTGAGAATATAGGTCACTGTGACCCAATTTCAGGTTTCTGGGGGAGAACTTTTGAGGAAATCTCAGGACGTCAAGTTAGAAGATTCTGGGCCCCATGGTTATGATTTGCACCCTACTTTGGTATCGAATTTTCAATAATTCTAGGGGGTACTTCTGAGCCCCATAGCCCGGACAATATGGGTGATAGAGACCTAATTTCAGGTTTCCAAGAGGACTTTTCATGGGCCTCTCAGCATGTCAAGAAAGAGGATTCTAGGTCTAGTTGTTACCATTTGTGCCCTGTTAATAGATGTCCGCATCTTTTAAGGTCTCAAAAATAGATAAAAAAATAGTAAACATCGAAAAAATACAGGTGGCGCCACCAGTCTGTAGAAACTGACAAAACACTCCATGATCAATATCCATGCACAGAATCATGGTGATCAATGCATTAGTTGTTCAGATATTTGAGCTTTTGTATCAAATTTTTCATTACTCTTGGGGGTACTTCGGAGCCCCGTAGCTTGAAGAATATGGGTAACAGAGACCTTATTCCAGGTTTCCAAGAAGACTTTTCTTGGACCTCTCTGGATTTAAAGTGAGAAGATTCCAGGTTCAGTGGTTACGATCTGTGCCCTGTTAACAGATGACAGAATCTTTTGAGGTCTCAAAAATAGAGAAAGAAAAATATGAAAATCGAAAAAATACAGGTTGCGCCACCAGTCTGCAGAAACTGATGAAACACTCCATGATCAATATCAAAGCAATGAATCTTGGTGATTAATGCAATAGTTGTTTGGATATTTGAGCTTTTGTATCAAATTTGTCATTATTCTGGGGAGTACTTCGGAGCCCCATAGCTTAAAGAATATGGGTAACAGAGACCTAATTCCAGCTTTCCAAGGAGATTTTTCATGAACCACTCTGGATGTAAAGTTAGAAGATTCTAGGTCCAGTGGTTACGATTTGTGTTATTTTTGTTAACGGACAGACGGCCGGATGGTCGGACGGACGACGGACAAAGAGTGATCGCTATAGCACAGATGACTTACAGTCAGCTCAGCTAAAAACACACTGACTGCCTCATATCAGAGATTATACCTTATAAAAACTAAATTGGGCTGACTAAACTGCCAAACTATGAAATTCTTTTCTGTGCTTATATGAAATAATATTTATAAACACAATTCAAAACAATTTTAACGCGAAGCCGTTTATCTTTTAATGTTGTGTAAACGTAAGCGGGATACTGTGATATCAGATATTTGAATTTTAAATCTTTTATAGACTTGAATACGGGAAGTCGACAAGCGACTACGTGTATCCCCCGAAATCAGAGTGGGACGGGTGAAGTGAGACATCGATCGAGTGGCAAGGGGAAATAGAGTGAGGTGTGTTGCATATTAGTATGGATGACTGCAGCCGAAATGTGTATGTAGGTGGCGCCACCTACCACAAAATCTAGAAAGCTATCCAAGTTGTATACATATGCAAAATTTTAGGCAGATAAGTCAAACCATTGCCGAGATACAAGTGTTTTATCCCACGGCAGACAAACAGACGGACTCTGTGCAAAAATGGTTGCAGGTGGCGCCACCAGTTTTGCGTATGTTAAAGAGCTATGAGATCTATACACATGCAAAATTTCGGGAGGATACGTCAAACCAGTCCTGAGATATAAGCCTGGATGTCTGCAGCCTGAACGTGAGAGTAGGTGGCGCCACCTACCACAAAATCGAGAAAGCTGTCCAAGATGTATATACATGCAAAACTTTAGGCAGATAAGTCAAACCATTGCCGAGATACAAGTGTTTTATCCCACGGCAGACAAACAGACGGACTCTGTGCAAAAATGGTTGCAGGTGGCGCCACCAGTTTTGCGTATGTTAAAGAGCTATGAGATCTATACACATGCAAAATTTCGGGAGGATACGTCAAACCAGTCCTTAGATATAAGCCTGGATGTCTGCAGCCTGAACGTGAATGTAGGTGGCGCCACCTGTCATAAAATCCAGAAAGCTATCGAGGATGAATACACATGCAAAATTTCAGGTGGATAAGTCCATTCACTGCAGAAATATTAGTGATCTTATCCCAAGGCTGATGAACACATGGACGCTGTGCAAAAATGGTTGCAGGTGGCGCCACCATTTCAATGTATGTTTTAAAGCTATCCATAGGCTACATTTGTGTAAACTTTTTTTTTTCCTGATTGGTCAAACGAGTCCGAAGATATGTGGGTTATTTTGTCAAAACAGACGCACAGATGGACGCACTAGAGAGAGGAAAGGTCAGAGGTCAACGCATAACATTTTTGCACCAGTTCACATAAGACCCGATCATCGTGTAAAGTTTCGGAAAAATTTGTCCAGTGGTCTCAGAGTTGTATTCCGGAAACGAACGCGGCGGCGGCGGCGGAACCCGGTCAAAAACATAGTATCCGCAAAACTTTGTTTTGGTGGATACAAATATATAAATTCGAATATACAGTAGTATCCATAGCAACGACTGATACGGTCGGGAGCTTCCTTGATCCGGGGCGTTGCCGCTATCCTCAAGTTAGTCATTTGGGATTTACAACCAGACGACTGGAACACCTAAACCATAAGGAATAAATCATCCTCGTGTTTATCTCTTTTCTCCAGGGTTATCAGACGGCATATATCGTCACAGGGTAGACATGTGAACCATGCGTATCCTATCCCTCATTGATAATCTCCAGATTAAGGAAATATGGACGATTTCGTGTTAATTGGACGATGTCCAGACAGGCAATATTATTGCGTTTATTGGCGACCGACGTTTATATTGACGATTTTAGATAATAAAGCTTAGCACCTGAGTAAATCAAATTTTCATCTTGAAATCTTGAACTCTATAGCTGTTTTTTTTTTTGCTTGCCGGAAATCTTCGATTTCGGCAAGCATGTTCGTCAGTTGCGTATGTCTGATTGTCTCTTTTTTGTTTGTTTGTCACGACTCTCCAGGCCACACTTTTGCATCAATCAACTTGAAACTTACAGGCTTGATTGACAAACCGATTTCTAGGTGCCCTATTGTTTTTGGTCAACATTGCTCCAAGGTCAAGGGTCAAGGTCACGACAGGTATGGTTAACGGTTTTTGCACTATAACTTCGCCATAAATAGGCTTATCCACTTCTGCAATAGCTCATTTTTTTTCGTCATCACCTGGCCTTTCTTTTGACATGTAGCTTACTTAAATTTGCCGTTACCATGGTTACATTTTTTGGGCAAAAATCATGGAAATTGGAAATAACACGACCATTTTTTGTAACTTTGTCAATTTTTAAGCTACAGACGTCTGGTTTTGGTCATTATGTACCTTATAGGCAGCTTGACATGATAAAACTGAAAGTCTCGCCAAATCTCGCACCATTTCTCGTCAAACGAGAGTCTTCGAGATTTCATTAAATATGACCTTCAGGTTGCATTTTTTAACAATGGCTTTGAAATTGATATATTTTGTGTTATTCATAAATATCTCGAAATCAGTTTTTCATATTTTGGAAATAGCCACCAGGGGGCGTGGTACCTTCTGCAATATCTAAAATAATTTTAAACATGGCACAATTTTTATCGTTGTATCTTAAACTAGGAACATTGGCTTATTCCTCCGCACATGTAGCTTTGTGCTGCCGTTACCATGGTGACCAAATTTGTGGGTTAAACTTGACGATCTGAAAATATGCAGTTTTTGGCTTCTATCTCGGTTAATATTTATGTTTCAAGGGTCTAGTTTTTTGCATAAGGCTGCTTCCCCTTGGTTCTAAGTCATTCAATTGCAAGTCTCGTCAAATTTCGCTCGGTTTATCGTCAAACGAGAAAAAACGAGATTTCACGGAAATGCTTATAACTCGGCGACTTTTACAGCTACACAGGTCTAGTTTTCGGCATTTCATAACATATGACCAGCTTGACACGCCAGAAAAGAAATCAGGCCAAATCTCGCACCATATCTCGTCAAGCGAGAAAAAAACGAGATATCATGGAAATGCTTATAACTAGGCGACTTTTACAGCTACTCAGGTCTAGTTTTTGGCATTTGGTAACATTTGGCCAACTTGACATAGTAAAACTGCGATACTTGGCGAAATCTCGCACTATATCTGGTCAAATGTGGAAAAACGAGATTTCACAGAAATGCATATAAGTCGGCGACTTTCACGGCTAGACAGGTCTAGTTTTTGGCATTCATTAACATTTTGGACGGCTTGACATGACAAACCTGCAAGACTGGCCAAATCTCGCACCATATCTCGTCAAACAATAAAAAAGGAGATTTCACAGAAATGCTAATAACTCGGCGACTTTTACAGCTAGACAGATGTAATTTTCGCCATTTCATAACATTTAGAGAGTTTGATATGACAAATCTACAAGACTGGCCAAATCCTGCACCATATCTCGTCAAACGAGAAAACACGATCGACACGGAAATGCTTATAACTCGGCGACTTTTACAGCTAGACGGATCTAGTTTTCGCCATTTCGTAACGTTTGGCCGTCTTGACATAATAAAACTGCTCGTCTTGCCAAATCTCGTACTATATCTCGTCAAGCGAGAAAAAAACATGATTTCACGTAAATGCTGATAACACGGCGACTTTTGCAGCTAGACAGGTCTAGTTTCCGGCATTTTGTAATATTTGACAAACCTGACATGACAAAACTGGAAATCTCGCCAAAGCTCGCACCATTTCCCGTCAAACGAGAAAACACGAGATTTCATGCAAATGCTTATAACTCAGCGGCTTTTATAGCTAGACAGGTCTAGTTTTCGGCATTTCATATCATTTGGCCAGCTTGACATGACAAACCTGAAAACGTCTCACTGCTTCTTGTCAAACGAGATTAACGGGATTTCATGAAAAAATTTTGAACTTGGTCCCTTTTACACTAGAAAGATATGCAGCTGTTAAAGGTCAGCATGCATAAATAAACATATTATCCGTTTCTGCTGCCCCCACAATGTTGCTCATTCATATGACTGTTTCTACATGCACTCTCTGTCTATCTGTCTGTATCATTTCCATTTCCGGCAAGCGCGTGACCTCTGGTCATCTTGTTTTTGTTTTTTTTTTTGTTCTTTTTTTATTGTTTACGGGTCAAAATGTTATGGTTTATTATTGTAACTAGCATACATACATATATGAACGTATCTTGACTTCATGTAGTTCGAAATGTCTTCATATATCTTGTGTCATCTTGCCTTTTGTCATACCGTCAGCTCATAATATCTCAGAATGAGATACAATTTTAAAAATTAGTCTGCACGTTATCAAGACACAGTTTAAACAAAGCACTGACTTTCTAGCGGCAAATAAAGTCTACCCTTTTCACACCAAAACACGCTACTAAAGCCATTATATGTACCATATAACAGCACATTTGTCTACCCACGTGTTTCTTGCTTTTGAGTCTTCGATTAATACACTAATAATAGCACCCACTCCTGGTGTATCCATACAATGGGCTCATACAGTCGATATTAGAAGCACTGTGTGGTGTCCACCTCCCACAATAAGCTACAATTAACTATAACGTCAATACGATTGATTGGCGGTCCATCCTTACTCCTGTCATCCTCCCACTTATGAACACAGCTGGTAAAGAGCAAAAGAGCCGCTGTTTCAATTTAAGAAAAAAAGTCCGACTTATTTCCCAAAAGAATTTTTCTGTAATTTTCAGGTCACACTCTTACTTCTTTTTTTCTCTTTTTCAGAAACAGATAAGTCATGCGTGGGTGAGCGTTACATGATGTTAGCCATTATCCCCCCGTGTATTCAATTTTGTTCATGTCAGTTGGATTCGGAGATTTCGTAAGCTTACAAATTGTCCTCTCCTCAAAATCAGTTCATCTTTTACCAATTTGTTATTTGTTTAAAAAGGGACTCAAACAGAAAACAAATGAACCAGGGGTCTTAACGATAAGTTGACTAGGAAGACATTCGCAAAAGGAATTTCATCAACTGAATGCAAAATTTTCTAGATGGTATCCCCTTTCAACTAAAGCATAGCTTGGAAGATAAGAGTAACGGAGACCTAATTTCAGTTTCCAAGGAGATTTTTAATGACCTTCCTGGATGTCATGATAGAAGTTTCTAGGTGCAATTCTAGGACAATCTTTGAAGGTCTCAAAAATAAAAAATTAAAAAAATCCAGGTGGCGACACCAGTCTGAAGGAACTGAAACGCTTAAGATTGAATGTGCATGCAAATAATAATGGTGATGAATGCATTAGTTTTTCAGAAACTGCATGGAATTTTTGTATCAAATTTTAAATTATTCTGAGGGGTACTTACAAACCCCATAGCTCAGAGGATAAGGGTAACAGAGAACTATTTTCAGGTTTCCAAGGAGATTTTTTCATGGACTTCCCTGGATGTCAACTTAGAAGATTCCAGGTCAAGTGGTAACGATTTGTGTCCTGTTAACGGACGACCGCGTCTTTAAAGGTATCAAAAATTGGAGAAAACATGCATAAAAAATTGGAAACATTCCCGGTGGCGCCACTTGTCTTAAAGAATTGATGAAACTCTCTATGATGAATATGCGTGCAAAGAATCATGGTGATCAGTGCATTAGCTGTTCAGATACTGGATCTTTTGTTTACATTTTTAATTATTCTGATGGGGTACTTATGAGTCCCATAGCTCCGAGGATACGGGAAACAGAGACGTAATTTCAGGTTTCCAAGGAGTCTTTTTCCATGGACCTCCCTGCACGTCAGAAGATTCAAGGTCCAGCGGTTACAGTTTGTGCCTGGTTAACGGACGGACAGAGAGACGGCACCACGGACGACGAAAAAAGAGTGATCGCTATAGCTCAGATGACTTTCAATCAGCTGAGCTAAAAAAAAAACAGAATATTTCTGTAAATTACTTCCCATGGATATTGTTTTGCCTTCAATAAAGCTAGATGCTCCTACTGGCATACGTCATGTTGAGGATACTATTTTTGATGCTCAAAGAAGAAATACAACATTTGGTGCAGTTTTTTATTTAATAAAAAAATTATAATGGAATATATTTGCTTTATCACGCGGGGTGATTTTGCAGAAGAATGGACATCGTGCTTTTAAATCAACCCCTTTTCTTGTAAAGTCTGTTTGGTTCTTGAATGCCCGGAAATTAATGACTTATAAAAACCCCGAACGAAGAAAGACATAAATATACCTAAATCAACTGAAGGTTAGTACTATAATTTGCGGAAGAGGTCGCAATCATCAGTGGCCCTTTCTTCCGACTTCTAACCTGAAAACAACAATTTCCGTTCTTGCAGGGCGTGACGTCAGGGGTTGTTCAATTACCTGCATAAAACACCGTTCAATTTCTCATAAATTGCGATGGAATAGTAACCGAATGCGAACTATATACAATGTACTCTAAAGCTTTCTCTATACTGCCCCATGATAGACGCGGAAGTCAAAACCTGTTAACTCCCAGAAGCTCTGCCCCACGCTACAGTCCAAAATTAGGTTACTACGAATCATTTATAACTTAACATAACGTATTTCTATTAACATTCGTAACCCTAGAATACTAATCCTGGCGTGTACTATTTGCTATCTTGACTTTGATGTTGAAACGTTAAGGTATACTCTCTAAAGTCAAACATCAATTCGTAATATATACACCACCACGCGAGGATCTGAACACCAGAAAGAGCACATTTACTCTTCAGCTTCAAGATCAGCACGGCCACATGAAAACTCCGAATCGCGTAACACAAAGGTATAAAAATTCTACGATCTGGAGCAGTCGGGGGAACATCTCAGAAAGCCATGACGCCGTATCAACCTACTATTCATAACGTTGTTTACTTATCGGATCGTGACAGATGCTTTCGCTATCGTTCAGATCTGGCGTTGGCTGACTGGACGCTCCATCGATCGTCAGGGGTTGCTGCCGGGTCTGTTTGAGAGGTTGACGTGAGACAAGCCCCTCCAAGAGAACACTGTTCATATCGCGTAAGCACCCACCGCATTAACTGGGTCGTCGCATCATGTTGCTGATCTAACCGTAGGTCACACCGGACGAACTATTTTGGCAGACCTCAACTGGATCATCCAGGTGACATGTTTATAAAACCACTCCGATTCAGGGTTCCTTGCGTTTTCTCTAAAATCCTTGCACACCTAAACAGGATATGAAGTGTTTGTTCAAATTTATACGTACACCTGTTAGACGATTTATGCTTTCCACCACCTTTTGCGTTTCCGATACCCGACCAGTTATTGAAATTAGTGTTGTTTAAGGTTATAATTGTACCACTTTTTGATAGAATTCAAACCTGAAACATTTTCTAAATGCAAATCCTCCATTTTTATATGATTAAACCTAAATATAGATTAGTGCGTTTACGAGGTTGAGCAGGAAGATTACTCTTGTCATCGCTGTCCTCCTTGTGTTAAGAATCAATCAAATTTCGAACCAAAGAATACGGAACGTTCTCCACCTTGGAACAAGCGTCAATTTCATATTTTACTTACACCTCGATCAACAAATCGAGCATAACTATAGAGGAAACACATTTCACCATGTACAGGTCTAAAGTTGCCAACTTCAAGATAAATTCGGAGGAAAAGAAAATAAAAGTCTTAATAACATGAAAATGTACGAAAACAGATTTTCTTCATGAATATGCACATATATATATATATATATATATATATAGAGAGAGAGAGAGAGAGAGAGAGAGAGAGAGAGAAAGAGAGAGAGAGAGAGAGAAACAGACAGAGAGACAGACAGACAGACAGACAAGGAAAGAGATCAGTTGTCTGTTATGAGATTTTTCGCGTTCACGTTACATTTCTAATTGCTAATACTCTTCCAGGAATTTTCCTCCGCTCTCAGCTTCCTGTGACTGGCTGTCATGAGCCTATATTTTATATAGCAATCAGACTTTTTTTGGCAATCTTAATTACTTTATACTTTACAATCATTAGTAAATACATTGATTTAATGAAAGTGAATCTAGCATTTTGCAAAAACTAAAAGCAAGTCATTGATTAAACTGCGCATGCGCGTTTGTAAGATAGCGGAATGCGCGTTCATGTATCTTTAAAAAAAGGAATAAACGAAATTAATTGACAGTACATCATGCTGTTTCAACACGTGGCCGCCTACTGAGAATTCTCACTCATTAATGGAACTAAATTTGAAATTTTAGATATGAATAAACCGCATTGTTTCTCAAAGTTTCCTATAGATATGTTACGTTTAGTCCACAAAGTATATGACAGTGGTGACAGTACAGGAGGTTCACATAATAATGGCAATTCTGGATAAACATTTTCTTACAAGTAAATCTGCAGTCTGTGTTTGCTTAATATGACTCTTTTAGGTTGTTCTTTCATGGTTTAGGTTTCTTTAAAAGCATTTCAATCTGAACTCGATCAATATATACGCGAAAGATACATCCAATCGTCTAGTACCGAAAAAAATTAATATTATTCACCGTTTGAACCAATTGCGGAAATTAAGCCGCAAGCTCCGTAAGTTTTACGATACGGCTGAGAAAAGTTCATGACGGTGTTCTTATCCGGTCTTAAGTAAAGCAGTGTTCAGAGAATTTTTAAATGTCAGTTAAAGTGAAGGTGCAATGTGCGATACCCGCGGGACGTCGTTGTGGTTTTACAACGACAGATTGACACATATTTGAGCAAATAATCTGACACACATTAAGATATTTAGTCTCGAGTATCACTTCCTGATCGTGTATCCATGTCGCACAAACAGTACAAGTGTCCTTTCATATGCCGTCCACGTGCAGAGCAAATGTCAAGAGGAGTAGATAAGGGGCTGATCCACGATTCTGGAAAAGGGGGGGGGGGGGCGTAATATGAACCTAGAGGATCAGAAAGTTACTACGTGAGAATCTATAAACATTTATTAAATACAACCACCAAACCTGGTATAGTTAACATTACATGTGTGTATTTTGGTGTATAATTAGGGGATGGAAAAGATAATGAATATGGCACATATATATCTGTCCATGGATCAGCCTCTATGTAAACACAAGTATATAACATTACACATACAATACGTGAAGTGTATATGACTGATGAATGTGGTACGAGTACAGTATATGAGTATTAGGGAATCGATATCTACCCTATATAACTGAAAGTATTTACATTCATCTGTCATATACAGTGTTTAGATGACTGCCTCGGAATATATATATTTACTCTCTCTTTCTGTTTCTTTCTCTCTCGTAAGAAGTAATCACGAAACCTAGATATGTCGGAACGACACGAATGCCCCCGCCTTGGGCAAATTAGAAACATTTGTAAAATTTGGAAATTTTTTTAAGGTCAGGAGGTGTGGTATGGTCAAAAGTAGGTCAACAAGGGCAAAATGCAAACTCGATCTGTAACGGGTCATTATCAAGCAACACACCAAAAATCATGCCAGTATATGCAGGCATTTCGAAAAAAAGTCCATACATGTGCATTTTCCATAAAAATTTCTGTCTTTCATGAAATTTTCTATGTTTAGGAGCCGTAAAACAATCAAAAGTAGGTCAACCGGGATGAAACGCAAACTCGATCTGTAACTGTCATTATCTGCCCACACAAAAAAAATCATGGTGGTATCTGCAGGCATTGAGGAAAAAAAGTCAGTACATATGCATTTGTTATGAAAATTTATATTTTTCATGAAACTTTCTATGTTCAGGAGCAGTCAAATGGTCAAAAGTAGGTCAACTGAGACAAAACAAGAACTCGATCTGTAACTGGTCATTATCTGCCTACACACCAAAAGTCAGGCCTGTATCTGCAGGCACTGCGAAAAAAAGTCCATACATGTGCACCTTTTTATGAAATTTTCTATGTTAGAGCACCGTCAAACGGTCAAAAGTAGGTCAACCGGGATGATATGCGAACTCCATCTGTAACTGGTCAATATCTGCGGACACACCAAAAATCAGGCCAATATCTGCAGGCATTGCGAAAAAAAGTCCGTACATGTGTATTTGTCATGAAATTTCATATTTTTCATGAAATTTTCTATGTTCAGGAGCCGTAAAACGGTCAAAAGTAGGTCAATCGGGATGAAACGTGAACTCGATCTGTAACTGGTCTATATCTGCCCACACATAAAAAGTCAGGCCAATATCTGCAGGCATTGCGAAAAAAAGTCCGTACATGTGTATCTGTCATGAATATTTCTATTTTTCATGAAAATTTCTTAGTTTAGAAGCCATAAAACGGTCAAAAGTAGGTCAACCGGGACGAAACGCGAACTCAATCTGTAACTGGTCTATATCTGTCCACACACCAAAAATCAGGCCAATATCTGCAGGCACTGCGAAAAAAAGTCCGTACATGTGTATTTGTCATGAAATTTCATATTTTTCATGAAATTTTCTATGTTCAGGAGCCGTAAAACGGTCTAAAGTTGGTCAACCAGGACGAAACGCGAACTCGATCTGTAACTGGTCTATATCTGCTTACACACCAAAAATCAGGCCAATATCTGCAGGCATTGCGAAAAAAAGTCAGTACATGTGTATCTGTCATGAATATTTCTATTTTTCATGAAATTTTCTAAGTTTAGGAGCCGTAAAACGGTCAAAAGTAGGTCAACCGGGACGAAACGCGAACTCGATCTGTAACTGGTCTATATCTGCCTATACACCAAAAATCAGGCCAATATCTGCAGGCATTGCGAAAAAAAGTCCGTACAACTGTTTGATTTCGGAATGACGGAAGGACGGAATGACGGACATGGGTAAAACTATATGCCCCGGCCACTTTGTGGCGGGGGCATAAAAATTCACATAGTTACAGGATAACCATACAATAATACGACATATATTATTAGTGTCACTATGGTGCAGAGTGCAACGTATCTCTCTCTCTCTCTCTCTGACGTATACATGCACATACCTACATACTCAAACACAAACAGATACACACAAAGTTGGGATTTCAGAGTTGCTACACTGTGCCGACTGCGTCCAGCTGGTAACACCTGATCGACATATAGAGCCGCCCCCACGTCCCCTGTATACACATTCCGCCCCTAATGACTTGTGATAGTCCAAGACAAACACTGCCCCATTAAATATTACCGGGTACATGTCTGGCGGGCTTTACATATACTGATGTCCGCTGATTCATATTTTTGTACGGTAAATTCCCTGCCAAATAATAAATGCAATCCTCTTCCGCGTTGTTTAAATTATCTAAACCTGCGCTGCATGGTTACTTTGTGAGTCGGTATCACATTACAACCACCAATTGTATCAATGTATATCATGACCAGGTTTGATGTTAACGGACGGAAATGTAGATGATGATGAGGCGACATGGATGAGGACATAGATAGGGTGACCAAATAATGCCAATGGGTTCAGACATTTGAAATTTGAATTGTTGGGTGTTGAAAAATGAATGATAAAATGTCACATAAAATCTAGGGGCCGTACACTTGCTTTATACACGGGATACATAAGCTCTGATTTATAATTATATACTGCTTGCACTTAATAATGTCTGGGCTGCGTCAACGATACACAGCTCTCCCTGTGTACACTGCGGTGCGTTGCATTTAAATAAATATAGGTCCTAGAAGTCTGATAGCATAATATAATGTGTTATGACACCAATAAAACCTTATCAATTTTGACACAAGTTTGTCATTTACACGATGTATGGATTAAGCCATTACATTTTACTAATTTTAACATATTTGTGGAACGTGTTCTTAAAACGTGTTGTAACGATCATCAGAAAAAAAATACAACTTTTTAGTCAACACTTCTGAAAATTTTTCGTAAACCTGCACGAGCGGGGCGCCACGCAATCTTAACATATAGAGACCTGGATGACTATATTGAACACTAAATCGTCATTAATCCAGGAACGTGGAACGTGTTTTGTCTCTCTCTCTCTCTCTCTCTCTCTCTCTCTCTCTCTATATATATATATATATATATATATATATATATATATAGACTTTTCATTTGTCTCATATCTGTGTACACTTCATAAATATCTGCAGTGAAAACATAAATAAAACATGCTAAATACATTAGATACCTATAATGGCAGTAGTAACAGCTGGATTTAAAACATTGTGAACGCAATTATATACGAGACAGCCAGTGCTACGGTAGAATCGATTTATATCCACACGACAACTATAGGCAGCATGATACTTAATATTCACACAATATTACGTACATGTGTACATTCACGGTGAGAATAAAGCACGGGAGGACACAATACTAAACGCTGTCAGTTGTGCAAAATAGGCACACAGTAACAATGGTTTATATCGAAGCACCCAGAATTAAGCTGGAAATCTTTGGAAATGCACATTTGCATAAGGGTCACCAATTTGCATGCTCTTTCTTTTCATTGTACAGCCGCATATTTTCAATGCATGCTACTATATATAGTTGTCCAAGAATGAAATTTCAGGTAGTAATATAGTTCAGTAATATCAGCGATATAAATAACGTAAGCTTTATAAATGTCCGACGTAATGTTAATCGCTATCCTACTTCCCCCCAGCATGCATGCCATATAGGTGCATTCACGGGATAATTAATACAACCTTTAATACTACAGGCTCACAAAAGTTAAGCAAATATTTAAATATGTTCCTTTTAAACAGTTGTCCATATTTCATAAGATCACATGATCGACATATCCACAATTCCTACACAATGTCTGCCTTTACTAAGACTTCTAACCGGTTATAGTACAGCCACTCTCTTTCTAAATCCGTCCTTATACAGAAGACAAAGGTACGTCTGCATTAATCACCTCAGAGGGCGCCGTCAGTTCCTGGTATCGATCCGTTAGCGAACATCAACATGGATAAAGATACGATTAGTCCACGACAACGAACGCGGGAAGGTGTAAAATGTGGATGATGGCTCGGCAAGCCGCAAGATGCCCCGGTACACGGGCGTCAATACAACATCCCCCTCCCACTTTTATATAAGCAAGTAGGTATGGTCAATGTAATCATCCCCCATGCTATTCGGAGAATAATATTTTTCTGAGTTAATTTTGATATATTATATATCTAACCCTGGTTTAGAATTAACGTATACTGAAAACAATCCTTATTTTTTTTTAATCTTACACTTAACTGTAATACTAGTATATAATATATATATATATATATATATATATATATATATATATATATATATATATATATGTCCCAACACTGATTACCCTTCCACACCTATCAGTCACCAATCAAAAAAAAAAAATAACTTATATGTATGAATTTTAAGTGAATGAACATAAAGAAACAACTGTTTTGAAGGGGTCATGTGAAACCGTACGGGGTAATCTGAAATCGATTCAAGTTACCAAAGGTAATCTGAAAAGGGGGTAATCTGAATTTGCTCCAACGGCAGGCTTCAGTGTGACCTTGTATCAGCTCAAAGAACGACGCGTATAGTGAATTATTTCCTGCATGCATGGGGCCGGTATTACGTCGTACATACAGACGAAATAAACTTCCGCAGTGTCGGGCTGAGTTTCAAATTGCTAATTTTGTCACCCGTGATTAACATTACCCACTCTTGCGAAGGCCGACTAAACTCAACAAGCCTTCTCGGGTATTCTATGGGTTTATTTGTTCTTTTAAAGACCTAGTTCACTCATATTTGGCCGAAATACAAAAATATGGTCGCTTTTAATCATTTCCGTGGATTTTCGTATTCAAATTTCAAGCGCTCCTGAAGGGGGGGGGGGGGGGGGTAGTTCGGGAGTCGAGACATCCCCCCCCCCCCGCTCTTTACCAACGACCTTTTTTTTAAAAAAAATTTATGCATGACACCCGTTGACCCCTCCCTGCAAAAAAAAACCTCGATCCGCGCCTGTATTTTGACCAAAACCGACTGATGAGATGTACACCGAGTCGACAGATGCATATATCTGCATGATCAGATTCGCATATGTACTACTGGTTAGGAATTGTAGGTATACAACTCTTATGCCAACAATGCAATTGGAATTCTAAATGCACCAGCGGCGTATAGTATAACAAATGTAGTGAAGAGTGTAATGTAGTCAGTTCAAATCTGTTAGACAATTATTTGTTTTAATTCAAAATACATAAACATGGGTTTTTATTTCTTGGTCAGGACTTCACGTTATCAATATTTTTTTGTAAGCATACGCATATAAAAGGTAAGCAGGTGGTTTTTCCTTGAAATGTGCCAAAGTTTGATTTTGAAATTTCAAAGTTGAGACAACTAGTCCGGCCATCCCCACAAAGCCCGATGGACGTTTTAAATAGAAACGGCCTCAGGCGGAATGGTGCCGACAGGGTTTGCATTGCTTCATTGCGCGTTGACCATATTATACGATCGTGCGTAGATGTGACGTGATGGGAGTTTAGCCCAAAAGGACTTTTGGGTATCTGGTAACCATGGCAACAAATATCAGACACGTCTACCCAATTTTAAAATTTCCTATTTTACCGCCCGAGAGTAACATAAGCGTGTGTTATAACGCTTTACACTAACTCTGCGCTTCTAAATATTAACGGTTATACCTTTCTCATATTATAACCACCAGCTAAAACGATTAGTCTCACACACGAGCCGAGAGAGTGAATGTAAACAAAGCGGCCAGACAACAGGCTTAGTCGTGACTGCAGCTAGAGTAACGACAGCAGACTGCTTTACTGCCAAATATTTGATTTTCAGGATCTTCCGTTTTAATAAAGTTCCCTTTTGTTTTTTATTATTCTTTTATGTTGTGATTACACATTGTGATTACGATCTGGACATTGATTAATTATATTGTAATCACAACAACCGGACAGACTGCATGAGTACATACGCTAGTTCAACGGTCGCTGTCTCCGCCAAGGAGGTTAAGTTTTCACCTGTGTCTGTTATTCTGATTCTTTTTTTCTCTGTTTCTTTGTTTCTGACGATTAAAACAATTATGCTGTACCAATATCTACGAAAGTTTGTAGAGGTTATGAACATGGGCCGTAGAGGCACCAAAAGAGTGCAGGGGCGGATCCAGGCGTTGGGGGCTTGGGGCTTTCAAGCCCTTTTAAGCTCCGTTCGTTAGAAAAATCACCTTTCTTGTATATTTTCCTTCGGTATATTTTACGGCTAATCCCCTTCTGGAAAATGTGGACCTGTTTAAAAGATATTGACTCCTTGTTGTAAATGGTAATCCACTCCCCTTAGGCCTAGATCCGCTCTTGAAGTGAGATGGAGTTCCGCATGAGGTGCGGGAAAAAAACACGAGGTGCTGGGCTTTGCCGGAGGTATATGGGCTCACTGCAAACTGCCATGCTCTGTTTCACTCATGAAACTTTGTATTCACCCCAGGGGGTTAATGGGGGCAATTTGTACGACTTTCCTGTAGGCCTCTTTCCACAAATTAATTTTTTTAAGTCTGAAGCTTGCAATATTTGTTAGACTGAACGGTATATATAACATTTTTTTCGTAACAAATAGAGTAGTTAAACTGTGAATATGGTACACGTATTTGCATTTTATTTTGTCACTCCATATCCAGAATGGGATTAAACCTTCTGAATGGCTAAATGTTCCATGACACAGTTGCTAAAATGAATCAGAAGTGCTTTAACTTTGTTATATGATATAAACAAAGCAAAATATTCCTTTGTTAAAAAATACTGCACAATAGCCCAAAAGTCAAACCAGTGCATCTGCTGGCGTAAACAATAATCATGCTTCCTCTCGCGTGGCTTAAACTATGATTTCGCATTTCAGGAGTAAACGTTAACATGACAGGATGGACACTAAACCGGCACGGGATGCACTCCGGGAAAGTATAAATAATCAACTACCGTCATCGGTTTCCGCGGCATGATAAACAGACCGAGCAGCTGGGCCATTAAAGCAGTGTTTGGCTTTGCAGTTTAGCGAAAGATCGATACTTATGTAGCTTGCACAACATTCCTGCGGAGTTACGAAAGTGCTTTCCTCGATTAACCCAATTCATGACGTACATAATGTATAGGACTTTACATATATACATATAAAGTGCGATTTATTCATTATAGTCGCCCATTGGGGTATATACTGACATGATTAGTATCGTTACACTATGTTTTGCGCACATTTTTGGCCCCTGGTAGACCTGTGTCTACCTGGTTGAGATAAACAATCATATTTATTTTGTTTACGGGCCAAACAAGTTCGTTGGCTTCAGCACAGAATCAGCAATAAACTGTCAGTTCCTTCCACATACACTGCCGTGTACTGCTGTCGTAAATAACATCCGCACTTATGACTTTATCAACATTTTACTATCGTTAAACGTAAACATATATATATATATATATATATATATATATATATATATATATATACCTTCAAGAAAAATGATTACTGCGTGTTCGCTCGGAAGTGATAATAATATGTTGGCAGTGGCTTACATGGTGCTAGCTACTTTAAAGCTATAAGATAATGAGTTCTGCCAACTGTTAAACTTCCGCCATAAAAGGGCGTTTCAACGTATACCATGCATGCAAACATAAACAACTGTGTCCATGCAGTAATAACTCTTTCCTGACTATCAGCTCTTTTTTTATGGACAACACGGTCATTTCTGTTCAAATCTCACGAGACTTCCAGGGCGAGGCTTTGCCTGTATTTCTTGCCAACGGGACCATACTTTTACTGTTTTCTCTTGTCTATGTTTCATTTTTGTATCCCAAAGTGTTAATCAAAATCCATATAAACCCATTTATTTCTCTTATGCATGCAGTGTTCCCTACCGTTTCATTTTTATTTTTAGGATGGTCGATATTTTTGGCTGTTGTCTCTTAATGTTTTCATAATTCTGTGAATGTTGCAATCTGGACATCCATCAGTACATATACGGTTTTCTGTATGGGAGCTCTCCTCTGAAATTCTTTAAACTTCTGGGAATGTTATGGTATCATTCAAACATCAGCAAATATACATTGATATATATATATATATATATATATATATATATGCGTGTGTGGTCATGCGTAACCCCTTTTCACAATACCATGCGTAAAGGCGTGTGTACGACCACCTATACCTAACAGATACTCTATTGATGACCCAATCTAAAAGCACATATGACATAGACTTTGAATGTCTGCTATAATTCTTCAAGTACAAATGTACCAAAGTTTCGTAAAACAGGAACAGAAAGTTAGTGTATGCATGCGTGGGCTTCATTGTCGTTATTACTAAGTTCTGAAGTGTCATGGTCATGAACTTAGTATATTATATGTATACGCCTTCTCGCTGTCACAGTAGCGGGTCATCAGTCATAGAAATTTATAAAACGGTGGCACTAGAGTTGTGCACTTTACACATATATACGTGATAGGTTTGGTGACTATTTAATCTAATAAAACACCGAAATTCTGTTTAAATTTTCAATACCTCGCGTTGCAACGTCACCTAAATATATACATATAATAAATATAAATGTGATTACATGTCTCATCCATTAATGTACCTTATTTTTTCTGTAAATAAATTTAGGCTCATAAAACGACAGATTTACATCGTTTAGCCCCTGGAACTCTATTCTTGTTATCTTTAAAATGGTGCCATTGGCGATATATGGTGTGGGAGTTCATGGGACTTGCATGCTAACAGGGTACATACCAAATGTTATCCGCTCCCATACATTCTGCCGATAAAAAAAATGACCTCACGCAATAGAAATCAAGTTCTGCTTTAATCCATGAACATTATAAGAACTATTGAATTTCGGAGGTTAATACGAAGTGTGTAAAAGAAACATCTGATAATGAGAGATAATAGTTCGAAAATATAGATTTTCCATAAGATACTTATACAGCCAATCAAGTAACACTACACAATGACCCGTTTATTACTTCACTATCATGCTTATGAAAGAACCATCTAAAGCAATTTTGAATCGTTATTTAGATGCATGAACCATATCTTTATTTATGGATTATTATTATCGCCACCCCGCCACACTTATGACTAAAGGAAATTGCGCCCTTGGATGGGAGGAGGGGGCAACCGTACTCACTCTCCCCGTTGTCCTATAATGCGCTATATAACCATGTAACGTGTATTGCCACTGACGTCTGGTGAACTCTCCAGTCGGAACTGGTTCTCCCTCCCGCCATGTGACCGATTTAGGCTCTGCGTGATCCCGAATGATTCACACCGTTACTATGCCGATGTCTAGCGGTCAAGTTTACGAGTAAACTTATATAATGTTTGCGTCAATAGTTTAAACGCGACCGTGAACAATAACCTTCATATCAAGTATATTAACAAATGCTTGAATGGGGCCAGGGTCATTCAAATCATCAGACTGGACTGTGATGGGCAGGCCAGTATCAACCGGAATTAACTGGTACAGACCTGTCGCTGGAGTCCTACATTTCTGCTACTGTAGAACTCGTTTGGATAAAAATGGTTGTTTCAGTACAATATGTCTAACTAAGTCTAAATTTTATTTTAATTATAATATGTACGATGAATGTGCAAACACATATCAAGTGGCAAAGAGATGAAAAAGAAACAAGTTTACTGCCTAACCAACCCCCCCCCCCCCCCCCCCCGGAAACCCGGCACTGACAAAAAAATAATTGCATGACATTGCATCCCGACTAATTTCACAATCTGAAAAAAATCTAACTCCATACCCGTCATTCGTTGATATGAAGAACAGTTTTGACTGTATAAATTTCAAAATCCAGTTTTCTTATCACACTGGTTTCACTTGCCCTAACTGTTATACGGCTGGTGTACGTAAAAAAAAAACACTTGTTTATGCTGCGGTTGCAATGTCAGCTACTCTGTTTTAATTAATTACCCTCTTTTTCATGAACGGGCGTTTCGAAAGTTTAAATTCCTTGGCTGCATTTGAGCTGCAGAGCAGTCGGTATATATGTAACGACGGTTGCCATGTCAACATGCGTCACCCTAACACCTGACTCGGAACTAACTTTTAATCGAATCAATAAAGGCCTGTCTAATATTCTAAAATGAAAGTAGTCACTGAATGGATATTAACCCGAAGTTTCCTGAATCATATTCAAATTTTGCATTCTATTTCATATTTCCGGTCTGTGACAACCGATAATTATTCATCGTTAACGTACTTATCTAACAATCGTTACTATTCACAAATTGCGTATTACTATTAATACAATTAATCAATGAACCAGCGTTAACTAACTAACACGAAGTGCATTACGAAGACTTGTCGTTTCTTTTTTTGCAAGGTCCTACGCAAATGCTTATCTTGCCAAACATTGCAAAAATGCCACCTTAGATACCCACATAACATTGCGACATACCAAGTCAACCGAGATATTTGCTGACGAAATCTTAATATGCCAGATGAAAGCGACATCTACAGTAAATACAGCATGGTGATATTCGAATATGCTTAATCATTTCATCATTTTACCTAAGTATCCTTCGTTGAGCAACCATGTTTTAAAAATGTATAGAACTGCTTTTAAGACTCCTGCGACTGACATTTTGTACACGTTTTCAGTGACCAGGCCCGACCGTTCCCAGAATTCCTAGCTGGGCTGATGAAAAAAAAAAATATCCCGCCAAGCTCCCAGGGGTTGTTTACATCAACTAAGACTCTGTTATCGTGAACAACAGCAAATACAACCATATCAGAAACTGTACTTACTTTGATGAATAACCTTGCCATTTCACTAGGTATTCCAAGCGACCCTGCAAACAGAAGTAAACAAATACATGTGCCAGTGTTATGGACGACTTGTTTGTTTACATCAAGCAACAGTAACGATATCACAGGGAGACGGGTTTTAAAACGCGAAAATTGAAGATTTAGCGTGAATGACACACTGGTAAAATACATACCCTCCGTAGCCTAGACTTTAGTATACAATCTGCTGTAAAAATTTTGCCGTGTCCTTCCATAGTTCACGTATAATCTTGTCAAATCTCAGAGCATATGGCCCTTATACCGCCCCGTGCGCTGGTCGCTGTGACTTGGAAGCTTCGAGCAATCTCGCTTGTGTGCCAGGTGATAGCTATCAATACCAAAATATTGTATGACGTCAGAGACGCCCATGCGCCAGCCCAGCTCATCGGCCAATGTATTTCACACGCTCGGCAACCAATACATGATATAAATAAAACTTATTTCTCCGATTACCAGTGAACGCTCTTGTTGTTTACTTATCCCACTGCGAGGTCGGGTCATCTACCGTGTTTTGCAACCGGCCCAACGCCCAATTCATTGGCCTAACTGCGCTCATAAACTCCCGTGGGGTGTACAACGTTCCTTAAGATCAATTAGATGTGCTAGCGTCACTGACCACTGCGTATTTGCGTCACTATTTTGCCAAGGACTCGCATGGGTCGTTGAATACCGGACAGTTGATGGGGTATTCATAGATAAACATAGCTGCTCAGTGACGATCATGTGTGTAACGTGATGAACATATTTACATGAAAAGCAAGTCTATTAGATCAAACAACCCAAGTTACACACAAACATTAGTTTCGCCTTTGTGCTAATTCGCAGAATTGTTTCGTCCTACAAGAATAATAAAAAATGAAATACTTGAAATAATCATGAAGCGACCAGATGCTGTCCGGAAGGCGGGAAAAACGTAAAAATGCGGGAGGCCTTCATTTATTACTAATGTTGATCAAAATGAAAGATATGAGTTATTCCATGTTTCTAAAAGGAAGAAAACTAAGACCTGGAAGAGTTTATATATGTTCTTCTCTGGGTTAACGTCTGGATTTTCCCTACAGTGTGACGTTGGTAATTATGTCCTGTATATAGGCCCAATTAAGTCTGGCACTTCCGAGTTTAGCTTAACACGGAAGTGACTGACATCAGTTTGTTTCTAACTATAGTACATGGGAAACAGTGAAATCTCATGATAGGATTAGGAAACGGATAACATTTTAAATCGATATATATATATATATATATATATATATATATATATATATATATATATATAGGACAAACTCGTGATTCATGATAGTATTTAAAACCTTTTTCTTTTTCCGCTTAGTTTTTCCTCTTTGGTTTCCTACATTAACGAGCCTCTCTTCGAACGAATCAATTTTATTCGCATAATTTATTCCCGGTTTTTACGCTGACATCGCTCAAATCATAATTGAAATTATGAAGTTTTTATCTCTAGAGGTTGGCCGATGATCATAAGCAAAAAAAAGGGGGGGCGAAAACTTGTGTATAAAAGCATTAAGTGGAGGTATGGATTTATTATAAGAAGTGGAATACCAAAGTGTAGAATTGAGTCACGTTTCAATTTCAATTTCATTACAGAGCAAAAATGAAAAATAAAATGAGTGCAGAATCAGGGACGGATCCAGGGGTGTGAAGCGGATGCACCCCTCCCCCGCCCCATCCTTACAAACGCTTAACTTATTATTTATCTTACATGTTTACAGACATGGTAAAATATTTTCATTTCAGTTATACTATAAATTACAAGTAAATAGGACCTGTTACTGTATTTTTTGGTCTGTAATGAAAGTTTCCATTTTTAAAGCATGTTTGGTTGGTCAATACCGATGTAGTAGCCCCCTTGCAGGAAATCCTGGATGCAGCCCTTAAAATACCACGGCAGAAAATGTTTTTTATGTACAAGGGAGTGCATATATTTGATATATCTTTGATATATATTTGATATATATATGAATATAATTACATAATATCACAATTGTTCCTCTATATATATATAGCTCCACTATATACCCCCTACCACGCGACCTAAACTTGGAGCGAGTATTAATATATATATATATATATATATATATATATATATATATATATATATATATATATATATATTAATATGTCTGTCGTACATCCTGCATGTGTCCTATTGTCGGGGATTTTTCTGACTTCAGAAGACAAAATATTCTCCGAATAATATCACTCGGTATATATCGTCATTTCATCTTGTTCCTGCAATAGATCCCGGATAAATTGAGAAAAACTCGGTTGTGTACTTGTTGTTTCCGCTCGACCGAGACATGAAAATGTCCGGTTGGCCTCGAAGGCATGCACGCAGGAAAGGATATGTCGCCCATGCAGCTAGGGGGCCATAGGAAACTTGTTGAGACAAAATGCTGAATAAAAAATCTGGTACAATACAGTCCAAAAAAGTTAAGGAATCCATTCCGCTATATTCCACATATCCTCCAATGAAATAGTGCCTGACAATAATGCAGTTGAAAGACAAGGGACTATACATAGTCACAAAGATCAATTTGTTATGAAATACTGAAAATTTGCAAAATTATTCAAAATATAGCAGAATGTTTCCATGTTAATTATAAAGTGCATAGGCTGATATGCGTGATCGATAAAAATGAATAATTAATTATGTACTCAATTTTCACTTAAAAGTGGTTGATTCTGTAACTAAAACAAAACTTTAGAACTGTACACATAAAGAAATTCAATTAACTGCATAGTGTCCTCTATATAACTGCACAGATAAGGATCAACCACGTTAAAATATACTTTTAGAGTAAATAAAACAGTTGGATGTCGTGACTTCCATGAGGATTATAATGCCTTAGATCCTGGAACATATATATATATATATATTTGCATAACCTTATTGTCATCGGCGTCATCGCCAGAGCTGGATTTCCTGTACCTGCATCATTTTCGTTATATTGTTTACCATCCATGCGTTGCATTCGTGATTGGTCTCTTTGCTGAAGTATTAACATATATATGAAATGTACCGGAATGTGGAACACTTGTTTTTCATTATTGTTATTATAAAAACTATATAAATGCTACTTTACGGTTGCTCATCATTTCAACCTCTCTGTGAAAATAAAAATGGGTGCCAGACCGGGAGAACCGATTCTTTTCAAACTGAAGCGAAATCGGATTAACAACCGATATATGTATATATTATAATACATAATACATATAGTATATATACTCAGAGTACCTGATGAGTGTGCCGGCTAGTCAGCTGTATACTCACGAAACAAGTCTGTCGTACATGAAGTAAAACTGACCGTATACGATACGTTATTAATGCATGCTCCCCTGCATGGTTGAGTACTTTCACTATGATGTATTGAATTGCTCTTTGTATTACTTTGATTATATATGTATAAATACATATATATGTTATTATTATATATATATATATATATATATATATATATATATTTGTGTGTGTGTGTATATATATATATATATATATATATATATATATATATATATCCGTATACGTATATTATCCGTATATATATGTGTAGCATACTGTATTAACTTATTCAGTACAAGTACAAAATTCTAGGAAGGTGTTCTTCTAAAATTCTTGAAATGAAATTATATAAATATGAGAAAGATAAACGTAAGTGACAGCTTGGAGTACAGATTTGATTATAGGGCGGTCCCGTTACACTATTGTGGTGACCATAGCAAACATTTACATATTGCATTTCAGTTTGTACTTGACTGAACTTACACCTAACAACTATAACACGCCTTGGCTGTCGCCAAAAGGGAATTGGTATCTGACCCCATGACCCACAGCTGAGAATACCTCACCCCAAAATAAGACACGGAACACCATTGAAAACCTCTATATTATTCTATAAATCCAGAATAATATAGAACCGTTAATCGTTTAAATAGCTATATGAGATAACCATATGAGTGTGTATTTATATATATATATATATATATATATATATATATATATATATATATATACAGTGAAACCTCTATATTATAGATCAACTGTCCATTTTATAAACTGCCCACTAAATGACGGTCCTGGTCACATAATAATAACAAGGAGGAGTAACAAGTGACCCATGGGTCATGACGCTCAGCTGACTGGGAAGAGATTAGCAAAAGGAAATTTTATCATCTGAATGGTAGTATATAACCATTCAACTGAAGCATCAAACAGATTAACCAACAGGCTGAGATTGTGTCTGTATTAATATATCTCAAAATTAGAGAAAAAAATGCGTAAACTTAAAAAAAAATACAGGTGGCTCCACCAGTCTGCAGAAACTAATAAAAACACTTAATGGTCAGTATCAATGCAAAGAAGCATGGTGGTCTCTGGATTAGTTGTTCAGATACCTCAGCTTTTGTATCAAATTTTCCATTATTCTGAGGGATACTTTTGAGTCCTTTAGCTTGAAGGATATGGGTAACAGAGACCTAAATTCAGGTTTCCACACACACTTTTAATGGGCCTCCTTGCATGACAAGAATGAAGATTCTAGGTCCAGTTGTTACAATTTGTACCCTGTTGACAGATAACCACATCTTTAAAGGTCTCAAAAATAGAGAAAATAATTCGTAAAAATTAAAAAAAAATAGAGGTGGCACACTCAGTCTGCTAAAACTGATGGAACATGTCATGATCAATATGTATGCCAAAAATCATGAGCATCAGTGTTGAAGTTACTGAGATACTGGAATTTTTGTATCAAATTTTTCATTATTCTGGGGGGTATTTTGGAGCCATACAACTTAATGGATATGGGTAACAGAGACCTTATTTCAGGTTTCCATGGAGATTTTTCATGGGTCTCCCTGTGTGAAAAATGTAGATTCTAGGTCCAGTTGTTATTATTTGTGCCATGTTAACAGATGTTCATTTCTTTAAAGGTCTCAAAAATAGAGAAAAAAATTTGAAAAAAAAAGCCCGAAAAAATATATGTGGTGCCACCAGGCTGCAGAAACTGATGAAACACTCCATGATAAAATCCATACAAACAATTATGGCGATTTCTGCATTAGTTGTTCAGATACTTCATCTTTTGTATCAAAATTTCCATTATTCTGAGCTTTACTTTGGAGTGCCATAGCTCAAAGGATATGGGTAACAGAGACCTACTTTCAGGTTTCCATGGGGACTTTTCATAGTCCCCCTGTGTGTCAAGAATGAAGATTCTAGGTCCAATTTGAACCCTGTTGACAGATAACGACATCCTTAAAGGTCTCAAAAATAGAGAAAAAAATTGTAAAAATTTGAAAAATACAGGTAATATGTATGCCAAAAATCGTGACTATCAGTGATGTAGTTAATCAGATATTGAAGTTTTTTTATGAAATTTTTTTACTATTCTGGGTGGTATTTTGGGGCCCCATAGCTCGAAGGATATGGGTAACAGAGACCTAATTTCTGCTTTCCATGGAGAATTTTTATAGGTTTCTCAGAATGTCAAGAATGAAGATTCTAGGTCAGGTCTTACGATTTGTGCCCTGTTAACAGATGTTCACATTTTTAAAGGTCTCAAAAATAGAGAAAACAATTCATAAAAAATCGAAAAATAGAGGTGGCGCCACCAGTCTGCAGAAACAGATGAAACATCTCATAATCAATATGTATGCCAAATATCATGACCATCAGTGAGAACTTTTGAGGAACTCTCAGGACGTCAAGTTAGAAGATTCTGGGCCCCATGGTTATGATTTGCACCCTACTTTTGTATCAAATTTTCCATTATTATGGGGGGTACTTCGGAGCCCCATAGCTCAGAGGTTATGGGTAACAGAGACCTAATTTCAGGTTTCCAAGGATATTTTTCATGGAACTCCCTGGATGTCAAGAAAGAAGATTCCAGGTCCAATGGTTACGATTTGTGCCTGGTTAACGGACAGACAGACGGACAGACGGACGACGGACAAAGAGTGATCGCTACAGCTCAGATGACTTTCAGTCAGCTGAGCTAACAACGGGACTTGATAAAAATTAATAAAACCTATACAGAGAGGTGCTCGCTTTATGGAGGTGCCTATACCATGCAGGACTGGTTCCACCACATTTACATATGGCACACATGCATAGAATTGTACCACGCATTCGCCGCTCCTATTTCTAATTTATACTTGTGAATAAGCATCAAGCCATTGATATCAATATTGATATATGAATATGCAGCTTTTGATGCAGTCCCATGCAATAAAGAATCTATTTACGGGCATTAATACCGCAAAGTTGTCAATCATAACGACATCACTTGAAATTCACTAAACTTTGTTGAGGGGAGGGGGGGGGTTCATATATCCATTTCAAATAGACCTGCCAGGCCGTCAGTAATTATATTAATTAGTGATACACTAACTAATATATAAAAATAGATATATTAATATATACATATCATAAAACGTAATTCGGTGACAGACGTCACGGACTTAAAAACACTTTAGTTGCCCATACTAACCTTCATTCGTGTTCGGTATAACATGTTATATTATATATTCCAATCATCTGGAATTCTATAATTAATTAATTGGCTGAGAACTTTTATCACACCCACTTGGTCCGTCTACATTTGGTCCCTCTGCATATCAGACGCTCGATAGTTTTGCTCTCCAAATTCGTAGAACAAGTTATGTTTTTAGGTTGGCTAGTAGGCAATTAACATGTGGGCAGATCATGATACAAATTTGTTTTCCCCGTATCCGTCCCATCCCACTTCAATTACCTCATATTTATATCAAATGAAACTCCGACACCCATACATGTGGAGAGCTGCCGGTGCTCTATGCGGGCTATAATATCCCCTCATGTGGGATGGATGAATGTTTTGCATGATGGCGTTGTGGTGATAGTAAATATCTCTATTTTCAAAATAGAAACAAAATTTTTTTTATTTATTTCAATAAATCAAATGCTGATTACTATCATCTCATATATATGTTTGCACAGTACAAATGTTTCATATACGAGTGTTAATACATTTGATATCGGCAAGAATTCGGGTTTTATTTAATTATAATGCATGGTTAATCCTCTGTATATTTGGTACAGAAAGGTATTTCAAACATGGTATATGTTTCCCTGTGTGGACATATAAGTATAGATCATATATTTGATGTATGGCTTTATCCACCACCCAGTCAGTTTGTATATCACTGCCGTGGATCGGCAGCATTACAGTACAACCCATTAGCGCTATATAAATTAATTAAGTTGTATTAACAGCTTTGTCTTCAAATCAGGTAAAGATGTGTGCGGAGCAGTCGTGTTATGTCATACTTTGCTCCGTTCCACCAGCCTGTGTCCACTTGTTTTTTTGCAGATGATTTTCATAAAAGTTTTACATTTTTCAATAATTTGCTAGAAAACTATATACATAAAGAAGTGACAACCTAATAGGGTCATTAAGAATTTCACAATAAATCTCCAGTTTATCTTCCACATCTTTTTGGTCTCTTCACAGTGATCTGGCAGATCAGATGTCTCCCAGCAAAAGTAGCCATCTGTTTTAGCTGGTTATATTTTTAAAAGTGTTTACATGACATCATCAATCCAGCAGCCGTCAACTGAAGCTGTTTTATTTAAAGCTTATATATATATATATATATATATATATATATATATATATATATATATATATATATATATATATATATATATATATATATATAGTGTATACATTTAGGACCACATGGGATTGACACCCCCGCGCCAGAGTGAACCCGTAGAAATTTTGTAATGAGTTAGCTTAACTTTCAGTGTTTGTAGTTAATTAAAGATCCTTTCAAACAGAACAGTTACTGATAATAACGGGTGATTGAGTATAGTGGATGGTGAACCGGGCCATGACTGAAAAAAATTGGATCTGTCGAATTGACGATACTGACAGTAGTTTTAATAAT
This sequence comes from Sipunculus nudus, assembly GCA_026874595.1. NCBI lineage: Eukaryota > Metazoa > Annelida > Sipuncula > Golfingiida > Sipunculidae > Sipunculus > Sipunculus nudus. The sequence goes on along the minus strand of CM049307.1, from coordinate 49,012,321 downwards.
ATCATATCTGTTGAAAAATACAATAATTTAATTTAACGTTGTTTATAGAAAAATGATAATCCCCGCTTTTCTCATTTTTTTTATAAAGATAACTTAAGATTATAAATCTCATTATTTGTGTAACTACGCAAGATTGTGAATCCGAATAGTCAGGGAAAAGTTGACTAACAATGAAACCTGTCTGAAACAAAATTGTCTAATAAGACCACATGTACATCAAGACCACTTTTTAGTTAACCAAAAACATTCACATTATTTTAAAACTGAGCTGTCTGCATGTTAAGACTACAAAAATTAAAACCACTTTTAGACATGGGTAGTCTCTATTTGGAGGTGGCATGTAATGCTGCTTATTAGTTTTTTCCTGTTACCTCTTGTTGAAAAAATAATAAGCTTTACATCATTATTTCAAGTTTAAAAGTGTAATTCAACAGTAAAGACGCTCGTGCATGTATAAAATTTAGTTATAGTGATTTCTTGATCTGACGAAAGCCATGACGTCATGGTTACTGAGAGTCCTCATACCACGCGTGGATCTAATGCCAGTCCGTGACAGTGGACCCATCACTACAGAAAGAAAACATGTTCGGAATCAGTCAAACAGAAATGAAGTCTCATAACAGTATACACTGGGGTATGCGTACGTGATGCTATACGCAAAAGCTTCCCTATCTATACCAGCCTGTTATTGTAAACATGAAGTCTCACTCCCACTGCACGAGACTTGCTGGTTACATAGGTTTCGGCTTACGACTAAGAGTGGGATGCGCTGTAATTGACACGTCACCATTATGACGTCATGCATGATATATATTACAGCGTTTCACTCAAATCATTAACAAACAGGTGATAACAATTTATTCTTTACTAAAATGTGTTATAATTTTAATAACTGATGAATATGTGACTGTATATGTAAGCAACCATTGTTATAAATGAGACTGTTTTGTAATCTTCCTGGTATACTACCATTCATTTAGTTAGATGAAGCATTCAAATACACGTAATCATTAAGCAGATAATAACAATTTGTAATGCATTTGAATATGTGGCTTAATAACGGTTAAAATAATTAATTATTTGAATAAGCAACAAATGCTTTTTTTATAAAATGGTTTTGTAATTAATCCCATTTAACTGTACGCTATTCATTGGTTGGTAGAAGAATTGATGCATAACTAAAACAGGAGAATATTGCAAAAAGAAATCCAGACTTTTTATGCAAAAAAGTCGTGAATTATGTTGTGTTATCTTGTCATAAAGTAGGATACGTCTTACAGTTATAGGTTTAAAAATATAAGATATATGTAATAACCTTGTTACGCTCTGAACACAGCGGGAAGCCCCCGGGGCACCTTACACTCACACGCTGTGAAGATTCTTCAGGTTTGGCAAGCTGCCAAACACCCAGCAAACTGACGCTGGGTAAGGTAAAATCTGATTGGACCAGCGTGCAAACCAAGTTGATTGTGGCCATGCGGAGCTCGTTAAACAAAACATGATTGGCTCAGCGTGTAAACAACGGTGGCTTCGTCCATGCGGAGCTCGTCGTGCGGCACTGCAGGAGAGGAAATTTGTAGACAGTAGGGGATAATAAACAGACCCCAGACCACACCAGCAAGTTTGAATAGAGACTATCCTGAAAGGGTACGATTGAACCCTGTGTATATCAACGGGGGCAGTTAAATATTACGATTGGTCTACCACCATGTGTTGAAAATATTAACGTGTGCAGATATTTAAAAACTTCCATGGTATATCCCATGTATGGTCCATGTCTCTGGTTTTTATATCCATTTTACATGTTTTGTAATCCATATTTAACATTCTTTTTGAAGAACAAATGTAGTAATATTAACTATAGGAGGATTGCGCCATTGGGGTGCATATTTTGAGTCATGGACCGATATAGAATATAGATACATTGATGGCTCGTGATACATATTTGCAATATAGCATATATTATGACACTAATGAACATCTCTCTACAGAATAGAAAGAGTGCTTGTATCATGTTTGCATCGCACAACATACAGGGGCGAATCCAGGATTAAGGGGAAAAAAAAAGGGGGGGGGGTTCTACACAGAACGATTGATAAAAACAAAATTTTAAATCGCTTCTAATGTAACACATTCCATTGAATGCATGATATAAAAATTGAATGGCCTCGTCCAACAGGACTGTTTCTTTCAATAGTCTGCCCACGTTCACTTAGTGCGTGCGTCAATGACTAACGAAGTAAGAATTACTGGTGCTGAGACCAGACCTCTAGGGGGATCGTTAATGTATGTGTAAGGTTCATTCAGAAAGCATTAATGTATTAATAGGAGGCTTGTGGTTATATGTACGTGTTTTACTGATTAACAGGTAACGACTCTCCAGTTTTGTATTTCAAAAGAATATAGTTTTATTGTTGCCTCATATGAAAATGAGTCACACATGAAACTGCAAGTTTGTCATGATATAAAATTTACACTCAAGAAAACATGTATGCTAAATTATGTACCTGTGAATATATATATATATATATATATATATATATATATATCTGAATCAACATATCGTTTAACAAATCTTTACATGTAGATTTGTTGAAGCTTATTTTTAAATTATATATAAAAAAAGTATATATATATAATGTATGTATTTATGTATATATGCATGTATGTGTTGTGCGAATATTTGTACCATTACTTAAACTCCTATGAAACTTTAAACCTTTTTATTAAATATCACAAAACAATATCTTTCTCTGTGTGTTTGAGAGAGAGAGGGAGAGAGAGAGAGAATCATCCCGACGCCATACATTCAAGCCATGCACATCAGATGTTTCGAAAAAAGGGGCATTAATAGCTTCTCAACCTTTATCAAAGATGTAGTAATTAACAGGGGCGTCAATATAGGGGGGATGCCCCCACTTTTTGGCAAGGAGGGATGGTCAATGTAATCACCCTCCCTCCCCCCCCCCCCCCCCCAAAAAAAAAAATTCAGAGAACATGTTTTATATATTGCACATGAAATATAGTATATATAATAAAAATAGACTATGTTCCCATTTATGAGTTGACTCTATGAAATATTATATCTAAACCTGGTTAAGAATTAGCATATACTGGAAACATGATACCTTTTTTACCATACTTAATTGTAATATATTTGAAATGTGATTAAGTATATATATTTGAAATGTGTCATACAGACGATACTATATTTGAAATGTATCATACAGACGGGTATATATATACATGTATACACACATGTATATATGTATATAAATTTATATTTGTGTGTCTGTGTGCTTACTAGCCCCCCCCCCCCCCCCCCCATTCTAGAAGATAAATTGACGCCACTGGTAATTAACTTTAAAATTTCCTTGCAGAACGATAATATTCAATCTATGCACCAGTCTAACAAAGTCACAATGTCTATAAAAAAGGCTTAAATTAGAACTTTAAGCGTTTCAAGAACGAAGACAGTTCCCAATGTTTATCACGTGTGCCGCCTCCACTTTGACGTCACCAGTTCATTCAACATTGACTGAATTATTTGATTCATGTCTGCAGTTGCGGAGCTGAGGTGCCGTGCAAGCCCTTGGGAATCATAACCTTGTCATGTGACGTCCTTCCTGTTGCGTGACGTCACTTTTCTGTTAACCACTGTTACTAATCAATATTTCATGCATGAGACCTTTATCTAATTGAAGAGCCGTTTACTTTACATCATATACCAGTTCCCGACAGAAACTTGAGGATATTTTCCTAACTGTAGTTATACTTCGCCGATTAAACTGCCGTCTCTTGTTTGTGATTGTTTGTGAGTGTTTGTAGGCCTATAAGGGAAAGAGAAAAAAAAGAAAGAGAGAGAGAGAATTGAAATGGACGGAGAAAGACAGTCACAGAAAAGCCAGAAAAATAAACACACGCACACACATGTACTCCCACACACATGGCACAGTGTTTGTTATAAGGCTGATGGAGCGCCCTTTTTCAAATATTTATATTTCCTCTCTGTAGACTGTATATTTATGCATAATATATTCACATATCGGGGATATATATATTATCTATCGTGTTTTAATTGTGTCAAAATATGTGTGCATGTATAACTGTGCGCATGTGTTTGTTTGTGAGAGAACGAGCAACAGAAAAGATAGAAAAGTACATATATACAGGTACTCTCACGTACACATGCACACATGCGCACACCGATACACATGAATGCCGGATGCCGGAGCCCCCCCCCCCCCCACACACACACACACTCACATACAACACATACACACACATGGGCCTACACACTAATTCCATTCAATTGCCGGTAAATGCTGTATGACCCTAACGCTGCATCCAACCTCAGTCCAAATTTCTTTGGTACACGTGCACGTGTGTGTGATTTTCCATGGTCAGGATCGTGTAGGTGGCGTGGAGCTGACACAGAATCGCGCTTGCGTCATACGCGTGCAATCCCCATGCAAGTGGCTGACTGACGACACGTGGAAGTCTGTAAATGTTAAAGAGACGACATTGGATCATTATATTATATCTTAAGGGAGCAGGCTCAGTTTTGCCAACTAAATAGAGGTAACCCTTAATAATTTGAGGATTTAAGAGTGGTCCAAAAATAGCGTTATTCCGCATTACACTAGGTCCCCGTGTGTTTACAAGCATACAAAAGCACTCAGTGGATATAGACCATTAAGACGAAACAATCGCACTGGATACGCCCATCTTTCAGAATCCACACAGCAATGTAACGCGCGGGGGACTTCCCGAATATGTCTCGCTATTCCCCACAATTTCCTGGAAATCGGTTTCATGGTATTTTTCTTTTTCTGTCAGCAGACAAATAAACCAAAACAACAGTCACGGATGAAAACAACTTCTCTGGGGGAGGTAATATAAGAACTTACTGACGAAATGTACATATATACATATAAATGTTTGTATGTGGGTGTGTATTTGAGACATGGGGGCGTTAATGACAGTTTACTCTAAATAAAATAAATGGTTTTATTCAAAAACATTTTGGTCGGAGGCAGCGGATCTACGGCGAATCCCTACGATATAATTTGACTATCTTGACCATCAAGGCTTAACAGTCTTACTGGATCCGCCCCTCTCAGAACCCACTCAGCAATGTAATGCGCGGTGGACTTCTCGGATATGTCTCGCTATACCATGCACATAATTTCCTGGAAATCGGTTCCATAGTATTTCTCTCTTTCCGTCACCAGACATAAAAAACAAAACAACAGACACGGACGAAAACAACTTCCCCGGGGGAGGTAATATAAGAGCTTGCCGACGCAATATACATATATACATATAAATGTTTGTATGTGGGTGTGTATTTGAGACATGGGGGCGTTAATGACAGTTTACTCTATTTTTACCTCTGCCCAATTGTGTCTTAACAACAACCTTTTATCTGTGAGACATCATATTAACCCCAGTTCTATAATATTATAGTTTTATTCAAAAACATTGTTGTCGGAGGCAGCGGTTCTACGGCGAATTCCTGTCATAATTTGAGGAGTTGGGCGTGGTAAAAAATCGTTACTCCGCTTTTAATTTTGCCGATACACGTCTCTCTACTACATAGCTCTTTCTCCCTGTTGCTCGAAACCGCTCACTGGGGCTGTGATTTTACGTACACACTGAAACCCGAATGTAACAGGTCGCATGTCGAAATTATGGGTATACCGTTAGTATATATAATGTTTGTTTTTTATGGCATATTTTGACACGGGGGCGGTGATGAAAGTTAACTATATTTGCCTCTGCTCGAGTTTCTTTATAAAAATGTTTTACCTGGGATACGTCATATTACCCCGTTTGTATTATATTGTGGTTTTATTGCATACAAAACATTAATTTTGGTCGGAGGCGGTGGTTCCATAGCGAAAGCATGTAAAACGTCCCTTTGTATACTTGGTGGAAACGTAAAGGCCTGCTATTGATGCTTTCAACAATTATTCTGACACAAATTGTATGCTGAATATAAATTCATTTGAGAGTGGAGGACTGTTTTCTCCTGATTTCAAATGAAAATACAAACGAAACATTTCTTAATTCTATATTCATACGTGAAAAACCCAAAAGGTATTTAAATTTGATCTATTTTACGGCGATATATATATATATATATATATATATATATATATATATATATATATATATATATATATATATATATATATATAGCTGCTATTCATCGGACTGTTTCGTGTCCGAAAGATTGAAGTATACAAGAGACAAGCCAAAAAATACTGAAATTATGCATTGTGCTTTGGCATAAATACATTTAAGTTTATAACATTTAATCATATGAGAGAGAGTGTGTGTGTGTGTGTGTGTGTGTGTGTGTGTGTGGTGGCGTAAATGTAAGGCGCTAGACTCGACCGTGACTTGCATGTGGTTCGCGTCCCGAACTGATGGCTTAATTTCCACGCAAAGAATCCTTTAGTCAAAGTCTTTACCAGGCACAGGGGTGGGCTCTCTCCACCCGGGAGTGATTGGGTACTGGCCAATCATGGGCGACAGGCAAATGTAGAACAAATAACATTTTTAACATGTGTGGCTGCTTGGTTGTATATATCCTCCCCAGGGAGCCGAGAGAAAAAAGAATGAACAGGCCTGAAGACCAAGAAGGCAAAGATTAAACTAAGTCGGATGAGACTGACATCCTCCGTGATATCAGACTGTAAGCTCAGCTACTTCATAGTATATCCCATGCATGTATATATGGTCCATGCTCCTGTATTTGCCATTTTTCACGCTTTGAAATCTATATTTAACATTCGTTTTGAAGCGGAGATATAGTTTAATTAACTATAGGAGGATTAATTGCGCCACTTGCTGCATAAATATGAAGTCATGTACCCGTACATATAGACCATTTACATTGATGGCTCGTGCTCCATATTTACATTCGCACGTGTAAAGACATCAAAGAGCCTTTCTTCACAGAAGTATAAGAGTTTTATTTCATGTATACCACATACAATATATCACATTCCAGTGAATCAAATATGCATGATAAAAAATTGAATGACACTTCAAACTTAACATGACGGTTTTCTTTCAATAGCCTGCCCACGTTCACTCCGTGCGTGTGGCCAGTGACTAAACAGCTGGGAATTACTAGTGCTGACAGCAGACCTTTAGAGTAGGGGCCGTTAATGCATGTATATTGGTTCATTTAGACGTCATTAATGTATTAATAGGAGGCTTGTGGTTATAAGTATACGTGGGGTACTGATTAACAGGTAACGACTCTCAAGTATTGTATTTCATATATGAATATAGTTTTATTGTTGCCTCGTATGAAAATGAGTCATACACGAAACTGCAAGTTTGTCATGATATAAAATTCACACTCAAGAAAACATATATGCTAAATTATTTACATGTGAATATATATATATATATATATATATATATATATATATATATATATATATATTGAACTCGCTTAAGTGTCGAATACCCCGCTTCTGTCGAAGTTACAGACTCGATATTACGGACAACTCTAGTTAAATTATTACCAAATAAAACCCGCTTGTGTCGAACCTCGGATGTGTCGAAGTTTATGAGGGTCCCTCCGACTTCGACACAACGAGGTATCACTGTATACATATATATATATATATATATATATATATATATATATATATATATATATATATTATATATACACATATAAACTTGGGCAGAAGATGAGCAGATTTAATGAAGATCTCAAGATTTGTCTTTGTTTGTGTGTTTGTATGTGTGTGTGTGAGAGAGAGAGAGAGAGAGACGCCCACATCCACACCCATGCACACAAGTATAGCATTGTTTATCTTAGTAATGCCGGACCGCAACCCCCACTCCTTACACACACACACACACCTGCACTATCATTCAATCCGCGGTATGCTGCAAGACTAAGTATAACTTTCACGCTGCGTCAGAGCAACACATCAATTTTTGTGTTCACGTGGCATGTACACGTGTGTGATTTTCCATGGTGATTAGGGAAGGTGAATGTGTCGTATATAGTGCTGACACAAGAAACACGCTTGCGTCATACACATGGAATCCTCACGTGGCTGACTGATGACACGAGGTTGTTACGACGTTGAATCCATATAATGTATATGAAGGCGGCAGGGTCAGATTTTCTAACTGAAATGAGGCAATCCTTCATAAATTGAAGATTTAAGCGTGGTCCAAAAAAAAAAACTTTTTTTCCGCTCTACACTTTGCCGATATTGTCCCCTTGTGTTTTAAAATATGCAAAGGCGCATGCAGGATATAGACCATCAAGTCAAAACAATCGGCCTGGATCCGCCCATTTGTCAGAATCCACACAGGTTGTGTAATGCGCCTGGGGTTTTCCGGTTGTCTCGCCATTCCACACACTTTCCAGGAAATTAGTTCCATAGTCCTTTCTTCTTCTGTCAGCAGACATATAAAATAAAATATCAGACACTGTTGAAAGGAAGAAATCACCCTGGCCACATGTCAATATACACATCAAGTATCAGTGTTGCATTTTAGAGTTCAAAACTGTAATAAAGATATTCTGTACTGTTATTTCCCGTTTAATGATCCACTACCTACAGACAATTGTTGTATGTTGCGACAAATCATTTCAAGTCTATATATATATTATATTTCAATGATATAATTACTTGAAATTCATTCAAATACTTTATTAAAAAAAACAAATAATCATAAGTCATAAAAAACCTCGCAAAGTGCAGAAAATTTATTCACTTATACCAAAATGAGATTGATGCTGTCATGAATTATTGTATGCTTTTAACTCTTCGGATATTGTAGGCCTAATTAAACAAAGAAGTAACGTTATAAATGCATGCCTTGCTTGCTGCAGCACTATGCATATCACAGCGCTCTATGAGGTGTAGCTGCTGTCGTATGCGATAACAAGAGGTTGAATCACTGAAGTGACAAGGTATTTACTAGTATATGCCATGAGAATTGAATAACACTCACCAAATAAGTATTTTCCATGTTGAGTTTAAGCTAATCATGAATCGTGCTTACATGAAGAAATAAATAACCACATAATCTGTGTATTCTGCAGTGTAATAATTTTTCTAGTTGCAATTTATTCTTTTCTGTGCACTTCAAAATGAAATATACATTCTGGATGTTAGAGCGATCTTTTGATTTACATTATAGAAAAGAGATGACTGCTCTTTAATGTGTGGCGAAGGATTCCTTGCTAATATATTTATCCATATAACCCTTTTGTTGTCAACTAAAAGCCTATATCAAGGAAATTTGACTTGATATGTTTCTATATGTTGCGAAGTTTTGTAATGTTTGTACGCTCTCCTCACTGTCCACTTTCGTGTCACCCCCCCCCCCCCCCCCCCGTCCACTTTCGTGTCACCCCCCCCCCCCCCCCCCCGGATTGAAGGCTGCCATTTGGCGTATACACACTAAAACCCGAATGTCACAGGTCGCATGTCGAAATTATGGGTATCCCGCTAGTGCTTAATATGTGTAATGGCCTATTATTATACGGGGGCGGTGATGAAAGTTAACTATATTTATCTCTGCTCGAATTTCTTTACAAACAATGTTTTTAAATGGGGAACGTCATATAATCCCATTTGTATAATATTGTGGTTTTATTGTAAAACATTTCGGCTGGAGGCGGCGGTTCCTCGGCGAATGCATGTAAAACGTCCCTTTATACTTGATGAAGACATGGCGGCCTGTTATTGATGCTTTCAACTATCATTCTAACACAGACTATTTTTATATATGCTGAATATATATTTGATATGAAATTTGAGGACTGTGGTCTCCTGATTTCAAATGAAAATAAAAACGACACATTTTTTTAAAATTATATATTCATACGGGCAAAATTGAAAAAGGTATTAAGACATGATTTCATTGTATACGACTATATGTATGCATGCTTTTATATATATAGAAGCCTTATTGTGTTAAATTCGTAAATTTAAAGCTTACTTTAACAAGTAGATACAAAGATAAAATTTTTAACGAAATAGTTCAAACTGTTTTTTGTCGAACCACAATATATATGTATAACATACATAGGTCCGTTTCGTGACCCAATATTGGTTTATTTCATTTCTGGGTCTGGTAAATGTAGGTACATAATTATGTATGAAATATTATGACTTTAGATATTACATAATCTAATTTATATCTCAATATATCCAGTTTTCCTATATTTTCTCTGATTACGGTATGGTATTACTGATAAACGTATTGTGACTATAATTATGTGAACAAAATCCTATATTAAGCAAAGACACAATTGCATTTATGAGAGAGAGAGAGAGAGAGAGAGAGAGAGAGAGAGAGGTTATACATATTTTAATCCTGTGGATAGCTATATATAATGAATATCGGAATCAGTGCGCATGTATGGAGGGATTGGTGTTCCGAACTTTGACACACGTGGATGTGCCTGTGGGGAATATACATCCAAACAGATACACGTCATTTAACTTATATGCATTGGTTATATTCAGGTTCTGTAAGAGTGTAGTTGCGGGGACATAAATTTACCTAATTGATTTGAACTCACCCACGTTGAACATATAAGCCTCATTGTTAAAATCGTTATTTAAAGCTCACTTTAACAAGTAGATACAAAGATACTTTTTAACGAAATAGTTCAAACTGGTTTTTGTCGAACCATGCACAATTGAATCAATCATATATATTATACATATATATAATCATTTTATATTATGTAGTTATTATATGTATATATAAAAATTATGTGTTTATGTGTGTAAGGGTGTGTGGTATACAAGTACATTCAAAAATAAATGTATGATATGTGTTTGCGTGTGTGATATATATATATATATATATATACATTATATATATATATATATATATATATATATATATATATATACGATATCATTATTTTATACATCCGTGTGTTATGATTGTGTATCTTTTGCGCATTACCATTATATCGGCATAGGTCTCGTAGGAATTATCTATAAAAAATCCCAGGGTATTAATAATAAACCGCATCATTATCTTATATGTGTGTAAATGAATTAACCTACCAATTATCATAAATAACTAAGCGTAGGTGGACCTCGGAATATGAAGTAGACAATATACATGCCCTCACACTCTAATCAGCATTTCAGCCGGTGATTAATCCCGCAGTTTGAGTGGCACGATTTTCGTGATGAGTTCAATGGCACATACAGCCACCTTTGTATCTTTGATTGTATATATTCTCCGCGTGTACGCCTCACGGTACACCGTGACCTGTCTCATGCACAGAGGCCCACAGAGAGCTTGTTGACTAGCGACACCAGACGTCCACGTGTACGGTGTTAGTCATCACGGCCAGGTGAGGATTGCACGCTGGTGACGAAAGTGCAAGAGCCTTTGTCAGCACATTAATTCACAATCCCGATCATTTTTTAATTGACATCGGAGATTAGACGCGTTATAGAAAATGAATCAGCACGGTAAAGTACAAACACGCGACAAGTAATTATCGAATGATCATGCATATATACTAAAAGGCTTTACCCGCAGGGGCGGATCTAGCATTTTGGGAAGGGGAGGGTCCAGCCCAGGAAGACTAAAAAAAAACTAAAAGAGGTCCTCTGGTCCGGAAAAGAAGGTGTATTTGGTATGAAACCCTTAAAAATATATTGTTTTGCTTTAAAAAAATGGGGGGGGGGGGGGGGGGGGGGGGGGGAATGGGATCCTTGCTCTTAATCAGCCACTGCCCGGGCAAAGACCATGTGACAAAATGTGAATGGGTGCGTGATGTTGTGTATCGGGTTCTTATATAGCCACCTAAATATGGGCATAAAGAAATCTCTCTCTCTCTCTCTCTCTCTCTCTCTCTCTCTCTCTCTCTCTCTGTACGTATATATATTTGTTAGTGATATATATATATAATTAATATATAATATATATATGTATATATATATGGTTAACCTTGTTGATTTCATTGATTGTATACCTTTCTATTCATTGTAAAAAAATACCATTTTGACATTTTTAATAATTATACTTTTGCTATTGGAAAATATAGATATATAGAAAATTTAGAAATAAAGAAACCTGTATTTTCATACATGAACATACTCTATGGCACAATCATGTATATAACTATATTTACCAGGTCCATGCAATGATGATCTTAAGGAGTACTGAAGAGAATTTAAATAACAACAGCTCTACTGATAAACAATATATTCTCATATCATTTTTATACTATATACTTTGGGAAACGCACCAAACCCAAGTATAAAACACTGTCATAACGTGTAATGTTTGTTTATACGTTTCCCTGGTTTTTATGCATACAAACGAAAAAATCTAGTTTTCATCTAGTTGAACAGTTGTGACAAGATGTACTTGCACATAAAACTTGGAACAGCTATAAACCCGGGCAGGGGTATAGTGAGTAAAAATATCATTTGCATCCATGAGAAAACGCTGTTTTAATTTGTCTTAATATAATTATATTTTGATATGTTCATGAGTTTATAAAGTAAAATTATTTTGGAAAAAATAGTTTCTTTTTACTTTTCATCTTTAGATAAGGGGAAATGTAGCATGACATATAGCTCGGGAGCAGCCGCCTTCGACCAGTATGAAATGCATGGAATGTAACATATATCTTAGGCTAAACAGTTGTGACATGATGTATACTTGCAGGTAAAAATAGAACAGAAACCCAAATTAAGGGGATTTAGGCAGTAACACTGATGCATATGACATGCCTTAGGGACATTTCCTATATTTCGAAAGTGGATTATTGCTATACAGTGTTATTATATAGGCTGTTTACACCACTATCCGTGAAACAGGTTATACACAGATATATGTCCTATAGAAATCCCTGTAGAACCTATTTTTATATTAGACACGATATTATGTTTAGATATTTTCACATCTCAGTTAAAACGGGCCTTCTTGGTATTAAGTTATTTTAAGGACTCAGCACTTTTGTGCAAGCTAGGATAGTCCTGCATGGATAAACATTGTGCTATATGCGTCATTAGCTTCTATTCCACAGGACTGCACGCTAATGATGCAAGTTCGGTGGACTGTGTCAGCACCACGTCACAACCACGTTCGTTCATGCATGAATCACTAAGGAAAATCACACGTGCACGTTATCTGTATGTATGTATGCCACGTATATATATATAGCGTACAAAAATAGTCGATGACGCAGACGCTGCATGTTGAATGGCCTCAGGCTCAGAATATAGCCATTGTGAATGAAGTTATGACACACAATGTCTTATCTGTCTGCACGAAACTACAATATTTACATAATATTCGTGTATGTGTCTCTGGTGTATGGTTCGCGAAGTATAAATATTACAATATATAAAGAAAAAGGAAAAGAAAAACACACAGAAAAAAAGACGTTTTCGAGTGTGGTTTTCGTTCTCTCTCTCTCTCTCTCTCTCTCTCTCTCTCTCTCTCTCTCTCTCATATATATATACATATATATATATATATTTATATATATATATATATTACAATGTAGATTTACTTAACTTATCACATTAAAGTGTCTAATATTTACACCAGTTTAGCAGCTTAAGAAAAGAAAACATAGTTTTAAACACAGTATTAGACCAAACTGTAATATATATTTGATGTACATATACATGGATACCTTGGTTGCTTTCCGTAAAACATTTATTTTAATGTTTGGCGGCCAAATTTAGGCAAAATATTTTGTGTTTGCTCCATCGTTTCACAAATACAAAAATAGCATAAAGCCTTTCCTGTATTAAAATATATATTATATATAAGACATACCTGATGCCTATAATCTCTTGCTAAAGATTCGCCGCAATAAACGTTCATGCTACGAAACAGATGCTATATATGTCGGGATTCGTTAAATTAATGAGGACGTACTCAGGGTACCTCTTGTTCGCCTAAATGTATACATGGCAACAGTTACACGTTCGGAAGCAAGGGATTTCCTATTTTCCGTATTAATTTGATACCATTAGTTCATGTTTCATATATATTTCTTCATGATTCAATCAGAAAAATTGAATTTTCTCCCAATATATGCCTTTTTGCCTCCTGGTCCAACAAAACACCCCCTCCGTTACTCCATAAATAAATGGATACGCCTCTGTTATATCTTATAAATACCCAACATCATCGCTTTACCCACCTACACTCCAGGAACATGAAGAAATCTTATACTTCGATATAGGTGTTGTGATTTCAGGATTTGTCTGGCTATTAATATGAACTAGGCAACCACGTATTTACTTTCACTTGTATTTAAGAAACCATTTAGACTCCTTGTTTTTAGTGCACAAGTGTCTTTCGCTAGTTTGAAAAAATTTAAAGATATATTTATACGAAAGGCTTTTTCGTTCATAACCTGCGTGGGATGATGTGTATTAGCCCGGGTTGGCTATAAGAGAACTCAATGGTTGCTTTGGCGTATCTTAATTTAAATCACACAAATATACATACATGAACAAATATATATATATATATATATATATATATATATATATATATATATATATATATATATATAATTTATTTATTTATTATCTCATAAGTGGTTTGATTTATCTATATGTTTGATGAACTATATGTTAAATATTTGTATATGTTTGATGTATGTATATAGGTTTGATGTATGTATATCTGTTTAATATACGTATATATGTTTGATGCATGTATATATATGTTTGATGTATGTTTATATGTTTGATGTATTTATATTTAGCCCATCGATAAAATGTTCAGAAGACATATACAAGAAATACAACATAAAATACCTTCACTTATTTCAGAAACCCTGTTTGCCGATTGATTCTTTATTGATTTTTTTATATATTTGCCGATTTTGACAACTCCTCAAAATGATTAACAATATGCATGTACTTTAAACGGCAACCTTACGATATACACAGAAGATTCATAGACGTTACACTATGACTGGAGTTGACAATCCACAAATTCACGTACACAGAACTATTGAATGGGACTTAGTGGGTCCGTGACAAAGATTGTGTAAAATCGGCAACTTTATCCGAATCCCCATCTGAATTTAATCTAGCATATATGTCCCGCCCTCCACAGATGTTCGTGGAAAACAGTTCAGGGTTATATGCGCAATCATGTAAACAAGCAAATAATAAACAACCCAAAAATTAACAAACCAAGAGCAGTTGTAAACATAACTTTAATGGCGGAGATAACAAGTTTAAAACCTTCACTTGCATATGATTTGTCAGCCGCGTTATCACTGCACGCATACGGCGAAAGTGTTAGTGCCAGCGTCAGCCCTACGTCACAATATTATACACTACTAAATGTAAAAGCATGTACTCGGTAATTAACTCGCGCAGTTCACCTGTCTACATACCGCACATACCTGAAAAATATGGACCGGGACACAACGTACGTCACGGGCAACACATACATGTGCAGTTAGTACCTGTCTACATACCAGGCATATATACTGTAAAAATATAGGAGCCATATCGTCATGGATATACAATGTTACGGATAAGAAAGGAAGCCGGGTTTCTCTTCTTATTTTGGCATATATATACATATATATATATATATATATATATATATATATAATATACTCATATATGTATATATATATATTCATTAATATCTTATATTATATATAATACATCTTATTCATTTACATGTTTATTATGAATACCATACAGGAAGTTCTCATTTGTACCTTATAACCAGAAATCTGCATTCTAAGGAATGAAGGCATCCGCTATGTGGGAGGTCTCTATTGTGGGATGCTCAAAAACCGTGTTTCATCGGAGCCAGGTCCATTCGTACATAAGTTACTGTACATTTGTGAACATTTCTTGATCACGTTCGTGAATTCGGATCATGGCCGGATCCACACCAAAATCTAACCGATTTTTCACTGGCCCATTCCTGAAATTTCTTGAAAAAATCATGAGATTCCATTCATGCCTGCGTGAGTTATGTTGTGAACAAACACACACGGACACACTCACACACATACCCTAGGGTTGAACGCATGCCCTTCTGATGGAGGCAACAACATTTAAGAAAAATGAACAATAATCAGTCACTGTGGGCTTCCGTGTACAATATTACTTTGGAACGATCTCTTTTGTTCCAAATGTATTGCTTGGTTTATGTATACCCAAGTTTATCCGCCGGGTTCAAACCGGGTACTCTCCCCCCCCCCCCTTTTTTTTCTCAGCTGAAGCAACCTTTTTCAAAGGTTTTCCAACCAATTTTGTGGCCTCGATTCCCTTTTCTAGACGTGGGGCCCATATTTTTAAGGTTTTGCTACTAATTCTCCTGGGTTGCCCCCCCCCCGGCCCTTTTCTAAATCCTGGATCAGCCTCTGGTATATATAATTAACTGGAAGCAGCACACAACCAAAGTCCATGGATGTGAGTTAATTATCATCGCTTTAATCTTCATGAAACAGCGTTTGCTGGTTAATCGATATGCTGTGGAAATATGACAAGCATCGCCTTTGCATGTGTGTCAAAATGGCCCTCAGTTATCGACACCCCCGCAGACCACGTGAGACGCGCTGACGTCATCGCGAGCTAATTATAACGTGGTATTCATCAGCTGTCCCGAGGCAGCAGTATTATTCCCCGTTTCTTCTAATTTTCAAAGAGCAAGACCAAGGATTTCTCGGGTCGATTACTTTAACTAATCACTTTGTTCACTGACATTTACTGTACCGTAGATTTCGTTCGCTCCTTACACACCAATTATTATCAGTTGAAGATTTGAGAGGAAAAACACTACAAATAACCCCAAATGCAAGCGCAACATATTTTATCCGGTTCACCTGTTAAATTTAATCCTCTTTGATCTCTACCCGCACATAAATAAATCAATCAGGGGCTTCAATACGGGGGTAGGGGGTGGGGGGTGGGGTGGGATATATTTTCTCCCACTTTTTAGCGAAGGAGGGATGGTCAATGTCATCCCCACCCCCTCTGATATAGATAAAATTATATTAATAAATTGGAAATGAAATATATTAAAAATTAGAATGATAGACTTCCATTTCTGAATTTACTTTGGATTAGTATGTATCTAAATCTGGATTAGAAGTAAAATATCCTTGCAACATACCTTATTTTAAAAACCTTGTACTTAATTGGTATATATTTCAAATGTATCGTATAATATACATATATATATTTATATATTTATATGTTTATAAAAAAAAGTGTTCCCAAATTTGATTACCCTCCCGCGCATGCGAATACTTCCCACGCACTCCCACCCCTGGTGATTAATTAACGAAACTGAAACCAATAATGAATATAAAACCAATATATAGATCCTTAAGTAAATATAGTTTTTTTCGCAGTTTTGAGATCTTGTGTTTAAAAACAGATACAGATGTATATTGTCGTTGTTCAACCAAGCCCGACTGATAGAAGGCGGCCGTGATGAAGGAACAAAGCATAAGATAGCTCTGTCTTCATATAAAGAATCGTGCCAATCTGTCTATATACTGGTGGCTGGGATACTCAGGCCCTCATCCCGGAGTGGGCGTGGTTGCTGCTGCTCTGTTAGCTCATCCGACTTCTCGTCTTACCCTCGGTATCGGGTGTTCTGGAGCTAACCTGGGAAAGGCGTCTTTGAGAAGTTTGGGTGAAGTTTTGGAAGACTTAGGGTGGCATCTACATGCAAATATGTTATACTAAACGCAAAGACTTCGCTTCTGTTTACAATATTTGGAACTCAAAAATATGAAAACTAACTTCTCTGATCTTTTATCGTGGGTGAGGGAGCAGATGCGGGCCCCGGTTTGCTAGAGTCAACGTGATCGGCTCGAACCCTGATTCCACTTCATCGTTTGTTAGTTCGACTGATAAATGAATTCAAATGACGAGTTACGTGTGAAACGTGATATTAATTGGGTTTAGTATATTCTGGACCCGCTAACTGAACAGCTCCCTTAACTGCACTGAGAAATGAAGTAAAATGCTTGAGGTGAGCGAGGTCACCCGGAGAGCAGCCACGCTAGCCACCAACAAGGACTCGCTAAAGGGGGGGGGGGGGGGGACGTCATGGTCATCGCACCCAACTTCAATGATGCCGACGACTTTACCATGACGCATGCAGTTAATAACTATAACCCATATCTGTTTTTTTTTTTTTTTTGCTTTGAAAATTTTTATTAGTTAAATTTCAAGGGAAACAATAATAGTGTAGAGTAGAGGATTAACTTACACCTTACTTAAGAAACAGGACTCTTTAAAAATATGAGAAATCAGTCTACACTTTACAACATATCAGACCCATTTATGGCGGTCAAGGTCATTGGTCACATGCAAAAACAGCCTCAGTTGATAGCTTCTGATTGGATGATGTCATGTAAACACTCTAAAAAATATAACAAGCTAAAACAAAGATGGCTACTCAGGCAGGGACACATCATATCTACCAGATCATTGTGAAGAGACAAAAATATTTTGAAACATTAACTGGGGATTTATAATAAAATTCTTTATTGCCATATTAGCTTGTCACCTCCATATATAGTTTTCTAAGAAATGATTGAAAATTATAAACTTTTAAGAAAATTATCTGCAAAAAAACAGGTGGACAGCAGGTGGTGCGAAGGACTATAACAGCAAACACTGTGCTCTATTTATACATTCTAAATATTCTTTAGGCAACAGAAAGTAGATGGTATAAGAACCATCTACATTTTGCGAGGCTTATATGCGCACCATGCATGAAGACGATATGGCCTGGATAATGATGTCATTATGGAACTTCATGATGTCATAATGAAACTTTCTGCTGTAATGAGAACGCCTTTCCGACAAGATATCAAATTAATCATAAAATACATAACATGTTATTAAGGTTAACTATCAAACTGTGTTAGCATGATAATTTTTACCCAGAAATAATAAAATGAAGAAAAAAAGTGAACAATATCTTGTATGACCCTGCAACCCCGTAATTAAAGCCAGACACATACAAACCGTTCACTCTAAATAATTTTAGGCTTAGACACGTCTCATACAAAGACACATAGCCTGTGACACTTTTAAGACGCGTCTAGTGTCTTTGGACAAGAGGTGTCCAGCGTCTTTGGACGGGACGTGTCTAGCGTCTTTGTGGGAGCTCTCTGTGGCGCCTTTAGTAAGACATGTCTCTAGTGTCTTTAGGGAGGTGTCTTTACAGAAGGCGTCTAGCGTCTTTAGCAGGAAGCGCATAGGGTCTTTCTGGAAGGCGTCTTCAACGGAAGGCATTTCGCGACTTCATGCCGGGTGTCTACAGACTCATCGTCCGAATTGTCCATGCAGCAGCTTGGAGAGCATATGATCAGTATGCATTACACAATAAAAATCCTGAATGTCTCTCTGGTGACCACAACTTCAGTGCCATTAATATTCAACATACATATATCCATCACATACACGGTAATATAAAACTTAAAAAAGAGTTTTTTTTTTAAATGTAATTTTAATCTCACAAAACAAGAGACCCATACAGGTGTCTTATAAACTGTTCAATACTGCTGACTATAATGAATGACAATACAAGATAACAAAGATTTTCCAGGATTACTTGAGAAATTACAAAAAAAAACCAAACTAGTAACAAGTGACCCTTGAGTCATGACGCTCAGCTGACTGACATGTTGACAATGTCCTTGCACAGGCGAATAATTAAGATTATGAGGGTGCCATTTTCATTCATGAATATTAGCTAAAGTTCATTAAGACCCATAAGCACATCTTATTTGATAACAATCCATCCAGCCATTCCTGAGAAATATGTCAATTTGATATGGGTAACAGAGACCAAATTTCAGGATTCAAAGGGGACTTTTCATGGATCACCCTGAATGTCAAGTTAGAAGATTACAGATCCAGTGGTTTGTGCCCTGGTAACGGAAGACTGCATCTTTAATTTAAAGGTCTTATAAATAGAGAAAAAAAATCGGAAAAAATAAAAAAAAAATACAGGTGGCGCCACCAGTCTGCAGAAACATATGACACATTCCATGATCAATATCCATGCAAAGAATCATGGTGATCAATGCATTAGTTGTTTAGATACTTGAGCTTTTGTATCAAATTTTACATTATTCTGAGGGGGTACTTCGGAGCCCCACAACTGAGAAGTCATGTGTAACAGAGACCTGATTTTTGGTTTCCAAGGAGATTTTTCATGGACCTCCCTAGATCTGAAATTAAAAGATTCCAGAACCAGCGATTACGATTTGTGCCTGGTTAACGGACGGACAGACAGACAGACAGACGGACGCCGGACAAAGAGTGATCACTATAGCTCAGATGACTTTAAGTCAGCTGAGCTAAAAATTGTATGTTAACATTTCCTGATTATATGTAGGGATAAACAATGGTATTCAACTCAAATCTGTATGTTAACTGTTTGTTGAGGCCAACATTAAATTCAAACCCAATCTATAGCCATCTTTTTAGTTACTGCAAGCGTTATAAGTATACAAAATGTGTTCATCCTTAACTAATCCTGGTATTTAACTGATATGTCGAGGCCAATATATAATTCAAACACTTTCAGGCCACTTCATTGTGTTACTATTAGCTTGATATAAACAGTATATGCATTAGGCTTTTGACAGATATTTATATCATATTATTTCTCAGAGCACAGTTACAATATAGTTTATTTACAAAAACCAGTTCAGTAATCTAGACACCAAGAATTTGGACTGTCTGCATGTGAAGTTTGGACTCTCTGGGTCTAGCTATTGCGATTTGTGCCCTTCAGTTAACGGATGGACAGAGTGAAGGACAGACAGATGACAGAGGACAAAGACCCATTGCTATAGCTCAGAAGACTCAGTCATCTGAGCTAAAATGTAACTTTGCATCATGACTTAGCCATGATGAATTATTATTTATCAAATTTTCCGGTGCCTTCTAAGCTCAATGCAAACTTTCTAAATTTATTGCCATAACCCTTAAAATCTACCTTGTCCTCTAGAACATAATGTTGCAAGATACCTAATAACTGGGAGTAAATGCGAGGGTAATTTAAGTCAGAAATGTAATAAAACATAATAAGGGAGTGAAGTGTCTGGATGACTGAACTGGTCTTTGTAAAAATAGAGATTCCATCGGCTAGCAGGGCGGCCTCCATCAGATTGTTTGAGTCATCCACAAACAGGACTGCTCTTGGAGCAGATCCAGGGCTTGAAACCAGATGTCTGTCAATGTCACTTTCTGCGATTCCCTGTAATGAAAAAAGGGCAAATCTGAAGTTTAACCATATGGTTTAACCATTATCTGACCAAGTTTGTGGTAGAGATCGCTGGTAATCATTCAACATTTTATTTTACAGAAATACTAATGTACATATTGATTCTGAGAATAAAAGTCTACTGACTTCACCTCCCAATAAAAGTTTCCCATTTTTCCTAAAGTACACATTGGAATACTCAATATATGTTACAGAACTTCTAGGTTCTGGGACTAACAGGCAAATATTTTCCTAATACATACTCACATGGCAAGGGGACGATGACACTTATGTTTAAATTGCAAAGATTAATTTCTCAAAGGAACGAAGTCACAGAGACCTAGTTTTTGGCTTGGTAGGAGATCCTTGGGACATCTAACATTATGCCGAATTTGGATTCGTAGGTCTAATGGTTTCAAAACGTGCCAGTCTAACGGACGGACGGACAACCGACGGACAATGGACCATGACTAAAGCTCTGTTGACTTATAGTCAGCTGAGCTAAAAAAATGACTTTCTAGATATTAGTGAAAGACATAAGATGTACCAGTTTCAAAAGGATTCATGCAAAACTGTGGCTTGTAGATTCCTATATGTAAGAAGCAAGCACCAGCAAGCAGGCGAAATTGAGGACAACTGACAATTAGACAGACGCACTGACAAGGGGACACAAGGTTGAGAGCAGATGACTTAACCAGAATATGGAGAAGAGGCATATATATGATCATAATCATATATATAATCATAGCAGTTATATGATTTGTGCCTTGTAACAGATGACCACATATTTGAAGGTCTCAAAAATAGAGAAAAGAAATGCGTAAAAATCGAAAAGATACAGGTGGTGCAACCAGTCTGCAGAACCTGATGAAACACTCCATGATCAATAAGCAAGCAAAGAATCATGGTGATCAATGCATATATTAGTTGTCCGGATAGTTGAGCTGTGGTATCAAATTTTCATTATTCTGCGGGGTACTTCGGTGCCCATTGCTTGAGGTTATAAGTAACAGAGACCTGATTTCTGGTTTCATGGACCTCTCTGGATTTCAAGTTCAAGATTCTAGGTCCGCTTATTTAAAGTTCTCTTTAAAGAATCTTGCTGATCAATGCTACTGGAGCTTTTGTATCAAATTTTCCATTTTTGTGGGGTGGGGTGGGGGGGGGGGGGTACTTCGGAGCCCCATAGCTCGGAGGTTATGAGTAACACAGACCTGATTTCTGGTTTTTTATAGGCCTACCTGGATGTCAAGTTAGAAGATTCCAGGTCCAGCGGTTACGATTTATGCCTGGTTAACGGAAGGACAGACGGACAGACAGACGGGCGGACAGACGGACAGACGGACGCCCAACAAAGAGTGATCGCTATTGCTCAGATGACTTTCAGTCAGCTGAACTAAAAAAATACTGTATTTCCGTAAATCTGACCTTGAAAATCAAGTTCAAGGTCACCAATTAACATTTTTTTTAAACATCAAAGGAAGTCTTATAAATATATATTGCTCAAGCAGATTTTTTTATAACTAATGCCGTTAGTATTGAAAGTTAATAATAATAATAAAAATGATAATAATAATAAAAAAAAAAATAATAATAATAATAATAATTGCAGTAGTGCCATTTAATGCGAGTATTCAAACAATTTCAAATATATATACTTATATATATATATATATATATATATATATATACTTATATATATATATATATATATATATATATATATATATATATATATATATATGCAAAGTGACATTTTACTTTTGACATTTCACCGAAGATGTATCAACTATAGCCTATTAGCAGTGACAGGAGAGAGCATATCGTCACATGCACTAACTGCATTTACGCGGCAATATCCAGGACCCTGCACATACACATGAACACATTATCTTGACTGGGAGACGCGCTGACCGAGTTTGTTACACTTTGCCCAAACCAATCAACTCTCAAGAGTTACGCGCTGGTGCGGGGTAAATGTAACACTTTTTAGCACTGGTTACGAGCCAATGTTTATCAACAAATAGAGTAAAGGATAATATCTAGACTGCGTTTTTTGACTTGCTGAAACTCATTTGTCAATGTGGACTCAATAATAGTATAAATACAATAATATATGGCAGAGTCAAATTGGGCCAGCCATGTCCTATCCGTGGGTCGTTTCTAATCGTCTTGTGATTTTATTACGAAGAGATAACTTTTATACGTGTTATAAACACTTGGCTCGACCGTATTAAAGCATATTTATGATAACGGGCCAATGAAATAATTGGGGGGGGCAGAGCCCCCCCCCCCCACAGAATGATGTTTATAAAAACATCAATTATTTTTTTAGTATTTCCACTCTCATATATATATATATATAAATATATATATATATATATATATATATATATATATATATCCTTCTTCTCAGTACTTGGAGTACCATATATTATATATATATATTTATATAATACACATATATATGTATATATACGGTACATATACACGGTACATATATATGTATACATAAAATATATATATATATATATATATATATTTATATATATATATATATATATATACACATATATTAGTCTTCTATTGCCCCCCCCCCCCCCATGAAAATTTGGTTTCGCCTCCAATGCATATGACCCGTGTCCCTGACTCCTTGTCTCGTTGAGCTGAGCCATTGAACACATTCTTGCATACTGTACATCCTTTTAATACATTTTACAAATGAAAGTAAGGCCAACAGCTCTTAAGTTATTATATTTATAGACAGTAGGCCCATGGTTGACCGACTAGGAAAACCGATCTGCCTTGCATATAGGCTGCCATCCCCATCCTCGTCCCCCCCCCCCCCCCCCCCCAACGCAATTCATGTACACATAATCCATTGCACTTGTAAATTACATATGCATAAATATGGGTCTATAGTTTCATGCAGTCTTATTTCATGCAGTCAAATGTTAAGGATACTCTCCGAGTATAAATTATTTCTTTGTATACATGTACATATGTTTCATTTTCAATATTTCATGATCAGTACTGACTGACTTTTGAACAATCAATAAAGACAATATGGCCGGTCTGGAGTGACCGGTTTACATGCACATAAAAATATGGATACTGTAGAACAGATTTGATAAAAATTGTATTCATCTATGCTTCAAATAAGGCGATTGACCGTTTTACTTTCTAAAGAATATATATAAAAAAATAACAAATAGGCCTACTTACGTCACTTCTCTTAGGATAAAACTATGTCAGCGTTCTGGTATGGTCTACTGCCTCCTTGCTGCACGACCTGGCGGGGCATGGTAATGCGCAGACGAATCAGGATTTGATGCTGACATCACGTGGATTAAAAGGGCGCGAAGCAGACAACTTATAGACGCTGGTGTCTTAAATTTAGCCTGCTTCTCATGTGTCTTTACGGGACATGCTTCGAAAACACTGGTGTCTTTAATTCGCTCTTCGTGACAACAGACTTCTATATCGTTCGTGAATAGACATAATTAATTACTAATATAGGCCTACATTATTTTACAAATCTTATGTTTCATTTTATGTGAATATTACCTTTAATTATGATCTCGAGTTTTACAGAACTTGGACACTTAAAACAGCTCAATCGTGCATTTAGTCATGAGAGTCCTGCAAAAATAGAGCAAATTTAATATGTTATATTATTCTTAGATTGTGTTTATAGCAAAAGCAAGTAAGAAGCACTGGAGATTAATGTATTTATGAACCATTTCTTAAAGTATAATAGTTAAAGACACCTGTGGAAAAACACCAAGACACATACTGTAAGACACCAAGACACATACTGAAAGAAACCAAGACACATACTGTAAGACATATGTGTCTTTGTTGGCGTCTTACACAAGTCCTCTGAAGACACTTGATGCCCAGTTTAAGTCGTCAGTGTCTTACCTAAAGACACCAAACTAGGTTGAGACATGTCTCGGTTATTTACAGTGTTCGCATGGCCTCTGTGACGTCACCGACGTAATTCTGCAAAGGCTGCACTGTTATATGACGTAAACACTGTTTGAAAAGTAAATATTTTAAATATTTATTCAATTAATTATTTTACAATGAAATACACGTTTGCTCCTTTTGTGTCTGCTGATAAATAATCCCTAATAAAATATATCTGAATTAGCTGCATGGACAGGGCCGATGGGTCGGAAGATAATGTGATAAAAACAACCGTAAATTATACGTTCTGTGCACCAAAATGACGCAAATCTGGTGAGGCGGTGTCAACAACAACATTTATTTATCGCCACATTATTGTAGCAGTGAGACATCAATAAATAATACAGCCAGGGAGAATCGTTGGTCCTGAACGCCTCCGCAATCAAGTGACCTGTCGTTATTCATAGAACCCGGGCATGAATGTGATTCAAGTAATGCCGTAACATATGGCTCGACTCCATTAGTTATAACAGCTATACTCCCACGGGGTCACATCTGTTGCTTGGCTTAACCTGAAATCACCAGCATAGTTAATTGGAAGAGATTACGCGTTACCGACGCAAATCTGTATTTTTCTATGTCTGTTTGACTGTCTCTCACAACAGTATATATATACTGGATGGATTTCCATTACATTTTGTGAAAAGCTATTTATGTTTTTTCCCCCGTATAGCGAGAAAATTTGACGGTGGTGATGTTTTCACCAATGTGTGTCTTTTTATCATT
Organism: Sipunculus nudus; assembly: GCA_026874595.1. NCBI lineage: Eukaryota > Metazoa > Annelida > Sipuncula > Golfingiida > Sipunculidae > Sipunculus > Sipunculus nudus. The sequence goes on along the minus strand of CM049307.1, from coordinate 48,986,344 downwards.
TCTGATAGTTCGTCTTTTACATTATACAGTGAAACCTGTGTTATGAGACCACCAGTGGGACTGACGAAAAATGGTCTTAAATCAAAAGTGGTTTTATAAGATGAGTCAGTTGTAACCGTGAGAATGCTCCCAGTTCTCATAAGGGTTGTCTTAATAGACAGGTGGTCTTATTGTATCCGCCAAAGAAGAGTTTTGCGGGTACTATGTTTTAAGCCCACCGCTGCCGCCACCGCCGCATAAGTTTCCGGAGAACTTCTCCGTAACCACTGGACGGAATTTTATGAAACTCGGAATTATGATCGGGTCATATGTGAACTTTTGCGCCCGAAATTTTGCTTGACCTTTTTTTTTTCTTTGCACAGCGTCCATCTGTGTGTCTTTTTTCACACATTAACCCACATATCTTCGGTCTCGTTTGACCAATTTGGCTGAAATGTTGTACCAGTATGGCTCTTTGATAGCTTTATATAATACACAAAAATTGTGGCACCACTTACAGCCATTTTTGCACAGCGTCCATCTGTTCGTCTGCCTTGGCTTAAAATTACTCATATTTCTGCAGTGGCTGGACTTATCCATCTGAAATTTTACATGGGTATACATCCTGAATAGCTTTCGTGATTTTCAGACAGGTTTCGCCATCTACATTCACGTTCACGCTGCAGACATCCTTGATAATATCTCAGGACTGGTTTGTCGTATCTTCTTGTTATTTTGCATGTGCATATGTCTCACATAGCTCTTATTAAACGCAAAACGAATTTTATATATCTGAAACAACTGCATGGACAGGGCCGATGGTTCGGAAGATAATGTGATGGAAAAAAAAACGTAAAATATATTTTCTCTTCACCAAAATGACGCAAATCTGGTGAGGCGGTGTCAACAACAACATTTATTTATCGCCACATAATTGTAGCAGTGAGACATCAATAAATAATACAGCCAGGGAGAATCATTGGTTCTCAACGCCCCCGCAATCAGTTGACCTGTCGTTATTCATACAGCACCCGACCATGAATGTGATTCCAGTAATGCCGTAACATACGGCCCTACTCCATTAATTATAACAGCTATACTTCCCCATGGCCACATCTGCTGCGTGCATGGCTTAACCTGAAATCACCAGCATAGTTAATTGGAAGAGATTATACGCGTTACCGACGCAAATCTGTATTTTTCTATGTCTGTTTGACTGTATCTCAAAACAGTATATATATACTGGGTGGATATCATTAAATTTTGTGAACAGCTATTTATGTTTTTTTCCCGTATAGCGAGAAACTTTGAAGGCGGTGATGTTTTCATCAATGTGTGTTTTTTTATCATTTCTGTTAGTTTGTCTTTTACAGTGAAACATGAGTTATGAGACCTCCTGTGGGCTTGACCAAAACTGGTCTTAATTCGTAGGTGGTCTTATAAGATAGGTCAGTTATAATCATGAGAATGCTCTCGGTTCACATAAGGGTTATAATAATCGACAGGTGGTGTTATTAGACAGGTGGTCTTTCAGAGAGGTTCTACTTATCTAAAAAAATTACAGATTTGTATTCGATGACATGTTTTGGAGAGTTAGGCTTTGGCGTAAGAAAGAATTAAATACTTGTGAATTTTAACCTTTGCCTGTGTTATGGAGACTCCCGGATGAGTTTAAGCGGCACAACTGGCCCCTTACCGTGTGCTGTGTTTCCGGAGGCGGCCATTGAAATCGTTGTGGATTGCTCTGGAACGTTCTAGCTACGTCAATCCCTGGTGTATAACTAATAAATATAGGATCTGCACCATTGAAGATGCTGTGCTCGTGTTTAGCAAATGGAAATGAAACGATATTAACAAATTCCCGCGCGGTTCACGTGGTTCATGTTTCTATCTACCCTAAAACTGAAATTTTAAATTTTTATTCAATAACAAATTTAAAATGTCTTTTTTTAAAGATATTGTCATGTAGTTAAATATTAGTCCATTAAAAGCGGGTAATTGTTAATAAGATCTTAAAATAGTGTACCTTTTACAAATTTTTAATTCTTTTAGAATTTTATAAAATCACGTAAACATGAATGAAATGTTAGAAAATATGAATACCATCAGTAAGATCATGGTACTGCAGGTTTTAAATAATGTTCACTTTATGGGGTCAAACATTTTTTAATTGATTTTAGGTATAGGGGTTTTAGACAATAATAACATTCCTTAATATATAGATAATACCATTTATTGATGCGAATAATAAGGTTTCAAATAATACTTTGCGGTTTTGTCAGTCTTTGCGAAACCATTTTATCTAAATAATGGTGGAGGGATGCGCCCCCCGGGTACTTCAAAATTTTCAATTGGCATCTACTAAAATCCCGGCATTTTTTGCTGAGTGGTCCTGTCACGTATGCAACACATCACTAAATTTTCTATATGGTTCTGCTGGCCAAAAGTGTATACAACGCAAGTCATAATGCTCGTTAAATCCACACAAAAAAAAACGGAGACGAAAATACATAACAGTGTTTGACGTCAACAGTTTTTAGGGCCATTACATTTTCGATGAAATGAACTGTTGTCGCTCAGAAACGTGTTGCACGATGATGAGAAATATTGTATACCACCTCTTGCCGAAGCACCACACATGACATTGTACTGCAGTGACTGTTACGCTACGACAGTTTTTTTTTCTATATATATGAATCAATTTGAATATTTGCGTCAAAATTCATTTTTTATCCACAGATATACTATTTAATATAATATATTTAATATTTTTAGTAATAGTGGCTTATTTTTAAATATGGTCCTGGATCCAAATATATGTACGTGGTATAATTTACATAATAAATGACGGTTGAGGCACTCAAAACTGTCACGTGACTCCTCTGTGTCCATGCTGCGGAAATGTTCATCGCTCCTCTTGAAGCGCCGGGAACCGTGCCACGTGTGTTCCGAGGTCATTTTCCATATTGCCCGCATTATGCCTACCTTGGCTCGTATAGGACACAAAATTCGGATATGGTTCGGATAAATATTTGCCATTGTAAATTTTCATAATAAAAAATACATAATTGAAATATTAATGTGGAAAGACCTGAATGGGAATTGAGCAATTTTCTCGTAAAAAGGTTTTATTCCCCGAAAGAGCGGAAACAAGGTGGCCCACTACCTCTCCTTAAAAAAGGAGGGGGACTTGTCCCCCTTCCCTCCTCTCCCCCCAAGCCTTTTATGAAATGTCATGGCTGACACCTTTTGTTGTAAGCTTTTACCTTGAGACATAACACAAACCGACATTTCGTTTTCCCTGTTTGGTATATCCGGGATTATATAATCCAAACCCTTAACACTAACCCTAAATAATATAAGATTTTCTGAGCAGATAAAATACAAACATGGGTTTCAGTTTATTTCATATGTTAAGTACACAGGGGTTTATATCACCCTTACCTTAACCTTAAAATCAGTATCTCTAAACAAACCCAATAAAGTTTTCCTTGAACACCTAAAAATTGGCAAGTTGAACCTACGCAATGAAATCTTATAAACCAACGCAATGAAAACCGCTGTAAAATTTAACTCAAAGCATTCGTCGTAAACGCACATACAACAAAAATACATACAAACTATTTAAGTGGCATTAATTCTCTGACATTCAACAGACAGCAGACCACAGACGTTCTTGTCAAAATGAGGGCTTAAGCTAGCATGGCATACTTACGCGTGCGCACGTGATAATTATCGCGTTGGAACGAGATACTATCACGTGGGAAGGATATAATTGTCGCGTGGCCACAAGATACTATCGCATGGGAACGAGATAAAAATAGTTTTCTGTGGGTCCTATACGAGCCACCGTAAAATACCTGAGGTATTTGGCATTTTTTCGCGAAGGGGATGTCGCAGGATCATCTATCAGAAATTACCCCTGTGTATCAAGCGACTGATTTCGCAAGAGTTTCGTACGCTGCGCCATCTATCGTATTTACAGGGGAAAATATTCTTTAAGTGTGAAATAATAAACGGGTAATATCCTATAGTGTATTTAATCAAACATTTATCATAAAGATTTTTTGAGTAAACTGCAAAGTTACATATAGAATTCGCATAGCACAATATAGAGTATAAAGTATACATGTGTATGTTCTGTCGTATCAAAATCTGTACAAGTGCTTAAAATCGTTGATCTCATTACATCGGAGAAGGAAGGGTAAAAGATAGTTAGTTCTATGGATAAACAAGAGAGCGGTCAGCCTCCGCTAGGATCCTATAATCAAACTATATACTCCGTCAACTGGCTCCTGTGGCTCAGGGGTACAGGACTGAAAGCCTAAAGGTCATGAGTTCAAATCTCAGCGGAGGCGGTGAGATTTTCGCGGTCGGCTTCCACCAAGGTTGAGCGCTCTGCAGGCTTAATGGGAAGGATGAGCCCAACAGCCGTATATCACTCACAAACGAGGGCGTCTTTGGATGGTATACATATACATATCTAGATTCAGAATTAGATAATAGAGCATTAAACAATAGAGGCTGTTACCTCCATAAAAAAAAATATTAAAAAAACTATAAACCGTCCCAGCACCCGTGTCCGCATGTTTTACCGGGATAATTTTTCATACACTTCAAACACTTCAAAAAATTTCTGACCCAGTGGTCCAAGAAGCTATTCCGAACAGAGTTGGATCCAAAAGTTATTGTATTTTAAGTAACCGTAATTACAATTACTTTTTCAAGTAATTGTAATTGTAATCGATCACATTTTCTAATCGCGAAAAGTAATTGTAATTGTAATCGATTGCTTTTGAAAAGTAATTGTTTGAACAATTACTTTTCGATTACTCTTTGGTATGTTTGTCTCATATGAATAATTCCATCAAACTGTCAAATTTATTAAGCATACCTGGCTATTAACCAATTTCCCATGGTTGTTCCTCATGTTCTTCAAAGGCACATAGGCATTTTTATAATATGTTATTATCTCAGGCTTTTAGTTAATTTTGACTGAATACAAAAATTTCCCATCAAAGCTATTCCAATGTAAAAACTTCAGGTTACCCCCGCTAATGTGAAATCACTCTCAAGTTATTTCTGGGGGTAGCCTGAACCTAATATCAGGTTAACCTCACACTGTTTATAGAGTACCGTCTTGCTGATTTAAATCGATGATAAATTAATGCTTTTAATCAAAGATTTATTATTCAATAAAGCCCATGAAAGACAAAATCTAAAAGGTTGAACCAGTCTAAAAAATGAAGTCGAATATTGTTAACAATATCATAAAGTGTATTTTTATTGACTCGCACACTTCGTCAAAGAGCATGACAAATTACTTATAAAAAAAGAATATGCAAGGATTCAAACAAATTTTGGATATCAAGAAGACGTTTATGAATTTTATGTAAATAAACATTCAGAAACAACTGTTTTAAAATGTCACTGTTTCTATATCCGTTAAGTGGTAACCATAGCCATATACCCAAGCTATTCTTTATAATAATAATGCTTAACTTGTTTTTTTATGTTTTTGTTTTTTTTTTTGTTTTTTTTTTCCTTTTTTTTACCACCCCTTCATTGGAATGGCCCGGTTTATATCCGTTTAGTGGTAACCAAAAGCCACATACAAACGTTTGGGTCTTTATAATAATGTTTAGTTGATTTATTTTCTTTTTTTTTTTACAACAAACTTCATTGATATACCACAATCTGGATTCGTTTTGTGGCGACTATGAAATGGTTAATTTAATATGACATTACCATTTAACAATGACTCTTTGTACATATTCGTCTGCGATTGATTTAACATTATAGATTGTGCAGATTGTTACCTTTATTAAATGTGCCTCATACCAGTGTCTAACCCAGTGTCACCAGGTGACTGTGGCTTATTGATTGTATTAATATAATTAGTATCAGGTGGATGTTAACGTAGGTCTAAGGAACCAAAAGGTCTTGTTTGGGGTTTAGGGCAGTGCAGTTTTAATTAAGTCAGTAAGAATTGTCTTGTCTAGACCGGTTCCAGTAGCCTTTAATACGGTAGCCTTTAGAGACAGCGCACCCGTAAGGTTGATTTTTTCGTACTTCTGGGGGGTGAAACTCCTGGGTCAGCGTGTTGGATTTAGTGTAGTCTGACTTATATTTGTATCGGACCAGTAGGAAGGTCCGAACGGTCATCTGAGAAACATAATTCAGCTGAAAGCTATATTTCTGTGCGTAGGTCATTGTCTATAAAGGCTTCCACAGGGAACTCTCTATTACGGACTTCAGAGTGGAATCGACCACGGGGAACTCTCTGTAACGGACTTCAGAGTGGATATCAAAATAACGGACTTGTAAACCGTCGATGTGGTTTTAGCGTGGTGAAGTCCGGCACACCAGGACAAATTTATACGCTAAACGTGTTGGATACCGAATATTATTTTGCTGAGACATCTTTCGCGACAGGCATGGGCTGTCTTTTCTCTGTTAAGTGTCGGGTAAATCCTGTCAGGCCAGGGATTGGCTTCGAGGGACACCTTAACGCGTGTACTGTAGAGACCTGGACCGGGCCCCTGTTGCGTGTGTACTACGGTGAATCCAGGAAACCCGATCGTACATGACGAACACGTGATCATCAGCCAAAGGGACCCGGCGAGCTCTCGTAAATTTACAGTGTGTGGACTCTGTGGTACATATAGGTGGGGAACCGGAACCGTTGGTTTCTTCAATTTGAAGCTTGCCTCTGTCGCAAAGTTGCGCGGTACCCGTCAACTTTCTCAGCAGTCTCGCATATTTTCAGCAACTCTTAAAAACTGCCAGCAATCATTCAGCTAACCAGCAATTTTGCATCCAAATGCACAAATTGCTAGCAATTTAGCAACTTTGGAAGCAACTTTGTCATTCGGCAGGGATGACCTCCCGTCTCTCATCCACGTAATTGCTGGCAATTTTTCAACGTTGAAGTTCTCATAATCCTCGTTAGAGGGAGCCCTAGGCAAAAATGAAATGAAGATCCCCCGTCTAGCAATTCCGCAATATGCTGTCAATTTTGGAGTTATCTTAATCCTCCGGTAGAGGGAGCCCCAGGCGGCAATAAGATGAAGGGGCCTGTTTAACAATTATTCAATTTGTGGCAATTAAGCAACTTTGAAGTTCTCTTAGTCCTCCGGTAGAGGGAGCTCAGGCTGCAAACAAATGAAACCCCCGCTTGCAATTCCGCAATTTGCCGGCAATTTAGCAACTTTGTAGTTCTCTGAATACTCCGGTAGAGTGAGCCCCCGGCGGTCATACACCGAGGGGTCCCCATAAAAAAACAGGCGACTAGACCTACGTTACGACAATAGTCTACGACAAGCTACAACAGGTTGACGACTGTCTGACAAGCTACGACAAGCTGCCGACAACCGACGACACAATCGCCGCGACAAAGGACAATCACCTACGACAATCTACGACCACACCTAAGACAAAGTAAGACTACACTGGCGAAAACCTACGACACCAGAATTCATGCTACGTCCACCCGCGACAAGTCTCTATCCTGTGCTTTGTGAGGAGCCGGAGACAAGGATGGGCCCTGTTTCAAGTACACTAGCCCACGACAGGACGTACGACAACCCAGGTCACCTGGCGATACCTGCGACAGGACCTACGACAAACCACGTCACCTGGCGACAGCGTACGACCGCACCTACGCCAGTAGAAGACAGGCTACGCTCATTGGCGTCAAAAAAGCTGTCGCCTGAGAATTTTGTTGAAAATCCAGCGGCGACAGGTAAGAGGCCACGCGTCTTTGGGCGACTTCAGGTACCTACAGGCGACTACAGGCGACCATACAGGGATCTGTCGCGCATGTGCAAACTCGGACCGCGGCATTGTTTTAGTAAACAGACACACGTAGAACTGACACGCAGAAAGATAACAAGGTGTTAACAGCTCAAGGGGAAGTACTAGGACCCTTTGCAGGGATGGTTTTCCTTGAAACTGTTGTATAAAGCAAACGTGAACTTATGGTGTGAAAGAATAGCCATAATATTGCTCCTGATTATTTCCCTTCAGTTGCAAAATTAGGTTGTCACTTCCATATGCAGATTTCTAAGAAATAGTTAAGAAATATGAATTTTTCATTAATATTGTCTAAAAGAACAGGTGGACACAGGTTGGTGGAACGGAGTATAGGATATAAGGCAGCCCGATACATGGAGAGCGACAAAGAATCACGACGGGTTATAAAGCTATTATTCACTCTCCCGGAAGCCCTATCTCTCGCAGGAGAGCTCGGAGTCTCAGTCTATTATTAACTTGACAGTCAAGAAGCTTATAAATACTCCAAGATCACGCTCCCCCGCCCACTCTCACTCTCAGCCGATTTTGCTTTTACTTTCGAAATAATGCTGGTCGCGGGCATTATGGGAATTACCAACGGCATTCAGTGCATTTGACACAACCACCCCCTCAGCGCCTCTCCACAATCTGTTTATAAGCTTGTTAGGGGCGAATTGTCATGTTTCTGTATATGGCTCTTATTGTCAGCATATGTCCTATAAAAGGCATGGAATCCGAGGCGTGATGGTATTATGTATAATATATGTTGTGGTGCTTGATATTTTTTTTTCGGAATATAACATTTCTTTGACAAGAATGTTCTTTATTACCTCGTGTTATGCCATTTGTGTATCCTGTGCTACCCATGCTCTCTCTCTTCACAAACACATGTATATACTGCTTATAAAACTATAAAATCAACACTGTAACATATATTTTATTAACTAATATATTATATTTTATTAATATATTAAATTATATTAAATTATATTTAATTATATTATATTATATTATATTATATTATATTATATTATATTATATTATATTATATTATATTATTTTATACACTCTGCTATAGTTTTATAACATAAGTTATATTTTACAAAACGCACACATAAAAACCCATGAGAGGTTGGTGGCAATAATGTATATGTAAACTAGCAAAGAAATGATGCCGGTTTCTAAGTTTTAAACAATACATAACACAAGGGGTAATACACTTCTCATTACGGGCGATTTTGTCGGTCGGTGACGCGTGGGTAGGGGAGAGTAAGTAAACCGCCAGATATTGTGATAATTGAGGCTACTAATGGGGCAGTAAATTATGAGTAAATCAGTAACACCCATAGACAGCTGAGGGTGTCAGTTCGCGGGAGAAGATTATAAGGTTTGTGTGCACGTGGAATACTAATCAATTCACCTCTTTTTACACAGCGGGCAATGAAGAGAGCGGTGCGGAGTTTCCTGCGACCTAACGGTGACCTGCTTTGCGTGAGGGGGCCTTGTATACTTAATTTAATTGTACACGTGGGCAGTTGTCGCTACCGTAGCCGCTCCCGGTCGGCCCTGGTAGTCACATTTTATTGTTATCCCGGGACGCTTTTCTTAGCAGATTAAATCTCATCATTTACGAGCATCCGTGTAGGTGGGCGGATTTCCGTGATCTTGGGCTGACATCTGTGGGCGGAGTGGGCGGACTGTCCAGGGAACCCTTATCGTGTCCAAAGTTAGTCTGGCAACAGGAATTAATTGAAGACCAGAACTTTTAGCTATTTTAGTTTCCTTCCCTTTGATTTTCTGCCCGTATATTTCTACTTTTCATTTCCTTTGGCGTTACCTTTTTTTCCCAAGTAACCACTCCAAACATTCTATACCCGGTGCGGAAAAAGCATTATTTTCCCATCCCAGGGTCCTGTTTCCTTCCTACATAAACCAAGTGACATCCCTCCACATGGCGGACAGTCATGACCGGGCGAGTTTTCCGCAGTGTCGGGTTGTCCTGCATGCTGTCAGGGGGCCGTGATCCAGGCAGTGGACACATACATCGGTGAAAGACTCATTTTCAATATGAATTGATTATATATATACGCTCGTATCATATGCGAATAATGTTTATTGTTTTTTTTATTCTGTTTTTTTTTTACTCCAAAATGAGGCTTATATATATATACCGTCAAAATTCTGAATTATTCATTCAATCATAAATTACTCTAGATGTATACAATTATCAAGCGATCCCTGCGGGCGGTCATGACCCATTCTCATCATCTCAAAGCTCGGCATTATGGAAACTGAGATATAAATGTTGCAGATTACAGTTTTCTTACGTTTTATTGAGTCAAAACTTTTCATTCACATGGCTATCTGTATAAATAATGAGAATATGTTCAAGTGGACCGTAGTACGGTGGCTCGTATAGGACATGCACAAAATTATTTTTTATCTCGTTCCCACGCGTTAGTATCTCGTGGCCACGCGATAATTATCTCGTTCCCACGAGATAGTATCTCGTGGCCACGCGATAATTATCTCGTTCCCACGAGATAGTATCTCGTTCCCACGCGATAATTATCTCGTTCCCACGCGTTAGTATCGCGTGGCCACGCGTTAGTATGCCATGCTATAGCTCTAACCCTCATTTGGACAAGAATGTCTGTGGTCTGTTTTATATCGAGCGTCGATGCAGCTTAAATTGTTTGTATGTGTTTCGTTGTATGTGTGTTTGCGCCGAATGCTTTGAGGTAAATTTCAGCAGTTTTCATTGCGTTGGTTCACCATTTCATTGCGTTGGTTCAACTAGCCCATTTTTATTTGTTCATGGAAAACTGTATTGAGTTTGTTTTAGGGAAAGGGTGATATAAACCCTTTTGTACCAAACATGAATTAAGCTGAAACACTTGTTTGTATTTTACTTTCCAAGAAATCTTATTTTTTAGGACTAGGGTTGGGGTTATTTAATTTCGGGTATACCGAACAGGGTAAACAACATGTCGGTTTGTGTTATGTCTCAAGGGAGAAGCTTACAACAAAAGGTCTCAGCCATGCCACTTCATTATGACTTGGGGGAGGGGTTAAGAAGACCTTTTTACGAGAAATTTGCTCATTCTGATGATGGGTATAAAAACATCCACTCTATTATTATTGGGTATTTGCACCCTCACACACACACATATATATATATAAATACACATATATATATATATATATATATATATATATATATATATATATATATATATATATATATATATATATATATATATATATATATCCTCTTCTGCTCAGTACTTGGAGTACCATATATACAGGGCCGCAGACTCCGGCATTTGCGGTGAAAAAAGTTGATATTCTGTGTGAAAATATATCCATTGCCAGACAAATAACAAATAATCTCCCTACAAGGAGGTACTGTTTCACCTAATAAGCATTGACCAATTAAATGCACCAGAATGCAGTAGTACCCATACAGTTTTTCAAACTTTTCAAAACCTTGAGAGGGTGAGACCCCCTCCCAACCACCCCACCCCCCGTCGGGGACTACCCCATCAAATCCCCCCTCCCCCCCCGCCATTTGTGTCAGGCTACGGCCCTTATTTATAAAAATATATATATATATATAAATAATAATATATATATAAATTATAATATATATATAATATATATGTATATATAATATATATATAATATATATACTAGTATATATAAATAATATATATTATATATATACATACATATATATATATATATATATATATATATATATATATATATATATATATATATACTATTTGGGTATAATATTGGGCCACCAATGAAAATTTGGTTTCGCCGCCAATGATAATTTATATTGTGAACATTTATTATGAAAAATATTTTACCGGAACTAGCCCCCCCCCCCCCCCCCCCTTATCCGCTCACACATTCTCCAGACAAACATGGCCCACGAGTGTTGTACGAGTGCCCGTTGTATCATTTCCGTCTCAGCATATTAATTCCATTCTAAATTCATGACCATAGTCTTCAACCAGTGTATAGAAGCATGCCTCAAGGATTTAAGATGTAGGTCTTACTGTATTATCTATCTACATTTATCTCGTTCCCACGCGATAATTATTGCGTGGCCACGCGATAGTATCGCATGGGAACGAGATAATTATCGCGTGGCCACGAGATACTAACGCGTGGGAACGAGATGATTATCGCGTGACCACGAGATACTAACGCGTGGGAACGAGATAATTATCGCGTGGCCACGAGATACTAATGCGTGGGAACGAGATAATTATCGCGTGGCCACGAAATACTAACGCGTTGGAACGAGATACTATCTCTTGGGAACGAGATAAAAATAATTTTGTGCATGTCCTATACGAGCCACCGTAGAGAAGCGTACCAGAAGGGGAATATATTTGCAGCCGCAACATACCAGTAGTTGTCCAGACTCTGGCCACTTGGATGTCCGTTATGCGTTAAGGCCGTGTCACACAGGCGTTGACGCATAAATTGCGCATATAATGTACGCATAAAATATGAGGCATACGCGGAGATACGCAATTCATGCGCGATATACGTAATTCATACGTTTTTTATGCGCATTTCATTCGTCGCCATGCGCAGCGAGTGGGGGCCGGGGTGAGCAGACGCGGACATAGGCGAAAACGGTTTTGAGCTGCACAAAATTTTCCTCTTATTGGATTTACGCGACCTATGCGTAATTTACGTAGTTTATACGCAGTACTTACGCAAATCATGCGTAATTCATACGCGCATGTGCGCGATACATACGAGATTGTTACGCAAAATCGACGATTTTCACGACCGTTCCGCGTATGTCCGCGTATGTTTAACGAACCTTTCACGCATATAACACGCATGTATCGCAGATATATCACTTATATATCGCGTATACCGCTAAGAACTACGCACATTACGTGGGAATTATCTAAGAATTTGGCTTTTCCGTGGATATGCGTGTTCTTTGCGCAGTTTATTCGTATTTCATGCGTAGTTTATGCGTAGTTTATGCGTCGTTCTTGCGTGATTCATCTGTCAAAATTTCACGCATAACCCCCAACTTTTCTAATTTTTTTCCACGTATGTCCGCGTATAAATCCAGATTTTTCAATTTAATGCGTACATTATGCGCAATTTATGCGTCAACGGCTGTGTGACACGGCCTTCAGCGAGGGTTGTTTTCACTGTTGTGCGGACAAATAGTGCCCGTCATCCCGAATAGCTGGATGCATATCCGTCCCAGTGCGGTTCTTTGTGTAAGGTAAAAATGTTTGGTCGGCCAAAAGACTGTCTGTTATACCAAGGTGTCCGAAGATCGGGTTGTTCTGTACCTCTAAACTGTCAATAACTGGCACAGGAAAGGCATTTATTAATAATGAGACGTGACTAATGACTGTTCTAGATATTCATCCCTGCATTTGCAATTCTCCAATAATCTAACATGTTATGTGGATGCGTTTTATCATACTAATGATACTTCTTATATCATCAACATTGGTGTGTAATTTCAATTGCATATAACTGTTTATATTACATCATATTAAAGGTACATAATCTGGAGCAATATTTATGCCTATTCTTTCACACTATCAGTTCAGTTTTGGTTTATTTCAAAGATTCCCAGCGAAACTATACCAGCACACAGTCTCGGTACCTCGTATAACACCTTGTTATGGCTCAGTCTGTTGGTAAATACAGTCCGCGTGTGTCTTTTTACCATAACAAGGCCGCGTGACTGGGGGTCCGATTGTGAGACGAACATGTGGTGTTTCAGCCAGTGGAAAATGTATTACATTTTTTAGGACAAGTAATTCAGAGCATCTCCTGGTTGACACGTGTTGTGGTCCGGGCGATGCACGCGCTGTGTTTATGTTGACACATGTGATCGCGCCCAGTCGACTATTTTTAACACTCGTTTACAGTAGTAAGCGAACAATCTTCATAGGTGTTACGTCATGTTATCTTTTGCATGAGCTTTCTTTTTTTTCTCTTATTCCTCTAAACTATTGATTTGTGACACAGAAACTCAACTGTTTTAAGAAATCACTGATAATCAGTGAACATAAGCACTCAATTGAAACAGACTTAAGATATATAAAAGTAAACAGGTTGCATCTCCATAAACGCTTCAGGACATGTAAAGCCAGTGGGTATCTCCCTGGAACAATAAAATTACATCTATATAATTACTATAGAAGGTCCGTGACTCGAATATTCGTTATTAAACATTCCCCATCCACCATCGGTTAAATCCTCATTTTTAATTACAAACCTATTGAAACCTTAGTGCTTTTTATACGTATTGCATCAGCAAACCTTCGTTTTACAGGCGTTCTTTAGAAGTAAATTAGGAAAACTATGTTATAATTTTTCACTTCTTTGTGATATATTTATTTTTATTTGAACATATTTATAAAGGGTAAATTGTTCAGACAAGATTTATGTATATGTTTATATATTTTTGTATTTTTCTATCCTTTCTGTCTATCTTTATGTCTTTGTGCATGTTTAACTGTATATTTTTATCATGTATGTTGTCTTTTTGTGTGGTTGTATGTACTGATCTGCCACGGGGCTCTGTTGGGAAATATTCAATTTATACAATGTAAAAATGTAAAATATGTACAATGAACAATTGACCTATCCACCAGTGAAAATTTAACCTAATTATTACAATGAGCTCCCAAAACGCTCCTATACAGAAGTTCTTCCATGCCCATGGTAGCGAGAGCTGCTTACAATATAATAATGACGTCACAAAGGTCGATGACGCATGACGTCGTATTGACTGATGTCATCAACTGGTATCGCTGTCCTCATATCGCAGTCATTGTGACCTGTTTTGCAATATTTTGGATTATTTGTCTCACACGAATTACATGCCAGGTAAGACATTATTATTTACTCGGTAGTCAGAGGAATGGCTCATGCAGCCTATAGCCTAGATTTTTTATAATGTCTCCTTTGTATAAAAAATACCCCGGAAAACATGCCGACCTGGGTACTGCCTACTGGTACAGACAACACGTGTTCTGTTTGACAGAGCTCTGTTATATTATGCAAAATTTTGTTTTTGTTATATGATTGACGCTTTACAGTGTTTAAGGTCACCTGATTGGTTGCTCGTGAGACCAATGCTAATGATTATTCATTAAATGAATATGCGATTAAGGTCATATAGAGTACACGGATAGGTCAATTACAATATGATAGAGGTGGCATACGACAAAATGATACAGCAAGATATGATAATAAACATGAACATATCTATAACTATGACATGCAACGTATACACAGAGCGCTCACGAGAATGAGGGCAGTAGGAAATATAGCAGAATGTGAAATAAAATGTAATGTAGGACATATGAAGTAGTAATAAGACACATAGGGGGTTCCAACCAATTATAGTAAATATTCATGAAATTACTGGATGCGGTTTTGTTCCTCCAAAAGTAAAGCGACATTTTGAATAATTGGTTCTTTATTTATGGAGTAGATAACTGTAGCAAACGAATGTCAGCCCATGAAAATATGTTAAATATGCTCTAGGCCAAACCAACATAAATAAACTGTTCTACAGAACCACCGCTCCCGTTTATCGCCCATCATATTACTTTTTGATCATATAACTTACATTGTTATTGGATATAATGTATTCCTTATATTTTTGCCATGGCTTTATATTTCACCCTAACGGTATGTTTCAGTATGGCTTTACGACGGATATCAGTATCATGCAAGTTAGTCTCTATATATTTCGATATATAAGATTGTTGCTAAAACCCTGGCCAATGACTGCAGCTCTCCAGTTCACATGAACGGTGTACAGAACAGCAAATAGCGAATACAGAAAAGACAGATTGATGCCCTCTTGACTTATATCTGGAGATCTTTGCCGAAGAGCTTATATATAATTAAATTTCTCATAATAAATCCATAAAATGGTGTTGCTAAGCTAGTCGCCAATTTAAATATGTCATAAACGAAATCTCTTATGTTTTATTATCATACTATAGTTATAAAACATTAACATTTTTATTATTATGTTTACCATTCCTTTATTTTAAAACGACGTAACTGCGTGGTGGTGCATGTCAGGCGATAACAGTAATACAGCACATTTAGCAAATCCCCTTGTCACAGTCATATAATGCTGGAAACCCAGTTCGTTTAATTTAAAATAACAAAATTAGCAAGACAGAAAATTAGAAAGTAACTTCGATAGATTGAACCACAGATAGTTAATGAATATTGAATCGTATTTAGCCGTATGCTTATTTTTTCACAATTAATGTTGTCACTAATTGAAATACAAATAAAATAAGTAGCATTTGATTTGACAACAGGCAGGTGTATGGTGGTTTTATGTTTTCTCTTTAGATAATTCTCCGGTTGTGCGGGGATGTCAGCTCTGAAGAGCTTTATTGCTATTAAGGGCGGCCCACGATGGTAGAGACAATCCACTTAGGGTTTCGCTTCCAGACGTGACGCAGAGCGACATTTTAACAAACAGTCATATACACATCTAGTTCTCCGGATTGTAAGCCAGGCTAATGCGACTTATGGAAAAATGCCGACTCCGTCTTTAGAAACCAGAAACCTTTAAAACACACCATCCGTTCTTGGAAATGCTTTATCGCTTCCTTCGCATTAAAAATAGACATTTTCAAACCAGAGGCTACAGACTTTTTTTATTTTTACAGGTGATCTTTGGACTAAAACGTTAGGCTATCTTATAAACCGGAAAAATAATCTATTTATTAAAATGAATCTATTCTCTTGTTTATGCCTAAACTAGAATACCAAAGTTCTATTTTAAATTCACGTGCTGGGAAGGAAAGCCTCTCTTGAATGAACTTATTATCAGGATTTTTTTAAAATCTCTACCTTGTATCTGATTTCACCAGCAAAAAAAGGCATTAATCAATCATGTGACCCGAACACAGCAGACCACCTTCATGCACAATTCGCATGCAAATGGATCTGGAAATTTAAGCTCAGGTGTGATATAAATTTTCGTGCTTGTTTTTTAACCATCCCGCATCGAAATTATTTACTTTCAGCAGAAATTTAATGATTTCATCTCTAGCCACTCGGACATTTTTCAAGGAAATTAAAACAATAAAAATTATGATCCAATTTCACTTTGAATATTTCACTTGTACCTGTTTAGCAAAAATAATTCTGTTATTATCAATTAAGTTGTCACCTGATCATTTGAAATTTTAATCGAATACCTATAATAAAAGATTATGAAAATTGGGCCATGGGATGGATTTCTTTGGGGTAAAGTGTCCCCGACCGAGAAAAAAAAAACGTTTTATTTGCCATTAATCCATATCCAATTTAGAGTTATATTCTTTTATTTTTTTCTTGGTGTATATGGTTGCATATATATTGAATGGCGCTTGAATGGAAAATTCTACAGCGCATATATATGGTTTCACATCGGTTATTTTCCAGGTTGAATTGAGAATGTGTACCTTTCTGCCGTGAGTGCATGTTTATGTATAGGAGAAAAAAGAGTGCATGTATGTATATGTGTGTTTGGGTATACGTTTATATGTTGGCATTTGGCCTGCGTGCCTTCGTTTGCGAATCTGGCCCATCTGCCAATGGGCTTGGCCCATATGAGGATCTGCAGATGGGCAGCCCAATAACGTATTTGATACCATGCACTTTCTGTACCATCTGCAGATGGGCTTGGCCCAATAACCGACTTTAGTTTTAGTTTAATGCAATGTAGACTAATTAAGAATTGTGTGTACAAAGTTATTAAATAGGGCATTGTAACATCTATGTAGACTATCAGCAGGGACTAAATAATAATAATAATAATATATAGTATTTATATAGCGCCAATTCTCCGATGGTCGGACTCACAGCGCAATTCACACACACACACACACACACACACACACACACACACACACACACAATTTCATGGAAATTTACTCCCTCTGCCTGACCCAAGAAAAAAATTATGCATATTAATTACCAAAAGTTTGCCGAAAGAGATACGTTATTAAATTAGTTTTAAATGATACAAGAGTTGGAGATTTTCTAAGTGTAATGGGAATTCCAAACTTTTTGGGCTATGAAACGGAAGGAACTTTCACCGACTTTCATATTACACTTTGGTACTTTAGGAAGACTACCCTTAGATATACTTGCTGACCTCTTCGGGCTAAGCTTTAGAGGGAATAACAAGTGTGTTGGACACCCAGAGCTAGAGAGCAGGCAAATCCATAATTTTGAATCCTTTAGATTTTACGTATAACTTGAAGTGAGGATCTACTGGAACATGTGGGTTTTGCAATTGATTCAGAATGTAGTCATACCTTTGGTTGGTGATGATACCTGACTTCTTGCTTGATAAGGCATTACTGATGTGCGCAACCAGCAGATTGTTATTACCTAACAAACCATTGAAATAATTAATGAACCTCATTAAACTCTTAACATCACACGAATGCAATGTAGACTAATTAAGAATTGTGTGTAAAAAGTTATTAAATAGGGCATTGTAACATCTATGTAGTTTTCTATGCACATCTATGTAATTTTCATGATAAAATTATTGATGTAAGACTGTGATAGTGATTTATGTTTCAATAAAAACATTTAAGTTCCGAGAAATGTTTGTCTTAGTACAAAAGTCATCAAGATAATAAAATAACGTTTTACTAACAAAAACTAAAATCGGTTATTGGGCCAAGCCAATAAGTCTGCAGATGAGCCAGAAAGTGCATGGTATCAAATCCGTTATTGGGCTGCCCATCTGCCGATGGGCAGCCCAATAACGGATCCTCATATGGGCCAAGCCCATCGGCAGATTGGCCAGATCCGCAAAAGGGCTCCAACATATACATACATTGGGTGTGGGTATGCATTGGTGTGCATGTATGTAAGCTACATGCGCGGGTATGAATCTTTATGTGGGAAAGGGAGAGAGAGCATTCGAGGGTGTGTACACATGTAGGAATACGTTCATTTTACATAAATGTAAGATACAATGGTCGTTATAACAGGTTATTTTATTTCTTTTTCTATATTCCCGGAACATGCGGGGGTCGATGCGTCATGGAGTTAACTGATTTGGACTGCGTCACCATGGCGACATTCTAACCACAATGTCTATCAATAACTTACGAAAACATTTATTTTTGTTTTTCTTGCTGCTCCTGCACATCCTCTAACGCCACCGTATTTCCAACCAAATCATTTACATATAACACCAATTAACGTATTGATTCCCTGTAATAAGAGGAATTGTTTTGTACGAACAATGTGTCTGCAGTTATACGTGATTTAGACTACAGCTCTGACGCGGAACTTGCGTATGCTATTGATGTTGTTTTTATTTCTTTTAATAGAGTCGCTGTATTAGGGGGCGACAATAGTTAAAAAGCCTTTCTGATGTTGTATCAAATGCATTGTATTTCTGATACAGTTTAGCTGACGTAACTCCGCCCTATTATTGTAACCATTCCCTCTTTTATAACTTTAAACAGAACTATGTTAATTTAACATAATTAATTCATATAATGATGTATATACTCTCTAGATTATTCTATGTTGTTACCGGGAAAATGAAACTCGCAAAACAATAAAATTAATTTTAATATGAAGCCAAGTACAGTATATACCTTGATATATGATGTGACATCCTATATATAAAGCCCGATTTTATTTTTAAAAACGTGTTTGCACTCATTATTCAGCCCATACTCCCAGGTCTATTCGTGCATAAATGACTCTACATTTCTGAATATTCCTTGATGACGGTCCTCAATCCGGATCATGTCCCGGATCCACACCAAAATTAATCGATTATTTACTGGCCCATCCACGAAATGCCTTTAAACTTCCATGAGATTCCGTTGATGATTGCGTTAGTTATGTTGTGATAAAACACGCACACAGACTTGCAGAAACACACACACATACACACGAATGGTCATGAACGCATACTCTCCTGGCGATGCAACTAATTTCGTCCATGTATATTTTCGAGTGGGTGATTGTTTTCATTAGTCAGAAGCGTCACCAGGACCTGCGTTTGTGCAGCTCAGCATCATGGAATCACAATCTGTTCCCTGAAGGCATTGTTTCAAATAAAGACAGCTTTAACCTCGTCTCCTTGACACTTGTTAAAAGCTACCGATGACCTAGCACTTATAAACGCCCGGTTAATCCAATTTTCAGAGCAACATGATAGACTGGCTCCCAGCACTCTTTTTCCCCCACTCTTAAAACTGCCAGCAATCATTTGGACTTACAACCATCAGCCATTCTATTTACATGCAAGTTGAGCTTTCAAAAGCGACAACCAAGAAAGCCTAATCTCGTCTGTCTATTTGTCTATTAACAGTCTGTACATAGCACCAGAACCAAGAAATATTTCGGTCTACAGGAATAACAATGGCTGAGGTAAAGACAGCTTCATACAGTACTCTATCTATGTGTCTAGCTGTCTATTTGTTCCTTTGTTTGCCTGCCTGTCTGCCTGGATGTCTGATTGACTGTCTTGGTGTCTGTATGACATCCATTTCTCTCTGCCAGTCGGTCTCTCTGTCTGTGCATATCTGTCTTCCTGTGTATCTGGTCTGATGAGCGGAGGGTTGAATGGTGTTTAACTGGGTGGATCACGATCTGTCCGTCGCGATGTCTATCTGTCTGTCTGTCTGTCTGCCTGTCTGCTGGAGATTGAAGGATGGATTTTTTTTCAATCTCAGGCAACGGCGTGGGGTGATGGCACACTGGCTGAGGCAAAGAAACACAGCTTTAAACTATTAAATTTGCTGAGGTAAAGGTTCGACTAAGAGAAAGCATGGAACCATGCAGTCTCCTGTTAGGATAAACACATCTCAAGAATAAAATTAACAAACACCACTCCATTGATTAAAACATATCAATGTCACTATATTTTACACCGTGAATCACACTCTAGATAAATTTGATATCCTTGAAATTTTAACATGCAGCTTTTGTTTTAACAGCACGTATAGTTGGGAACAATGTTTATAATTGCCATTAGCACAAAAGTCTGACGTAGCACAAGGGCATGTGTACACCGCCTTTCCGCTAGAGGTTGCTTCTACCAAAAACGAACCTCTCCCAGTTAGGCAGTGTGGGATGGCCGAGACTACTTGTCTCAACTGTCAAACTTCAAAATGAAAATTTGTTTTATTTCAAGGAAACACCTTTCATTTACATTTTACATGTACATGCTTACAGTTTATTACTTATTCCGTTAAGTAATGACCACAAAAAGGCCCAAGTATATGTAATGTTTGAACGGACTACATTGATTAAACTCTTAACTTCTTTTATACATATGCCGCTGGTGTATTCGGAAGCCCAGGTGCATTGTGGGAGTTAGACTTCAATGCCCACAAACTCTAACCAGCAGAGTCTTACTCTAGTGAGTCCGATTCTGCACACTCGTGACAGTTTAAGCCACAGGCTTGGACTCATAGTCGCTGTTAAGGTCAAGCAAACGTATTCCAAATCTCATTATATTATCATATAACATAATTGGTTATGGGAAAAAAATAATATAGATTTAACATAAAATGAGCCCAATTCCTGGAAGTAAAACACTTTTTTCGATATATTTTTTCCACTAAAAACATGAGGTTGTGAGATTTGTTCAAAGGCTATATTGGCACATCTATGAGCACTGCCAACTCGACAATGACGTCACACACTGGGAGATCCATTGTGACTAAAAATTCTAGATCTCAGTAAAAGCACAGTATTTCTGCCACTGTCATTCCCAAAATTTCAGAAGAAAATAAAAGCAACATTCATTACAAGATCTGAGTTATTGATAAAATTCAGTCCAGGATGTCACATGTGTACCAGCCAATCAAATCAGGGCAAAGTTTTGGATCTGGATGAAATCCTCCACACAACAAACGCACGTGGAATAGGTTTACTTAACCTTCAGGGACACCGAAGGAGAACCATGACCTACGTGAAAGACATGAAATGAATATGTTTATTAATCTATGTGTACCGATTGGAATCAAGCAACTACTTACTTTAATAGCAGTCATTTTGTTAAAAGCTGTCGGCGCCCAGTACAAACACCACCGCGGCCACCCATCATGAGGCTGAGGTCGTTTATCATGTTCCCCATGCATGTTCGTCGGTAGGACCGCACCCAAACCAGAAGGAGCAGTTCCACCAAAATTAATATTATGTCACGTCTTTGGGCGAAAGTGTTGACTATTTATTGATGAAGTTATGCTCAAAATAACGAACATGTATATTTTAATAGGTTATGGTTGTGAGCTCATAAAGCCTCTGGTATACACTATCTTACAGTTATAGGCATTCAGATCATAAAGAGCAAATTGACATACACGCATATAAATATAATATATATATATATTATTATATATATGATATATACTATATATATATATTATATATTCATAATATATTATATACATGTATAATATATATATATATATATATATATATATATATATATATATATATATATATATATATTCACACGACAGCAGAACTGCTCCAACAAACATAGCTGTCGCACAAACTGAACATATATAATATATACTGTTTTATAGTATATGTATTAATTTTCATTAATGTATATATAAAATTTCAAAATTTTTAGCTAAAGTTCATATATTTTTTTCCATTTCGTTATGTTCCGACGATATAATTTTAAGCTGGTGTTATAAACCTTGGGGTTCCTGTCAAATGTATTGTCTCACCGGACTTCCTGTGTATACGTCCTTCTAAATGTTTATACTGCCAAAGGTACACGCCTGAAAGTTTAATAGGAGATGATGTAATTGTGGGACGCGACGGTTCCTCGCACCAATCTTTACAATTATATCCCTGACCAAATATTTCAGTATGCGCTTTCTTAAGTAAAACATGACAGTGTATTTGTCAAGGAGGATTGGCAAGTGAACGGTTTTCCCAAAGGTCAATGCACGAAGTGACCTGAGTGACGCAAAAGGTCAGATCAGCGTACCCAAGGACCATTTTTGAAGCAATCTAGATCACCGTAACATGTTTTATTTATAGGATTCTTTAGGCAAAAAAGGCATGGTTCTCAGGCATTTTTTTTTAAGAAATCAGTGCGAGCGGGCAATATTTTTTTTTTTTTTACCTTTTTTTGTTTCGATAAAAATGTCATATGATCAGCGAAAAGCATGGAATGGAATTTTTCGCTTGACAGGTACAAGCACTACATAATAAAGGAAATCTTATCAAAATTGTATTATTTTATCTTCTTGAAAAATGAAAATCATAACGATGATGCCGGTTGGGGGGGGGGGGGGGTTAAAGCTGACGCGGGCGGTGCCGGAGAGCCATACCTTTTATTATATTTATTTGCCTTAGCATTGCGAGATCATTCGATACTGAAATCATTCACTTGTATTCAAGGGCATTTAAGTGTAAATTTACGTACGAGTAAATGCGCACAGGTGTCACCTGAATGAAACCCCTTGTTCTGGCAGCAGAGCAGACCTGTGATGCAGCCATCGCGTTGGTGACCCGTGAATAGTTTGACCAGGATCCTTTTAATATTCCGGATCTAATGATCACACAATTTTGGCGGTGGTACATAGGGGCATATAACAGTATTCCACTTATATACTTATTTTGTCATAGGAAAAGTCGCAACCTGACAGCCGTAATTCGGCTCTCTATAGACAGAATAGATTCAACACCAGTAGACAATAAGCACTACAGTATAATCAAGTACTACCAGCAGAGCGTGGTTTATTTATACATGTGGCTTGGGAGGCTGACATATGGGCAACATTATTGGAATATCAGAAGGCCACAGGAATTCACAAGGGGCGTAAATTAACAGTCGTCTGGACGGTGATCAGTCGTAATCCTGTAACGTCCCGCTAACGTGTCCAGGCTTGAGGTCTACCTGAATGGTCACTGATCCTTATGACCTGTCCCGCCTGTTGTCCATTACGGCCGTCAGAGGGTGCTTGAATCGGGATTTAACTGAGTGGACGCATACGTTTATTATTTAAACAAGCAGAGAGAGACATAATTTTAGTATTTTGGAAATATAAAACTAGATAAATATGCTATCGCCAAGCAACCAAAGGAAGCCCCTGAGCGATAATGGGGAATCGGCTATAGAGTGTACGACCTCGGGAATAAGGTAAATAAATAAATAGAAGGTGCAAAATTTCTGACATACAGCTAACACTATGCATAAATGTTAGCTCTTGATAATCAGCCATACTGGATATCTTGCGAAGGCAGAAAATGGCAGAAGGAAGAATAAAAAAATGAAATCGATATTTTTGTACTCAAGGGGGACCTTAGTAGGTCCACCAACAAAACATTTTTATTCAAATATGAACGGAGAATAAACTAATCACCTGTAGTCTCCCCGTCCTACCGTGGTTTTTTTAAATGAGAAATTAAATAGAAATATAAAATCAAAAGTGTTTTTTTCGAGCGTGATATGGTGGAATGTTAGGGATATGAATCTGTGATTCGAAGATGGAGGGTAAGAGTCCCGATTTCCTGGCCAAGGTCTTAAGCACAAAAGGGCACCTTCTTTACCCATAAATGAATGCACCTGCATGTCTAGCGCCACATCGGCACTCTGACATTACGACCAGATAACATGCTGTCAGAGTGCCTTTACATCTAGGTCCGAGGAACCCATAATTGGCATGAGGATGCAAATATTTTTTTATAACGACTCATGGCCTACAGGTACACTGTCAATTGACATAAACCAGACTAATCGTTAGCATGTTTAGTGTATTTCAAACAACACCAAACATGAGTGAGAAAAGTTCCGTTTTAGCTCAGCATAATGGTATTCCCCGCGGCATGTTTGTTGAATTTCTTACCACATGAATACAGGCATGGCTCAGGTTACTGGGTGCAGCCAACTTGTAGGCGATACAGGAAATGACTCGTTACCATAAAGACGGGCTTTAAGTTTGGGTTGTGAGTTCACATGTATTCCCTTGTGGTTATTCATCATTCGTAGCATAATATTAAGATTATGGGCTGTTTACCACAATATGAATGCAACATGATGGAAGAACACTGCGATGCATACCTCGATATTGCTTGTATCACGACTCAAGTAAGCTTACCAGGCTACTGCATGTAATGAGCGCAGCTTGCAGGTTTTGGCTCGGAGCCGTGTCAGCAATCCAACTGTGGATATAGCTATATAGCTATATAGCTAGCTTGGACAACAATTGACTGTTTGAGTTCATGTTGAGTTCATGTTGTTGGTATTTTTGTCGATCTTAAGTTTGTATTTCATTAAACATATTCAATATGTTTTCAGAAGCCAAAAAAATTAAAAATATAACATTTATATTGTTCAAAATTTTGAAAGGAACCCCGCTTATTGTCGTTTCAGCGTCCCCTAAAAGTTATACTGGCTCTGAATAATGTTACATTAAAGGTTAAAATGCAAGCATACATCGTCTGAGACACAAAAGGAACCTCATCCTTGGATCCTACATAATGGTACATCCCTGAAAGTGTCGCAAATGTTCTCAGTCTTGCCTTCAAGAATTATATCCTAGAATATCAATATAAGCGACTATACATTCGGCTTTGCAAACATCCTTGACCATACGGACTACCACTAACAGTGAGAGTTCCAATGTAGGCTATTAAGTATTAACCAGGCCTATTTGTGGGTTTCATCATTAAGGAAATCGCATCATTATTCTCAAGTTGTGCAAAGTCGGCTCACTATAATCGGAGGCCGCAGTTAAACTCTACTCCGATGAACATGATCTTGTTTAGGTTGGCGGCTGGTTAGAAATGGCGGCGTGTGTGTGTGTGTGTGTGTATGTATACATGCGTAACCCACTTATGCATATATGTATTCTAACCAATTAAATAATATATAAATATAAAGAGAGGGGGGTGGGGGTATCCATCATCAAGGCCGGTAAAGTTTCAGTCACGCAAATGCGAACCTATTTTTCGTTTACATTATTCAAAAATAAAATACAGTAACGGTACCCAAGATTGCCAGTTCTTACAGAATGACGAGGCCTTCAGTACAGTAAGGTTAAACAAAGGGAAATTCAGCGCATGTCTAATATGTAGATAAAGATGTCAATGAAAATTGCACTTTAGAGCCACATTATAGTTTAATGCAAAAAAACATATAGTAGGTTATTAGGATAATTCTGATTTTTTTTTTCAAAGCTGTACCAGTCGATTTGTAAAGTTAAAAAAAAGAACAGGGTAATTAATATGGTCCGCAGAGAATGTTTCACATCATTAAGTATGGGACTTAATTGAGACTACATGTTTATTATAAGACTGTTTATCATCCATTTGAGTGTTGAGGCCATCTACCTCTCCTAGTTTTAATATTAATGGAATTTCTACGACATTTGAAATGAAAACACTCCAAGTGGTTTATTCCACATTCCGTTTAATAAAACGCCTTGTGCATTTAATCAAAGATTTGATAAACATGTACATAAAATACTTCATACCATTTTAATTGTGAGACAACTTTCTAGTTGTGAAACGACTTTTAATCGGTTCGTGACTGCATACTAGCGCAGTGACCATTAACAATGACTTTAATGCTGCAGTGGAGTTTAAGTATTTGCACCGCGTGACCCGTGAAACTGACATATTTCATCACATCTCCGCACGCATGCTCCGTCGCTGAAGTGTTATTCCATACATTATATATGATTTTGTGCTTTGTCGACCCACGCCATTTATCAAAGTCGGAGTATATGGCATTTATGAGACTATAATGTTAACAAACACTTTAGACTGTAGGCCTGTATACGTCTTTTAATTAATTGTCATCTGTCTTTTTTGTCTGTGGCCGTTGTCGAGTTAGCGAGTGTTGTGTAAGACACAGTTCTACAAATGATGCTTACGCTAATCAGTCAGCTTTGTCAAGTTTATTAAAACAAAGGCGAGGAGAGTAAAATAATTACTTTCATTGCCATATTTTTTTTAACATTTACATCTAGAATATTAAATTATATTTTTTTTACATTTCAATTTGTGGCCCTTTACAATAGAAAACAATCTTGTTTTATATTATTTGCAGGGATGAGATTTATGGGTCCAATAGGATCTTTTATTGTCACACGAACAGTATTAAAAATGAAAAGCACCTTCTAAGGTTTCGTATATTTGTGGTCAACATGTTCTATGAAGAGAAAGTTACGGAAAATATAAGGAGACAAAGTCTTTGTTTCATCTATTTTTACCGGTGTGGATATGAAAATATACCACAAATAAAGGGGATTTTACGCGTGGGTGTGGGTATGCAAATCATTATTGATTGATTATTTAGAGTTAAAAGCCAACTTTCCACTTTCAAGTTTTCACTCGAATATCTGTGATTTCTGGCTTGCTCTGCATACACAAATGAAATGTATAGGCGATTCCTGCCAAGAAAGGTTCTTATAATGTATGTATATTATATACCTTGTTTATCTAAAAGCTGTTACAGTGAACACGGTCCATGCGCCCATGTTGACAAACAAATAAAAAACAAGTAACTGAAGGCGGTTGGTTGCGTATATGCAGAACCTGAAAGGTCACTAAATGCAAAAAAAAAAAAAAAAAAAAAAAAAAAATTTGTAGAACTTTGACTTGTTGAATGCATTAGGATTATTTTGGCGCCCCCCCCCCCCCTCCATAGCAACTTTTTCTCGTAAGTTATAAAAATTAGTCCCTTTGTATATAATAAACTGAAAAGACGAAGAAAGGTAAGTTTTAATTCGGTTGTTGCATATATGTATATAGTTATATAGTATATAGCTCAGTATACGGAAGTGCTGACAGCATGCCATCCTAGATCCGAGTCTGGACAATCAATATAATGGTGCACTGAAGTCAAGGTTCCGTGATCGGAAAATTTCGGCCGTCGACCTTGGGTGGTGAGCTCATTAACTTCGGCTGCTTCAGAACTCGCACGCAGCGCACTGGGCGTGGACAGCGCAACGTTTTCCGGAAAGTAGTGAAGTGGTCCCGAATTGAGACCGAGGAGAACGACCGTCAGCGCTTCCTCGTCACCACGGTTCGGACCACTTTCCTGATACAAATAACCTTATGTATCTTGCAATGAACACACAAAAAGCGATGAAATTAAGGTAACAGATACTACTGAACATACTGAAACATGGGAATCAAATGCTGTTTGTGTTAATGCCAAACATGACATCAGGTTATGTTAGATAGCAGAAAAATACGTGGCTTTATTGAGAGACAAGAGTTGTTTACACTTGCAGCTGTTTTTCCTGGGGCCTGGATGTCACCCATAGCTTTCCTGCATGGCATCTTTTGTCCTGCCTGACAGTCATCATACCAAAAATTACAGTCCCAGGCATTTAAATAACCGCAGGGATAATTACTGAAATAAAATCAGAAATAATAAGTATACGCAACTAAGTTATTATTGTTGATCATAAAAACGTTTGCACTGCATGGGCTAGTGTCAATTTATATAACCTTTGGCGTCAGGAACAAAACCGTGTTCTTCAGCCAGTTAAATCAAGGGAAAGGTAATATAGGCCTATATACCTATATATACATATGATTGCATTTGATAGTAATGCAATTTAGCCAATCATCACATATACATGCAGATACAATTACGAGTCTTATAGAAATCACAAGGACGACTTTCAAGCAATCACGTCATATATACCTGACGTGTTTATTTGTGTGTGTTTTAATGTGCAATAATATTCTGTGCGCAAGGTGATGTGTGTGGGGAAACCCATAATTAAATTCCGTGTATTTTAGACAGAATTATGTTTAAAATGTCTGTTTGGGTGTGATGGACATTTTTCATGAGATTGCATGCGCACTGCGCGTAATGGTCGTATGTTGCGACGCATTGACACATGCCAGGGATTTCGAAAGGGCCACCTGTACTTTACGGTTATTTTTTCATTTTAGAGATATGAAATAAGATTTACAATTGATCCGAATACTTGATGTAAGTCATCCCCAACAGATGTCGATAAATCTGGCGGAAATGGTCCATTGTGAGGTCCAACAAACAATAGTGTATGGTATATATGTAATATTTTATGTGTCATCATATTTAAATATGACAGTTTTTATTGGTCTAAAATGCCGTTTCGACGATTAAACAGAACTCATGATAATCGATTGTCTTTTTACCATTCCGTGCAGAAAGTCACTGCCGGATGATAAGTATTGTTTGACAGGACATGCCGCGTCAGACAAAATCAGAAAGAAACACAAACTCATTATGTTTAGTTTCGAACAAGCAATAAGAACACGCCTACGTCCATCACGAGAAATCTGTCTCAGAAAATGTCACTCTGAAATACAAAAAGACTACATACGATAAAGGGAGGCAGTCTGTCACGATGTTTACTAAAAAGAGAGGAATTAATATTCCCAGGAACTAATGACAAACTTTGTCTCTGTTTGAAAATAATAGGGCACTGTCCTGCTACAATCCATGAAAACAAGTTTTTCAATTATGGTATAGAGGCCTAAACATATAAACGGATATACGAACAATAAATGAAAGGGACGTTGAAACATCTAAAGGAAAACTAACACCTATCTGGAAAAAAGAGTCTTTTGAAATCTAAAATGGAGGTGAAAATATGAATTAGATGCATTATGGGAACTTATCCTGGAACAATGTATTGTCGTGATTAAACCTGTCTATATACTTCCCCGTCTGGTGCAAAACTCCTTATATTTTTTTCTTAACTTCTTCTTTTTTTTTTTTTTTTTTTACTTTTTGGTTTACGTAAATGGAGACATTCAAACGAGACGGAAAACCTCGATGGTTTGTGTAGAAAATAATAACACTATATATAGTCTGTTCCACCGAGGGTTGCCGTTTGGAATTTGGCGACTTTTATCTCAGGCTTAAATATTATCACAAAATTTGAAATAAAAGTGAATGCGGGACTAAAGACCTTATATCAGATGAAAAACCACTTCAGAAAAAAAAATATATTTAGCAGCCTTCTGGTTCTTCTGGAACTTGTGGCGATGTGACATGGTGTCTGCCATGAGCTGCCAGCCTCACTTTGAGAGTTACATTATATTTAAAATATTTATGAACCTAAACAACCAATCAGTAGCTTCCAAATGCAGATTTTTTTTGTGCGTTAGACACTGACCTTAACCTTTATCAGTGGATTGAGATGTTGTGATATATGGATTGTTTTCTCATAAATTCATCGCATTGGTAGGTACGGTTTTGCTTTCTGTCCTAGGTAATTAGGCCTTTAGTTCCTTCCTTCATTGCAGGTTCATTTTTGTAGATGGTCTGACTTTTTTTATTAAAAAACAACATTTTTTATCGGACACCTCTTGGTTGATCATACCATATATATAACATGGGCAAACACTTTCATTGTAATCCTATAACAAGGAGTCAAAGTGTGCCCTATGTAAAAACTCACGTTTATACAAAATGTAAGGTATTAATAATTTATATATAGATTTATAAACAATATGTACTTTATTAATAATTCATATATTGATTTATTGCAATTGTGTAACTGAGATGCAATTTGGATTTGGATTGGTATGAACGTTGGTGTTGGATTCATGTTGTTGTGATTAATAATAATTCGTTTCTAATGTTAAATTGTCATACTTCTTTAGAAGGCGTACAGTTTCATGTGACATCTTATTAATGAACCATCTCCGTCGCCAGCTAAGGTTTTTATTTCAACAAGGTGCGCTTTCAAAATGTCAGTCGAACAAATATCGTTTTATTGAATGCCGTTTATGTGTATTTTTTTTTATTTTCATTTAAGGTTTTATCTGATAATGAGTTGCATTTGGGTGATCCACATCCATCTAATCCATTATATATATATATATATATATATATATATATATATATATATATATATATATATATATATTACAGACAGACAGACAGAAGCCAGACACTCTAAAACTAGACGACTAGAGGTCGAGCGCTTGCCGGAAATGACGTAGATTAGTCAAATGAATGAGCAACGTCGAAGAGGAAGAAAATTAGCCAGAAAGTTTGTGCAGATAGGATCAATATATTAACAAAGTTATGAGGAAAATAAGATTTTTAACAATTTTTAAGACATTGACCTTTGACCTATTTAAACAATACACAAAGAACTTGTGTAAGACATACGATATATGTAAGTAACAAAGTGATTCCATCAAACTGAGGACTGAAGAATGTTATATGTAAGACGCATGAACCAGCAAGCAGGCGAAATTGAGACAGCTGACAAACAGTCAGACATACTGACAAAGTGACACAACATTGAGACCAGGTGACCTAATCAAGTTATGGAGACGACTCTTAGGAAGAAAATAAGCTACAGTTTATGTAACGGAAGTTTTTAGCTTTTTTTGGCCAAAAATGATATGTTGGGGAGATTCGAGTACAGCTGCCCCTAGAAGCCATATCCTGAAAATGAAAAATAAGTATCGAGATATTAGTGTTAGGCATAAGATGTACTAATTTCAAAATTCCTGCAAAACTGTGGCCTGTAAAATGCTATTTTAAGACACAAGAACAAGCAGGCAGGCGAAATTGAGAAAATCTGACAAACAGACAGACATACTGACAGAGTGACACAAGATTGAGACCAGATCACTTAATCAGGTTATGGAGACGACTCAGGGAAATAAAATAAGTTATATCTTATGTAACTGAGGTTTATAGTTCTAGAGATATGGGCAAAACATGATATGTTGGGGAGATTCGAATGCAGCGCTCCCTAGCGGCCATATGCAGAAAATGAAAAATATGTTTCGAGATATTACTGTAAGACATAAGATGATCAGTTTCAAAACGATTCCTGCAAAACCGTGGCCTTTAAAATGCTATAAGTAAAATACAAAAACCAGCAAGCAGGCGAATTTGAGGAGAACTGACAAACATACAGACAGTCTGACAAAGTGACACAAAGCTGAGACCAGATGACTTACTCAGGTTATGGAGAAGACCCAGAGGAAGAAAATAAGCTATAGATTCTGTAACTGAGGTTTATAATATTCAAGATATGGCCCAAAAATGATATGTTTGGGAAGTTCGAGTGCAGCGCCCCCTAGCAGCCATATCCGGAAAATGAAAAATATGTTTCGAGATATAAATGTAAGAAATAAGAAATATCAGTTTCAAAATGATTCTTGCATACTCTGGAATCTAGGCTATCACTAAGCGATATCTCTAAATATCTCGTTTGACGAGATATTGTACATGATATTGCGAGACTTGTAAAATAATCAAATAATACTACTTGTATGGTACCTGATGCACAAAAATGGCCTCTGTAGCTTTAAAACTGACAAAGTTAGAAAAATAAGACCCCTTATTTTTGAATATCATAATTTTCTCCCAAAATGCGC
Organism: Sipunculus nudus; assembly: GCA_026874595.1. Classification (NCBI taxonomy): domain Eukaryota; kingdom Metazoa; phylum Annelida; class Sipuncula; order Golfingiida; family Sipunculidae; genus Sipunculus; species Sipunculus nudus. The sequence continues at coordinate 48,954,163 of CM049307.1, read as the reverse complement.
ATCTATGGTTACGGCAAATTTAAAGCCCTTATTCACCAGAAGAAAGGACTTGGAATGACGATTAAAATGAGCTACAGTTGAAGTATATACGACTTATAGTGACAAAGATATGAAGAAAAAAACGTTTTGAAAACTTTTGATGACCTTCACCTTGACCTTTGACTGATAATAACAAAATTTAAAAGACTTCGGGCACTTTTGGTTGTACATCAACTAGGTAAGTTTGAAAGGGATCGCTGTAAAACTGTGCATTTTAGGCTGGAGACAGACAGACAAACAAACATCGTTACAAACAAACAGACATACGCAACTGACCAAAATGCTTGCCGAAATCGAAGATTTCCGGCAAGCAAAAAATCCGAACCAAGGTGAGCATAAGCGCAATCACTGACCCAAATTTGAATAAAATCGGATAATATTTATGAAAAATATCGCACGGAAACGAAAACCTGACGGACAGACAGACAGAGTGACAGAGAGAAGCCAGACGCTCCAAAACCAATCCCAACCAAGGCAAGTATAAGAGCAATCACTGACCCAAATTTGAATGAAATAGGATAATATTTAGGAAAATTTTCCCACTGAAATGAAAACCTGACAGACTGACAGGAAGCGTGACAGACAGACAGACAGAAAGAGGCCACACACTTCAAAACAAATCCCAACCAAGGTAAGCAAGAGAGCAATCACTGACCAAAATTTGATTGAAATGGGATAATATTTAGGAAAGTTATCGCACATAAACGAAAACCTCCCAGACGGTCAGACAAAGTGACAGACAGACAGAAACCATACAGTCCAAAACCAATCCAAACCAAGGTAAACATGAAAGCAATCACTGACCAAAATTTGAATGAAATCGGATAATATTTAGGACAGTTATCGCACGGAAACGAAAACCTGACAGACGGACAGACAAAGTGACAGACAGACAGACAGAAGCCAGACACTCCAAAACCAATCCCAACCAAGGTAAGCATGAGAGCAATCACTGACCCAAATAAGAATGAAATCGGATAATATTTAGGAAAGTTATCGCACGGAAACGAAAATACCTGACGGACGGACAGAGAGACAGACAGAAGCAAGACACTCCAAAACCAATACCAAACAAGGTAAGCATGAGAGCAATCACTGACCCAAATTTGAATGAAATGGGATAATATTTAGGAAAGTTATCGCACGGAAACGAAAAAAAAAACCTGACGGACAGAGAGTCAGACAGACAGACGGACAGACAGACAAACCCAAATCAATGTCCCCCGCATCCGTGGCGCGGGGAAGAATAAAATACCAGCTAAATCTATACCTTACTTGGGAGGAAGTTAAGGCGTCAGTAAGTCAAATTTATAAATACCTTCCACTAGTAAACAGATATATATGTATTTATATCTTTACAGAGCTGTCATGGTCCAGATCGATTTATACCTCTATTAAGCACTTGAGGCCCACATTTATGCCCGTTTCAGTTGTACTCGGGATGGGGGTGAAGGGAAGGGGTGGGTGGAAGATCTAAAGCGATAGAGCCCGGCGCCACCGAAAATTTTTAGCCCGCGGCCAGCCGTGCCGAGTGTATCAGGAGGCGCCGCCGATGTGTCATTGAGCCGAAGTGAGCCGATTTTGTGCAGCTCAGTTTGGCTTGAGAAAAATTAATGCAAAAAGATAAATCGTTTACAATTAAAAATGTCCGAAACATATACAACTTTAAACAACATTAGGTCATTTTTCTTAATCACAGTGTGATTGTTCCATAATGAAAGTGTTGGCTTATAAAACGACCAGGATTAAATATACTCGATATTTTTATCTCAGACTAGTTCAATGTAAAATGGTTGCAGTAGGGCACTCGTAATACAGATCATTTTTTTTTTAAATAAAACGGGTACTTTGTAAATGAATAGGCTTTCAGATCAGTTTAAGCCATCCGACATTTTGCAAGCAGAATTGAGCCACAAAACTATTACTACTAAAGAGTCTTTTTGTCCAAGCCAACCGCATTTGTGTTGCTAAAACACGCTCCAGGCTCTATACGCAAAAATGTCCGTCCTAGAATGCCGGGTGGCTAACGGTGGCAACTTTAAGTACATATATGGCAGTTTTGTCGATAATTAAACAACGAGGGTAGCTCAGTGCATGCTGGCCGGTAAAGTTAGAATCCTGTGGGGTCAAATTTAGATACAAGTAAATGATTAACGTAGAAACAGGACCCCTAAATACTAATAAGTGCAATAACTCTTTAGCATAATACATATATAGCGTAAAGTGACAAGAATAACAATAACGAAAGCTCATGCACGATGTATCATATACAGAATTTTGATTATGCCATTTTAATATGTACACAGCAACAACAGCAGTCAAGAGGTGTATACTTATTTAAGTAAGCAGGGCAGGTGGAAATACCAAGCAGGTGAAAGACACGGCCCGGGTCGGAGGGAGGGGGGGGGGGGGGCAGAGGTGCTGCCATCTACACATAAGACAGTGCTCTAAGCGTTTAAACCTTACCGCTGACATACTCGTCTGCAGGCGTGTCAGGTTGCGTGCACGCCAACTGATTCTTAAACACCAAAATACCATAACAATACTAGAAATATAATACTCGTGTCACGATTCAAGTCGTGACAGGTACTTCTGTCACTCCTGTGTACGATTACTGTATAAGCTGAATATTCACAATGGAATTTTTTGCATGCTTATACGTGGAAGTAAGACATGACTCTTGCTTTACTTTGAAGTGAATTTAGACCCGTGGCCGGTAGGTGTCACTGTCTGTTAACTTGAAATAATGATTAACATAAGATAAAAATAGTATTCAGTATTATTATAAGTGTCCCGGATCTAAGGTTTTAATGCTCGGGATAAGAAAAAAAAACTGGTGACTTTTATTTTCGAAAGAACTGTTTCATGTAATACACGTATTGTAGTATATTATATTAAGGTCGACGGGATGGGTATACTATGTATACATATCATTATCAGATAAATTCATATATATTACTGCCAGTAGTTAAAATGAGCATAAAATACTTAAATAATACATATTAAATGGATTAACACCTTGCAGTGTCGGCACCCCCCTTAAAAGTACATCTTAAACAGCAATAGTGCCAGGACCAATGTGGACAATACCGTAAAATACCGGTATCGCATTTAAGGTTCATATTCGTTTTAATAAAATATTTGTATTATCTCAAGCTACTAGCTTATTTTGGTTGAATACAAAGGTTTCCCAGTTAAACCATCTCGGGACACGGACTTAATACCGCCAGTTCATCTTTTTTATACATTGCTATGGTTCTGTGTGTGAGTAAACACAGTTTGCTCGTCTGTTTACCCACATAATGTATTTGTTAATGAGAATAAACTGTATTTCGTTTATATTAAGTACACCTGGTACACGGTTAAAAAAAATTTTTAAAAGTAGATTGTTTTGTCATATATAGTCGCTTGGTAAAACGTACATTTTTTTGTTTTTTAACGGCAACAGAGATCCCTGTCTCAGCCCAATCTAATCATTTTTACTCAATATATATATATATATATATATATATATATATATATATATATATATATATATATATATATATATATTGTATTTCCATCAGGAAAACGTAAGATGATATATCCAGTGGGAGCGATTTTCCCCAAGTCCTTCTGACATTATTACCGCATTCTTGGACGAGTTGTCGACTGTGAACAGTTGAATTTCGATGGGCGTCGCATAAAATGTATTTTTTAGAAATATATATTTATAGAAGTCCAATCTATCTGGTGGCGTCGACGTGAACTGCATTATAACTTGAAATCGAGGTACACATGGTAGAATTTTCTGGCCAATAATAGATAGAGGGAGAGACTAGTGACCTGGAACTAAAACAGGAATGACGAGAATTTCGGTCTGTATATAAGCAATATGCCGATATATTAAACATAACAAAGAGGGAAAATTAATGTGTCGGTGTAACCTATACGTAATAGTAGGTATAGGCTTAATTCGTTACTCCATGAAACTTACATGTACCTAACTGGTCTGGTGCCGCCGCCATATTTCGCTGCCAGCCGAGGTACATTCCGTACCAAGTGGACCTGCATGTACTCGTCGCTATTATTTCACAAAGCAATAGTAAGCCGACTTTGTGGAATCTAGTCTGAACTGTGTAAAACATATGGTTCTTAAAAAAACATGAACAAACAGGCCTGTTTATGAGCAACTTATGTTAATGACTAATGTAACTTAAGTGGTAAAGAAAACTTTAAAGATAAATACTAGTTTCACATGATGCATTATATATATATATATATATATATATATATATATATATATATATATATATATATATATATATGTAAAAACCAATTTGCTTTAATTTTATATATTAAATAATATTTAGTAACATCGCTTAATTAACCAAAATTATTTGGAACCATTCGAAGCCGAAAATTTGAGTCGACCCACGAAAGCTGGCTGCCCTCTTAAGTCCGTCATTATTTGTCTTAGCAGAAAAAAAATGTGCGTAATAAACATTACGGCTACGGGGTCTAAACATACCTCTGGGAGTAGTTGCCAAATGCCCAGCGTGCTTCTTAAACGTTCAGATTAGTGAGCGAAAGTCAGATCTTTGACGTTTAATCATAATTAACAATACATGTAGGCCTACAACCAAACGATGAATCATGTAGGCCCCTATGTCAGACTCGACGTGTGCATGCTAGACATTTAATTCCCAAGTCTCGTCGTTAAGCGTTTAACTAATACCCAGTGCACACACGTTTTGTGTATCTGAGAAAACACATCCAAGGTCAGTCACATGACACCAAGCCACCGTTACAAAGCCAACCTGAAAGTAAAGTTCTGACCAGTGTAAATCATATACTCCCTGCGAAGGACTATGTCCGCCACTGACGGCGAATAGTTCCCAGGAACAATGCACGTGCACACATTCTCCGCTGAACCAGATGTGTTGTAACCAACGTCTAATGACGTCATCGCATTGTCACATGTTTTAGCGCCATCACGACCGGGCCTTGATCGGGTTGAATCTGTGTTTCACTGACAAATTCAAACTTGCAATAGCAAACGAAAACACTTTAATCCGTATATATAATCTGCACAGATGGGATTGTGCTGGGCGGTGCCAAGGTCAGTCTGCACATGCATTTTTTTTTAAATTAAATACTTTTTCAATTAATTAAGCATTTATTTGTCTTTTTTTTTAACACGAGGCGGTTCTCCGAAGGAGATCTGAGCTGTGTCTTATTTCAGGGGAAATTCTTTCTGTATATATATATATTCTTTCCGTTGGTCTCGACCACCCCCCCCCCCCCACCCCCACCCCCGGCTCTTAACCAACGACCTTTTTTTAGACAATTTCTTGCATTACAACCGTTGACCCCTCCCTGCAAAAATCCTGGATCCGCGCCTGACACGGGTATGTGTGGTGGTGGTGTGTGTAAAATGTATAATAATTATATCATATATATAAAATGTACATAATATACTAATATATACGCCTTACATGGCCGCGTTACAATGTCGGCGGGAGGGGGGGGGCTCCCTAAGAAAATCTTGGTAATCTGGAAGACCGTAAACTCCATCTCCCCGGCTTTACGGCATAAAACTGAAAAGTTTTATCAGTGGCGACTTTCGAGCCTATATTAAAAGATATTTATGTCACTATATCAGAAACCATAACTATTCGTATATATATCTGGTGTAATGAAATGGCAGCAATTCTGCCTTCCAACAATATAAATATATTCGACATTTGTGTATATATCATCACTGCAGGAGCAAGCAGACTCGTATAATGGCAGTTGAGTCTCACCTCGTTCATTGTTACAGGTCACCATTATATCAGTTAACATGTTTCCTGTTTATACCTACACAAGGACACATTTGTTATACCAGGAACACATGATTTTTTTTATAATCTTAACAAATACATATTTTTATATATCTAAGCTTTCCACTCAGAACCTGTGATTTTTCAAACCTATCAAAGTTTTTGCAACTCAGTCCCCTCCGTGTTCGCTGTAAAATGTTTAAATGATGTTTAAATGATGCGCTGACTATTTATAGTTGAGCAAGCCCTTTTTATGCAAGAAATGGCCTTATTGCTTTGACTATTAATATTTAGTTTATATCTGAATCAATGATATGTTTATTAATGTTATTTTATTATTCAGCTCTGTGGACAGATCTACTGCTTTGGTGACCCCAGAATGGTTACATGATAGACTTAGGGTCCAGTCTGCCAAGAAAGGGGCACGACTTAAGATAGTTGACGCTCGTTTAGGAACAGCTGACCAAACTGCTTTACAATCATTCAGGGAAGACCATATCCCTGGAGCTGTTTTCTTCGACTTAGAAGAGTGCCGTGACAAATCATCTACGTGTGGCTTGACGTTGCCTTCACAGAAACAGTTTGAGGAATATGTCGGGAAACTTGGTATCACGCCAAAAGACCACTTGGTTATTTATGACCATTCGGACTTGGGCGCGTTTTCAGCCTTCCGGGTGTGGTGGTATTTTAAAGTGTATGGTCATAAAAGAGTGAGTGTTTTAGACGGAGGGATGAAAAATTGGACCGAAGCTGGTTATAATACTACAGGAGGACTAGAAGCAGTGTCCCCAAAAGTTTACCGTGCCAAGTTCTGCAGTCATCTGGTTAAGAATTTCGGTGATATGCAACGAAACTTGATCAATGGGAATGACCTGGTAGTTGATGCCCGGCTGTCAGGAAGGTTTTACGGCACAAAACCGGAACCCTTGCCAAGTGAGTTGTAATAAGAAAGATTTATTTTCACATATTTATTTCCATATTATAAGTTAGCAATATACACCATGCAGTTGATGAACAAAATGTAAGTCACGTAATATAGAGAAGACATCTCTAAGCAGAACATCATACATAAAATCCTTTCAACAAATCGATAAAATACGGCACAAAAGGTAGGTAAAGATATTAAAAAAGTAGCTAAATTAAAAATTCTTCATGTTAAATAATAAAAATCTGTTTCCTGTGGTCAGGATATTTTGGCGATATTCAGGATATAAAATGGACAATTTAAATTCTTTCAACACTTTGTTTCATTCGTGTACTTTTCTTGAAATTATATCAATATATATCATTTTTTTAATAGAGTCGGCACTCTGCCCAGTGAATACATTATATATATGTTTTTAATGAAATTTATATTTTCGAAAGCATAATAGTGTCAGTCATTTAAGTTTTTTTTATTAATATTTTTACAGACATACAGTAGAAAAAAAAGAGCAGAAAGAACCGTTAAGCTCAGTTAATCCATGACCTAGCAATTCTCATGCATGGATATCGATATATTTTATGCCACTTTTTTTATAATACAAATGTATCTGGTGTGATATATATTGTATGTCTGAAATATTGCCAACCTGCCCTTAATTAAAGTCACAGCTAGAGGCGACGTTAATTTCAGACCAATGCTTCAGGGATAGTTCCGCGATTTTGTAAAAATTTGGATCCCAGGTTATTTTATAACATGCACTTGACATAGAGCGCCATCTACTTTTTTTTCATTTTGGATATTATCTCGAGACACCTTCCATCATAGTACAATTTTACAAACAGTATGGAATGCGAAATAAGTTTTTCAAAACTGGCATAGAATTGTGATTTAGGAAATCAAGCCCCAGATTTTAATTCATTTCAGTGGAAAGGATGTATTTCAATAGTCTATATATTACATGTGTCACAACATGTTTCTATTCTGTCTGATCTTGAGTTTCAGTTTACTTAAGCTACTAATGGTGACATTTTCCACCCCGATGTTGATTTTACATAATCTGGAGACGCTCCCATCATTTAAATAAAAGGCTCAAGTTTTCATGACTAAGCTCATTTATAGTGGCTTGGATTATACTAATCAGCTCATTTCCGATGCTGATAATTCAGTCGATTCAACAGCCACATTCGTATATATATATATATATATATATATATATATATATATATATATATATATATATATATATATATAAACCTCTGAAGAAAAAGAACACTGTAAATTCACTACATTCTGATTCACGGGGTACGACCCGATTATCAGGTGAATGTTGTTAGAATGAAGCTAACGGCGTAGTTTGAAAAGCCGAGATTATGAGATTATGCTTTGTGCGTATTGGGGGGAACATTGAATGACTGACACTGATCCTTTTGTCCTCGGGGGCACAATAGGATTGGGCGGGGTACACGTGCGATACTGGAACATAACAGGGTACAGAGGTTTATTGGGGTTTTAATGTTTATAATTAATACAAAGATATTTATCAGGAAACCTATTAGCAAGTAAGCTGATATTTAATAGGGTCCTGGGTACAGTAACATTTCAGTAGTATACACATATGATATAAATATACAATACATATATACTATGAAAATATACAATTCAAAAAGCAAATTTACAATATAAAAAGGAATATAAAAGGCAAATGTACTATACTCATACCAAGTGGTGCAGGTCTCCCAGCTGAAGGTCGTAAAGCCCCTTAGACCAGGATAAAGTTGAACTTTCCTGTCATCCAATGGACTCCACGAGCCAGCAGTGGGAGAGCAACCACCTGAACAGATGAGTCTGCCCAGCGGATCCTCGTGGTGGGATTATATATATATATATATAATCTGTTTCGATATAGTTCAGCGTTACAGTCCACCATAGTTAAATAAACATTCAGCTGTTTTAATCCTGTTTGTTATGCAACTTAAATATTTAATAGTTTAATATTATAATTTTTATATATCTTTTTGTCCGACTCTAGATGTGAAACCTGGGCGTATCCCCGGAGCGGTTAACTTACCATTCAAAAAGATGTTTAAAGCAGAGGGCCGTGGGATGATGAGTCAAGAAGCAATGAAGCATCACTTTGCCATGGCTGGTGTCACTTTCCTTCGGCCTATTGTATTCTCGTGTGGCACGGGTAAGCTATCGTCTAAATTATAGCCATAAAATGTTATTTTAACGGGCTTCTGTGCCAGGGGTAGACAACAGAACTCAAAGTTCGAAATTCAGCCGAGGCGGTGAGATTTTGCGCAGTCGGCCCCCACCAGGGTGAGTGTTTTGCAGGCTTAATGGGAAGACCGTGCCCCACGGCCGTGTTTCACTCACAAACGAGTGTGCCTTTAGGGGGTTCCTCAGGAATCGGGGAGATTCGACGCTCAGGGCCAAAAGGTGCAGCAGCCAAAGGGCCAAGTTAACACCAGGACAAAATGATAGGAAGCGTACGTGTGTTTCCGCCCTGTCATGTCGTCCGTAACCGGAATGGAACTCTGCTGGCGACATACGTAATTAAGCCAATATCCAAAATGGAGGCGGTTACCTCCAACACAATGATTTTAAAAAGTCTACTCTTTCATTCAAATAGACTTTACAAACTACTTAATTATACACTGCCTTTCATGAACATCAGTTATGCTTAATTTGTTAATTTAATGTCAATATCTAGATGAGTTAGGATTTAGCATTAATGCATATATATATATATAACACTGAGTAAATCAGTGAAACTTCTTATATCAGTATGTAAAGGTGTGGATTACTGTATTCTATGAAAACTTAAGTTGATTATCTCCATATTTGGTTTCGCGTTTACCTACATTACAAATATTACAAACTAATACTACAACGCCGTAGTTAATGTTTTTTTTTTTTAATTTTATAAACAATTTTTTTTCTTCCAATCTATGTAACATAATTGTGTTTTTTTTTCAAGTTTTCATTATTGACATTATAGACTGAATTATTAAAATTACAGACAACATATAGTGTTATTATAACATGCATAAAATACCGATACATTTTCCATTTTGCACATGCGAATGCGAGAAACATACTAGTCTGTCAAGGACTTTTTAGTTTGAGAATTTCCATTACTCTTAGGTATTGCAAAAATCAAATTTCTAGTGTACAATGTTTGCGGAAATCCATCGATAGCCATGCTAATGTAACTTATAAATATATTACAGGTATGACAGCATGCGTGTTGGCATTTTCGGCGTACCTGCTGGGACACGAATGTCCAATATATGACGGCTCATGGACAGAATGGTACCAGCGGGCCAGACCTGATCAAATGGTGGGCGTACCACAAAGTGACCCTGACGCAGCCCACTGAGTGATTGACATGATGTTATATGACAGCTTATATTGAACCAATTTCAGTACTCCAGATACAGCAAGAATCGGAAACCTTGGCATCTTAACCTTATCTTCACCTCCATCATAAAGGTACCGCGATTGATCATCAGAGTCATCTAGTGACTAAACGTGAAAATATTATTTCAAACCAGCTTCGAACTGAGTGATTAATCATATTACTCTTTATGGATCAGCCATTCCTACAAAATTGGTTTCCCACTTATCTGACATTTTCTATAGATTATATAGAGGGAACATCTGTCCGAACATATACTTGGAGATGCTCACTTTGAATAAATATAAGATGACGTTGGCGTTTGGTGAAGGTATACTTTACGATCAGAAAACGGGGAGCTGTCAAAGTCAGTTGCCGAATGTTAGAGCCTGTTGGTCTTAATTATTTATGTCCTGTTGTGGCATCAAATTTGAGAATAAAATTAATTTTACATGAGGATTTTATCTTTATTATTTATATCGTGACTTGCTCATTTAACTTAGAACATTCTGGAAGTTAATCTAGAAATGGGCAGATGTGAAGATACTGATCTCACAGTGATCACCGAACAAGGACAGGAGCAGCGTGGTTAATTTTAATCTGAAGAAAAAACACGGTGGATGTTACAATGAGGCTCAGAGGAATGCAAACTAGTCTTTCATATGTAAAATAGTTCTGCATTATACCCCAAAGAAATGTATATAACCTTTCATTTCACAGAAGCTGTCATGTGTTGTTATTTATATATTGATGGTAGATTGTCGTGTTCTGGCTACTCCAATAAAGCAACAGACCCACACAGTTTCTTCCAGACACATGTCACTCGACTCAGAGTGGTGGATGATATTGCTTTGTCAGATGACTAATTAGACAACGGAGCTTGGTGTGGGAGGAGATGGTGCATAATGGCGATTGACATGTTATGGGATGTTGGGATGAGCCCCGCTTTTCAACATTAATAGTACAGGTTTATCACCTTTCTTTTGCAGTCGATTTATCTCCAAGGGTTGGTCGGGTGTGTGTGTGTGTGTGGGCGGGGGGGGGGGGGGGGGAGGGGTGAGTCGCATGTAGGCGTGGGTATTAAATCGAAAGTTAGGAACAACTGTTTTTTTCAAACCCTGCGAATATTGGAGCATTACATTTTCTTTGTTTATATATATATATATATATATATATATATAATATATATATAATATATATATATATATTAGATATATACATATATATGAATGGAACATTAATACAGAAAAGTCGGTTCACTGCCGAAAAGAAAAGAACCAATGATCTTCCGATAGCCGGTCATCTGCTCTAACCAGTGAGCTATAACCCCCGATTTTCTGTTACCCATATATAAAACATAAAATTTCACAGCATGCTTAGAAATGGTAAAATCGAACCGAAGTCTATTATTCTATGATTACTGTTTTCCAATGTATAACTTATTCTCCGAATAGATGGAAGATGATTATATTAACGAAAGAGTGTGTGTTCGGGCGGGAGGGGGTGTTATATGCCCCCCCCCCCCTTTGTATCGACGCCCACAGTCGACATGAGACAACAGTAGTCTGGAAACCTTGTTCCCCAACACTCAACGCATACCATCCGTTTTACCCCTTACTAGATCCAAAGGCCAGTCTATGCAATCTGATGGTAACAATCAGGCCGCTAGCTCCCACCGAAATCTCGACTCTATTTTAAAAAAAAAAATTAATTGATTTCTTCACTTTGAACGTGAAATTGGTATCTGATGTTCGAAAACGTCTGATCCTAATATTTAAACTCTAATTTATATATTAATGATGTATAGATAGGGGCTTTCGATATTTTAATTAACTTTCACAAACGGCGTCCCTCATTAAAGCGTTTTAGTAAAAGATAGAAAGATAACTTAGACAGACAGACAGACACTGTCAGACAGACAGGAGCCTCGGGGTTCATTCTGCAGTTACAGTTCTGAAAAACAACCACAGGTCAAGCATCATGTGTCATGTACTGTACGTCGTTCACACTTTTTTATCGGAGGGCTTTGGATTTTGTGCAGATTTTGACTCTGACATGATACCCTGGAACCTGCACTCATAGAAATAACTCATAAACCTCAGTTGTGGCTTAACGTGCATAATAAATTGCAAGCGAATCTGCTGCTTGTATAAGCCGTACATTAACACTCAAGCTTGCAGTTTAGCCGATCAATGTCACGACATATAACTGATCAGGGCAATACACATTCATATACGTTTATCCGGAAACGGCGACGTGATAGACAATGCGTTATGCGTGTGCACATTAACCCGACACAGTTTATAACCGGAGGCTAAATCGCAAGTGTTTTTTCTTCATCTCCATGGACCTTAATAGCAACGATATCCTTCTTATTATATCCTTTGCCTTAAATTACCGACAGTATGAAGAAGAAAAGGGTTATACTGTCTTCGATTTATTAATCAAAGACGAAAACAGAAAGAAACGTATAATTATTGGAATTTATTTCATACCCATAACACATTAAGATTATATTATCGTGTATCTAGACAACAGATCTCTATCTTACCCTTTTTACACTTTGAGCCGATATTTTGCCTTATTTTGGCATGTCATTGTTCTTAAACTACAGTGATCTGAAACGATGCTCGTGCTTGGTGGTAGTAACGTTAGTTCATGGAAGTGGCGCCCTTCGATAATGTCCTGCAACGGCAAAAATAGCTTGAAAAAAAAAAATAGCCGGATAGTCGTGCCACATTGTCGTTGAAATGCCATTAGCATGTGTACACTCAAATGAATTTTCATATGACCGATTTTTTTGCCGTTGCCACATAATCGTCGTCGGAGTGTCGTTGGCGGAAAAGCGGATGAATGAGTAACGTTACACAGCTTTTCCCAAGATTAACGTCAGTTGGAGTCACAGTGTTGCAAGAGCAAGCGTTTTATCAGCAGAGGCGGATCCAGAATTTTCGAAAAGGAGGGTTCCAACCCAGGAGGACAAATGAAAAAGCCTGACAAATATCCTCAGGTCCGGAAAAGGAGGGTTCAGGCCGCAAAAAGTGGTCAGGAACCTTCATAAAAAGGTTGCGGCAGCTCAGAAAAAGGGGGGGGGGGGGCTTCGGACCCCCTGGATCCGCTCGTGATTTGTTTTTCATGTCATTTTTTTGCACACTTTTTATAAAAAAAAACTTAAATTAATCATATTCTTTTTTATATAGCTTATATGTTGTGTGTGAGATGCGCAGATTGACGTATTGGTAGGGACAAATGGAACATTTAATACGGACAATAGGTTACAGTGTAGCCGACTGCAAATTATCTACCAAGAAATTTTACCAATTTTGGAGTTTCTGAGGCAATCCAGGGGACTTTATTTCAGCACGCAACGCAAGAGAAGACTATCTGACCAGACATTAAATCAATAAAGCATATAAAGTATATGAAGAGCAAAACTTAAAAAATATCCAGTGTCATGAAAAAGCAAAAAAAAATGCATAAATTACCTTTTGTTAAGTTTTTCCCTAGAGTATTCTATTGGTTTTAATTTGCAAGTGGTTTTAACGATGTATGTAAGAGAATATTTAATTTACATATCGCACCTGCGCTTAGTCCTCGTAATCCAGGTTTCGACAAAGAAAATGTTGTTTCAAGTTTGTGCCGCCCAGGGCACTATTATGTACCGCCCTTGCAATTTCATACACAACGGGTGCAGGATTCAAATTTCAACAAAAAGGGACCCAGGGATCAATTTATAAAACAGTTACCGAGTCACGAACTGGCGCCCACATACACTTGCGACACCTGTGTCTGCTGTTTTGTTGAAACTTCCAGACTGATCATATGACTACAGGGGTCGATTATTATAGTCTTTTCTATAGACTTTGCAGTATATTATACCCCGATTTGTGGTTAATAACTAGGCAAAATATTCAACACGCCACCTGCGTTACAATTTTTTTTATGGTGGTGCATGCTTTTGCTGATCAAAAAAGCGAAAAAGCGAAGGTACTCAGGCACAGCGCGCGTTAATTTTAACGACCCGCATTAAAAAAATAGTTTTTATTTTCAATAGAAACTTATCAATTTGGTGTTCGAGGCGTTGGACATTGAAGCGAAAATAATACAATTTTGATCAGATTTCTTGTATTATGTTGTGCTTTTGCAAAACAATTTTGTTTTTATCAGCCTGGTGACCTGTGACCTCATAACATATGGTTAGACTTTTTTACGAAACATACAAAAAAAAGTATAAAAAAATATCACCCTCGCACACTGATTCCTAAAATAAAGTGCCTGAGAACCCAACCTTTTGTTTTTGGCCTTATGAGGCATCTGTTCTGTACCAAAAGTTTAAAAATTATACATTGCGTATGAGAAATGAAAACAGCACCGAAAGTGTCATTTGTCTTGTGACCTCACACCTCATCGAATAGGCGTGGATTTTGTTTTGTGGATTCTTAGTAAGTTATCGCGGTGACACCAAAAATAAGCCTGGTGACCTGTGACCTCATAACATATGGTTAGCGGACTCGGGAGAGATAATGTATTGGTAAGTAATTATAGTGGGTAACGTTAAATCCCTCAAAGGCATAGTACGTAATCCCGGCGACCCTATAAAAGTTCACGGACCGACGGATCGTGGATGCACTATAATACGATGCACGAACATTATGAGTCAAATATAGATTTTTCTACTTTGGGTCTCCATTTTGATTTTCTATAGTGGTGCAGGACACCATTGTTATCTTTGTTATCATTGTTATCTTTCGCGCCACTGATTTCGCCTGGTGAAATTATATTTCAACTGTGTTATGGCGCAAGGATATAGTGCAAGAACGAAATCGAAGCAAACGCATTTATACTTCCAGGAGAGAACACCGTATTTCATGTAGAACTAATATGCCTGCTAAAAGAAGGGCTCCTTTAATTTACTGTCATTCTTTTGTTGCCACTATTACTGTTTTAAAATGGTGACTTTCTGTGGGCGAACGAGCTTTCTTCATGAAACAACGCCTGGCTTTCCCTCTGGGAACTGATCATGTCCTTTTTATCGATATTTCTTGACAGACAGTAAAGGATACATCAAAATAGTGATTATGTTCTTTATCTGTTTGCGACACAAAAAAAAACATAACAAAAATCGTTGTTATTAATAAAGATCTCACAAATATTAAACGCACATATATCAATATGATCTCATTTTGATACCTATGCAGGTAATTAATTATTTGTTAATTCATGCAGGGACATTGGAGTCCTTCTATTTAAATCAAAACAGCGCCATTGAGAGTAGGAAAAACGCCACAGTAATCACAAAGTCTGCTGTCCCCGATATAGCTGAACCTGAAAAGATAAACATAAAATCTTTAACTTTATTAATACAATATGTACATATACAATTTATGTGAAATAATCCAATGCATGAAATTCATCATTTTGCACTTAATGAATAGTCCTTCCAGGAGCATTTGAATCCAAAATAATCAATCAAGTACTCCAAGACTAATTTAAACTCAGTTTCGACCAAATATTCTCGGAAATAGACTTACTTCTGCAAGCGAGAGTTATAAAGTCTCTCAGCACACTTGCTTACTTATGCAACTCCCCCTTCTTACGATCCATTACTCGCCCCTCACATATTTCCATATTAGACAGTGGCAGGAACAATGGTACTTTGACTTACACACGTAGTTGTTCTGCATGTAGCGTGTCTGAGCTCTCCGAAACCCTCTGGTCCAGCTGACCGCCGAATCTCCGCACGTCTCCACCATTTTTGTCATACAGGTATCAAGTCTGTAAAGCTTACTGCAAGAAGTCAAGACTTGTCCCTTGATATTCATCATATTAGGTAAAAATGTTGTTTTTTAGGGCAGAAATATCGTTGGTTTATATGTGGTCGATAAAAGTTATAGATCAACAGAATCGTAAAATTAAACAAGTGAATACAAATCAAAACAAAGGCAAAATCGTTGAAACCTAAGTTTCGTATTGATAAAAAAGTCAGAGCAGTTTGTTCTCCAAATTGGCACATTTCCATATCAAAATAACAATTTAGTTTGTAGGGCGGTCAAAATTGAAGGGCGCGGTGCCGAGAACCCAGCTTTTTTGTGTTAAATTTGTTTAGAAAAGATAAAGTATAAAGAATGTAAAATCACTTAACATCAGGTATTGAAAAAAATTAGGGTTCCCGGACAGTTGCAAGAAAATTTTGATTTAGAATATTAGATTAACAACCTTCACTTCATTACCTTCACATAGATAACACCTATAATGCAACATGGCAATTGATTATTATTGAAATTCTTGAAATACCTGCACATAAAGGATTGGTCCGTTGAGGTTTGTTCGGTCAGATTATAGAGGAACGCCCCGAAACAAGCTTCTAATAACACCGCCTTATCGTCTAAACACGACTGGCTACGCTCGAAGTCTGAAACAAATAAAATTAAGCTCGTGAATTTTAACACTCCATTATAATAATTAATTTGAGTAAAAAAAATAATCTTAAGACATATTAAAGCAGGAAACGTCTTCCTATTGTTCAGTTTTATATTGGTACATGTATATCAAACATGGTTAACATAACAACCCGCCTCAAGCTATGCGTCTTGCGGAAGGCCTTCCAAATATAAGTGCCATTTCACGAGGCGAGCTGATATCAAACAACGCAGTTAAGCGGAACAACAACTCACAACAGAGGCATAATTAGACCCGATGTATTAAACTGTAAGCGTAATCGGTGTGAAAGTCAGGAAAAGGTCCAGTGACCTTGACCTTTGTCCTTGTGACCTCAAAGTCCCTAAGGCTTTTCAACTATTGTTTGGTTACCCATGCTTTGAGACGAAAAGTTTGGATTTAAATGTGTGCACAAGCTTTTTAGAAAAGTGGGCCATGTGATCATGACCTTTACTTTTGACCTTGTGATATGTAAACCAAAAAAAAATCTTCTATATGTAGGTGCGTTCTATGTAAAAAATGAAAGGTGTTGGTCAAAGAGTGTGACTTAAAATGCGTCCACAACCGATAATGGAATAACGGGAGAGACGAACGGACGCAAGGAGATGTAACTTTATCTCCTTGTGCAACTTCGTTGTGCAACCCTTAGTTAACATTCAACAAAGATTGAAAGCATTCTTAATTACACCATACGTTCATTAATGTAATAGGCATTGAAGTATATGCATTGGTCATCTATGACTAAAACTCTGACCAAAAGACATGAACACACAATTTTGAAAATCGCACGTATCGGAGAACTAGCGGAACAAAGACAGAACAAAGAGAAAACATTATGGTCATTATTTTGCTCTTAGAGGAGGGGGCGGTGCTAAGAAAAATAAAAATCAACTCATCAACCTGTATATGCCTCCCTTTCTTTAACAGAATTTTTCACTATTAAAACCGCATAATAACGGATTTTATAAGACCGACAGTCAATAATCACATGGCAATTTTATGTATTTAAAATAAATGATAAATGAAAGTAAGCTGGGAATATAATTTTACAATTTTCATCTATACCTGACATGCCTTGGCCGCACATGTAGTCCACGGTAGCGACAAACATATCTGCCCGCCAGCTTACCAACCAGTCATCACATTCATTCACCGCGTCATTCAAACACAGTGAGGATGAACTTTTTATATCTCTGGAATGGGAGAAACATATCACACAAATAGTTTAACTAGTGCATTTTGGGTATGAGTTTATGCAAAAGCCAATCTCTAGACAGAAGTTTATTTTTTAATTCTTCTTTTTTCTTGAATTTATATTACGCATATTTTTACGGAGAAATATTACGAATACCCCAACCCCCTCCCAAATTATCAACAAGTGAACATAACGGTTATAACTCAGATACGCTATGTAGCTTGAAATGCAAATCTTAAATATGGGACTGTTAGGCTTATACTTACATGACCAGCTAATAATGGGGTACACGTGCGACCTTGGAACTAAGTTTAGGTCAAATATAAATATCATGTGCAATATATCACCTTTGACTAATAATGTGCCCAAAGATCAGATTTTGAAAATCAACCATGTTGGATATTTAGCGCAAACAGGGACATAAATGGGCGTTAAAGGTTACTGAGCTACCGAGCAGACGGATTTTGAAATAAGGTCAGGGTAAAAAATAAATATCAGGTGCAAATCTGTGACCTAGGAATTTCCGCTTTTGAAAATAGGCCGTTTTTGAAATTTAGCGCAATACAATGACAAAGAAAGAAAACAAAGAAAAAAATAAAGAAATCAATTATTTTGCACTCAGTGGGACCCAAGAAGGTCCATCCACAAAATTGTTTTACCAAAATATGGATATTGAAAAAAAACTCATCAACTCCTCAGGGGAGGCTCAGTCATAGTCGGAGGGAAATTATTAGAATGGACATTATCCACCGACTACCGATATCTGTTGGCAAAAATTGACATTAACAGTTTGGGTCCATTGTAATTAAAAAAGAGATTATTTGCATTTTGCAAATCATAAGTTAAAGAAACCCGCATTTCTTGCTCAAAGGCCCAGAACCCGGATGACGACCTTTAGGTGCAGTGCGCATGCGCGTGGAAAAGGTCTATTAGCCCTCCTTGCGTATGATCCGTGTTCACACACCTGTGCTTAGGAATACTTTAGATATGAGTCGGTCATGATATCTTAAATTTAATCAGGGAAAAATAGGCTTCAACATCTACGAATATGAAACCCGGATGGCCTGACTGCTCTGCGAGACAGACCATATTTATTATACACCAACCTTTATTTTCAGAGCTCAGTTTAAAGCCTTATGTGATGGACGGAAGGGCAAATGAGATTACAATGCTGTACAATGCCGTATGCCACGTAATCATCTAATACACAGCAGCCCGGCATGGATCCAGCTGTTGCGTTCATGCATGCAAAGATTTGCCATGCCGTCACAAATAATAAACGTGTAAATCATTCATGCCTGAATGTGTCAGATATGACTGAGTCAGAAACTTTTGTGTCGTTGCAATGGTGGCTACAATGGAGGCCAACTGGCGATCTATCCACACAGGAGTAGTTGTATAATTTGCCGCCAGATGACAACCCCTGTCCTGGGATTGAAATATTGCGAGGGCCAGTTTGGCATTAATGACAGGAGGGACTGGCTCATCGAGACACCGTTCCCTTTGCGAAAGCAAAATTTTGATGCCCGTGGACCGATGGTATGAACTGAATTTCAATGCAGGTGGGCCAATGGTATACATTTCGGCCGCTTTCACTCAATTATCTCTAATTCCCACCCAAGTCCGCCCCCTGCCTATGACCATCGTTCAGCAGATGCCCTAACTATCCGCAGATTACTTTTTTTTCATAAAGTAAACTTACGACATGCACATCTGTTTGACTTGAGCAGTTTTCGCCTCCACAATGGACAGAGTGCTGGGAAGTCTGACGTCGAGCGCCGTCTCAAGGGGCGAGATGCAGCTGTCCATCGACAAATAGGTACAGGCCATGGTGCTGCCTTCATTAATATAAATTATAATAGATAATCAAGCATTGTATGGATTTAGAATATAGACCTTTTCCTTCAATCTTTATGGCATGTATATATTATATATGTATATATTTATATATGTATATATGTATATATGTATATATGTATATATGTATATATGTATATATGTTTATATATATATATATACATATATATATATATATATACTGAGGTTAAAACGTTTATTTTTTATTTATCTGGCCAGTAGTAAATGTATTATTATATTTACCTAAATAAACTGTCCAAATACAATTTTAATTACTATATCTTCAGTTGTTAAATGAGTCTGATTGGTTATTTATATTCATTGTGAAATAAAATACGAATATTAATGCTAGTATCCGTTTACATTAATTATATAACGGGTCATATGACGCTCACACTTTAACTGAGCACTTTAAACTCACATTTAAAGTTGGAGCGTTATATGACCTAACATCTGATTATCTGTTGTGACAAAAACCTCTATGCATGTTGTGCATGTGTTTATAAATCAGTATCATTATGTAAAAAATGACAGAAGTAACAGATCTTACATTGGTACATGTCCCCCAGGTACTGGACCTGAGCTCTCCCGAAATCTCTGGCCCAGTCCATACCGGAGCTGCCGCAGGGCTTAGCCATATTAGCCATACACACGTCCAGGGAGTACAACTTACTGCAAAGATAACATGCAGTAAACCAACGACATAGTATCTGGCACAGTGAGTTTATTGCCAGATATATACATATTACACTTATCATTATGCATTACTGCTTAATCAACGTTAAGCTTTATATAATATTAGTATATTACCCGATGTCGTGCTGGTATGGGTGGGACAGAACTGAGGTCCACCGAGGTTGGCCATGGGCCGAGTTTACTTTCTTGATACACATATTGTATACTTTTACGATAAATGAGGCCACGATAGACCTTCCGCAAAAGTGTCAAATTCCTCAAGATTCATGAGAGGAAATATGGAAAATGGCCCTTAGGACACACTTGGCATCGTTCCCCTTACTTCAGGTCCAAAACATGCTTTCCGAGGTGAATCCATAGATAAATTGCCTGAAGATTTGTTACCACCATCAATAATATTTAAGATAGTGAAATTATATCTTTTCTATGTATTCACTTAATACCCATCATATTTAGTGAAGTCTGCTCAGTAACCAGTAAAAATAGCCTTGAGGATGAAATAGATTATTTGATAGTTTGCCTAGCTCTGTTTGGTTCTAGCCATTATGTCAGGGGGTATTTGAAAACGTTGTTTGGTTTTAAAGGTAATTAGCCTAATCTTATCCAAAATTTACCTTGTTGGTCTGTTGTTTGTTTAAATTTGTGACCTTTAAAAGTCATGGTATCCCAATGCTTCGGGAATGATTGGAGGGTCATTTTTGCTTCACTGCAATAAGGGCAAAAAAATATGAAACAGAGATACACCGTTGTGGAAGTGTATCTGAATTTACTTGTTCAAGGTATTCAAAAGAAGGCAAAAATCCACAGTTTTCCCATAGAGTTAATACAGGAACTGTTTAATAGTGATGTCGTGCTGTCCCCTAGTGGTAAAACAGTGTACTATGATTATTTTCAATGACCTGTAGTAGTTTGACAGAGGGCGCTGCATTGCCCCTTGGAAAAAAATTAAGCGAAATATCTCAGGATTTAGGTGAAAATATATGACCGCCCTTAGGATACACTTTGCATAATTTCCAAAGGTTTAAGATCAATAACCTTCATATGCAAGGCGAGGAGATGCGTGACACCGTCAATTATAATATAAATATAAACTAAAACTTTATAAAACTGACATCACCTTCAGTATCGTACTCGTAGTCATTTACATTCTTTCTGATTATCATCAGACATTATATATAGTTAATTCCTGAATTTTTTATACACTGACATAATAAACTAGTACACACAAACACACATTTTATATATATATATATATATATATATATATATATATATATATATATATATATATATATATGTATATTCTGTAAAGATGCATCTGATGTCACGTGATTAGGAGATGTGACCACGTGACACTTTATGTAAGCTTGGCTAGTGTATATATATTTGATACATTCACTGTCACCTACTTGCACATGACCTGCGGGACACTTCCCGTTTTGTCATCCATGCCCATAAAAAACGCCATAAAGCATCCTTCAAAAAGAGTCTTCTTACTGCTCAAACAGTCTTGGTTAATCTCAAAGCCTTCAAATAAATATACATAGACGTCATGGATTTACCAAGTAAATAATTATATAAACTGCATTTGAATACAATGAATGTTTTAATTTGCATGACATGCGTTACTTGATTGAATTATATAAAAAGTTGTGCGTAGATCTTTCTAAGAAATTATGTGTCGGGGTAGGTGGAGTAAGGGTAACACGCAAGGGAAAATTATGGAGGTAATTAGCATCACCATCGTATGAACGTTCATTAAAAGGATTCGTTTTCACTGATTGTACGATTGTCAGTTTCTTTGTCTCAGTTCCTAACCCAATTTACTTGTATTATCGGGAGGCTCTCGTCAAGAGCTGACCAAGCAACTATACAGCTAAGGAGTCGTTGAATTGTGACACACATAGAGCATTTCACTTGAAGGGGAATATTAATTTCTACTGACGTTCATGTATAATCGCCAACAAGGAGATTTGTGAAAGGGTGGCCCAGAGGTATTGTATAAAGTTATCGAATTTCAGATGAGTCTGCATGGATACGGATCCAGACGTTGGCGGTGGTTTGGGCTCTCTGGTTGCTTTAAAGGTTTAACCTCAGAGTTAGTACCTGCAGTTGTTAGTAAATTGAAATTAGGCCTACCTTCTATTCCCTTTCCACACATGAAAGTCAATGTCCCGACGTTACGAGTTCCGGTAAACTTTACCGAGTGGTCCTCGCAGCCAGAGAAAGCTTCATTCCAGCATTCTAACGTACTGTTCTTTGTTTCCCTGAAACAAGAACATATCATCTTTCAGTTTTACGTGGTATCCGCAAGAAAGACAGCAAATATATATATATATATAAATATATATATATATATATATATATATATATATATATATATATATATATATATATATCTGCCCTGAATGTTGTCTCCACAACAAATTAAATGTTTGATACAATTACCTATACTGACAATTATAACATGAGCACCGCAACCGTGCATAATAAGCCCGTCTTACGTCTTGCAACCTCTGACCTCATTCAATATGCGTGAATTTTGCCGAGAATTAAATTCAGATAAGTAACTGTATTAATTAACATTCATACTGAGCTTCATGAATATCCATCATACTTCTGTTTAGTCATCACGTTGCTACCAATGTCTAGTGAACTCTGACCTCATTAGATGTGCATGGATGTGCGGAAATCAAACTTATGCTAGCTATTATGTTGGTTAATATGTCTGTCGAGTTTCAATTAAAATCCATCAAGTTCCTGACAAATTATCGCGGCACACCACAATGTAGCCTCGTGACCTTTGATCTCATTAAACATGCGTGAATTTTGCCTATAACCGAACTATAATCTATTGGTAAGTAGTTATGGTAAGTTTCGTGAAAATCCATCGAAACACTGGTAAGTTATCTGGGCGACAATAAAAGTTAACGGACGGACTGACGGACGGATGGACGGGCGTATAATAAAAAATCTTTCAAGCGCTCTCATAACTTATATATGTGAACTTTTGGTAAAATCACGGCGTACTGAAACACATCCCGTGAATAAAACAGCTAAAAGATTAAAAAAAATACATTGGCCATGAATTGAGAAAAAAACAAGATGAGCAGATAGACCAGCCAACTCCTCACTGTTGTGGCTGTCATTGGTGACACCTAACTGGCGCTCCATGCGGGGAGTGTCGTCAATTCAGTGATTGAAATAACGAACGACCGTTGACTGCAGCAAGCCGGGGCAAGCAACGGCTCCCTCAATAACGACAAAAGTTCAGGAATAGTTTGTTTTCAAGTATTTGACCTCCTCATAAAGTAAGCTGAAATAGAAGTGAAGTCTTAGAGGATATTTGTAGTTACCAAACAAAGTTAAGGGGAAAGGGATCCAAGACGCCTTCCAGGTTATAGCTCTGGAACAGCAACCACACCCACTCCGCGATGAGACAGTTTGGCTACAGTCAAGAAAATGTATTTTAAAAGAAGACAGAGCTATCTTTGTTTTATTCATTTACAATGTGATTGTTATGTGTGACTTACGATATGCACATGGCCTTGACCTTGTCGGGGGACGCTTCCACCACGGAGAGGGGACTTGTCAGAGTGACGCCGAGTGCAGAGTTCAGAGGCGGCATACAGGCGTCAAGGGCGTCCTCGCTACAGGTGTCTGAAGCTCTGGCATAGTAACCTGGTAAAACAGTATAACATTATATACCATCACACGAAACATAACTTTTAGAATGTATATTTAAAAAAAATAAGCCTTGTAATACAGTTAGACCGATCAAGTGAGAGAGGAATTATGGGGACCCCCCCCCCCCCTTCCCCTCATACCAATTAATTATATGTTAGTGTATTTAATTTGTAATAAAATTTCCGTTTGAATGCCTGTTTTGTTGGCCTTTTTTACCGGTTAAACCCCAGCAGTGCACTTCAAAGAGATTCTGGATTGGCTTTATACTTCCTAATAATTAAACGAATACCACTACTTTAATATGCTACAATAAGTACTACTACTACCACCACTACTTCAACTGATAATAATAATAATAAAAATAATAAAAATAATAAAAATAATAAAAACCCACGCACACAATTTCTACACTATCAATGCCATGCTTACTGCTTAAACAGCTACTACTACTATTACTTCTACTACTACTACTACTCAAAATAATAATAATAATAATAATAATAATAAGCCATGCCCACAATTTTTAAGGTATCACAACCATGTTTACTGCTCCAATAGCTATTACTACTATTACTACTACTACTACTAGTAGTAATAATAATAATAATTTGTCAGAACTTCTGGTACTGTCTCTTGAGTTGTTACTTTTACGCTACCTTAACTGCTACAAATAGTATTTCTTCCATTTCTGAAACTTCAACTTATGATTATACCATTAAATTCACCCTAAAATTATTTTATTGTTTTAGTTGTATTCCCCACAAGAAACACTGCAATAGGGATAGTGCACTATCGTTCTATTATTCATCTGTACGACTACGGGTAAAGAGCGAATAGCAAGCATATATGAAAATGTATTTTATTTACATGCACATTGCGGGGAAAACTGACAATGTAAAGTCAAGGAGAAATTCAAAGGCTTGACACCTCCTTTGAATAACAGTTTTTTTATTTTAGGACCACATGGTCATTTTGTCTGGGTTTCAAGGAACATTTGCTAGTGATCAGGACCAATATAGCTAACACTTTTAATTCCAATGTCCGTAACTAAAAGAATTAAGTGACAAGAGAGTTTTTGGTTCTTCTATTATCGCTCAATCTAGGACATATCTTCTTCTTCATAAATATATATCGATATTTTATCTCGGTGGTAAACCCCGGGCTTATTGCTGCTTTGGCACCATTCTAGTTCTAGAAGTGGGTCCGTTCTTACCTGCCAGTATGGTGAATCCTAAAATAGCTGTAAACTGGAACATGTTTCCGTCTGCACTGATGGCCACTCGTTATTCATCTATTGAAGGAAGAGAATTTATCTTAGGTGTTTAGTCAAGCAGAACGTGTTCAACTGACCATGACGAACATAACCAAGAGGTCATGAACGGGGCTCATATAAAATGATGCGGCGGGGTATTGGCAGGTTGCAACCCCTGTGAAGTGGGCTGAGCCTACGGGCTTTAGGTACTAAGGGGCAAGAATTTCAGGATAATAATTCTACTGGGAATGCTGAACACCTTAACATTAAATGATGTAGTACACGTCTGTATTAGGTAGGGCTGGGTTTCGGTCAGCCTATTCAGGTACAATACGTATTGAAATGCAAGTATAAATGTACCTTGAGAAATTGCTTCACTTTTCAATGCAATTAGCGATAAATAACGAATTAGTTAGAAGTACATGCCTTAACGAGATCACAAAGTGGAAAACTGAATATTATGATGGTAACAATATATAAAGTGGGCACTAAATACAAAAATTACGAGGAGCGTTCGTAATATTCGTCTATAATCGCTGACACGCGCCGGCTTGCATAGAAGCATCGATAAGTGTACACAGTACTACATACAGTCCCCATCTATTCGAGCATACGTCAAAATCTGTGATACTATTTATATTTAAGGCCTGTTACGACCCATAATGTAATAACCGGCCCATAATGTAATAACGGCCCAAATTGTAATAAAAACGACCCATAATGTAATAATCATACCCTGCCTATATTGTAATAAAACTGGCCAATACTGTAATAACGGCCCATAATGTAATAAAAAACGGCCCATATTGTAATAAAGGCCCATATTGTAATAAAAATGACCCATATTGCAATAATCATACCCTACCCATATTGTTATAAAACGGGAAGTGGGAAAAACGGCCCATATTGTAATAACATATGTTTAAGCTCAAGAATGAATCCCAAATCTAACAGGCGATATGTCGTTTGAGAATAACTTCTAAAATGACAGCCAATTTGGTTCCTCATTGGTATAAGAGATGCAGTCATAATGGAAATCCAGTGAAACAGTTAACATTTATGCTGTCTACGTATATTTAATTATAATCTTCTAAACTGCATTTTTTTTACAATATTGGCCTTTTTGCCCATTTTAGCCCCCAACATGCATATTACAGTAAAGGTGTGGTAAAGTTATTAAAATGTTACTCATTTATTATTACGGTATCGGCCAGTATTATAATATTGGCCGTTTTTACAACAAAATAGACAATTTTTACTACAATATTGACCATTGTTAAATAGACAATTTTTACTACAATATTGACCATTGTTACAATATAGGTCGTTATAACAACGACTAAATGTAATAACCGTCCCATATTGTAATAACGGCAAATATATATATATATATATATATATATATATATATATATATATATATATATATATATATATATATATGGGAAACTAACCAAGGAAAAACCCTAGCAACAGGCCAATGGGATGGGGTGAGGCATATTGTTTAGATTTATTTTGTAAATGGCGACATTTCTTTATTCCTTTGAGACCACGGCATTTACATAATGCCATGAATAGTAATTAGCAAAAATAGTAAATAGCAATATAGCATATGACTGACAAAGTAACTGGGTAGCAAACTTTACTCCTTCCCTTTTCCCCATATTTACTATCACCGATTATTTGCGGGTAACCGGGGAGGGGGTGTGTTTGAGGGGTGGGGGTGGGGCAGGGGTAGCGGGTTAGGGTGGAGAAGGCTGAGGGAGGCTTCCCTTGCGATTGCTCAGCGATTGCAAACATCTGGTTTTTCATGGATTGTGCAAACAGTTATAATGATAAATGGGAGGAACTCTCCATGGCTCAGATGGTGGCGTTCGGTAGTTTTCATAGGTCTTTATAGTTTTATCGTCGATCCTTTAGGTAGACAAAATACTATCACCCTGCTAAATTAAAAAAAAAAAAATTTATACTACTGAGTAAATCCTTCTCTGTTGGATGATTCCGTGTTTGAAGGAATAAGGTATATATATATTTTAGTGGATGTAATCGCTTTTTTAACTAATCTTAACCTGTTTGTAAATCTGTATAAATTTATCTCGGTTTGGATTACGTGACAGGGCACACGCTTAAAGCTGTGTTTCCATGTATCCGCAAAAAAACGTATCCGCAAAAGACGTACGTACGTTCCATAGTGCGCAGTCCGCAAAAACTGTTTCCATAAGTACGTACGTTTTTCTTGCGGATACCCTTTCGCGTGCCTCTTTTGAAACTTTAAGGACGACAGGCAGGTAGAAGGTCAATATGTCTCATCACACCTGGCGCCGGGGCACTATTGGGAAATGTTGGCATTTCTGCCATCCGCAAAACGGATGAATCGCTCACCGATCCGTTTCGTATCCACGTAACTTCAAATACGTGTGTTGAAAGCTCTTAATCTATGCGACTCGTTATACATATTGACCTAAGACATCTTAACCAATGCATATATGGGCACCAAAAAATTGCAGTCGTACCTATATTTATAATTTCTCAATCTCGGGAGGTTTCGAGAGATTATATAAAATATTCTCTATGATACATAGAGCAAAACGCACTGGAATTTAAAGTTTCATTTATATTTTAAAAAGTATTAAAATAAATTAAAATGTATCGATAATGACATTTTTGTATATTTTATCTGTTAAAATTGACAAAATATTTACATTTTGGCGATATATATATATATATATATATATATATATATATATATTTATATATACAAACAAGTGTATTAGCTTTAATGGACCCAGGCGCTTAAATAAATCCTAGAAATGTAGCTAGAAGAAATATTAAGGTGTTTTCAGCAAACCAAAATTCATTCAATACGTGTTTTTGTTGGGTTTATTCAGGAGCCAAAATACTACAGCCGTATTAAATATATATATATATATATATATATATATATATATATATATATATATATATATATATATATATGAATTATCTTGTTTAAATACTTTATCACCCTATTTAAACACTGATTCAACAAATGGATAGACATGAATCATGGCCATATTTCGCTCATATTAGCTTGGTCACCGTTTTATACAGATTAAGTAATCTAGTGGTATTCATACTTGTATGTTCACTTACACATTCGTGTCACGAGAAGTCAATATTTGAATTGATTAAGCTAATTTGCATGAAATATGAATTATAAAATTATTGGCCGTTTTACCTACCTGCGATTTTATTACAATATAGGCCGTTTTACCCACTTGCGATTATATTACAATATGGGCAGGGTCTGGTTATTACAATATGGGCCTTTTTTTATTACATTATGGGCCATTATTACATTATGGGTCGGTTATAACATTATGGGTCGTATAAGGCCAACATAAGAAATATAAAATAGCTTAAGCTTTAAAAAAAGTACAGCTTATAGGTTAGGTAAGTATTGTATCTTTATTTGTTATAAGTTATATTTTTCATCGATACAGCATGAAAAGCGTATCGGTAGCCATATCGATATGTATGGGTATATTGGTTTATTGATACAGCCTTATTATTAGAGTTAATCGATACGCCTCAGATTGAAAATTAAGAAACATCAATGGATTCAGATGATAATCGAAATATTTAAATAATATTTAAATTATGGCCTAAATATTTTTGCGTAATCCTTATATACCAGTCTAACACATTTCTAGGTCCAAATCGCACTTTAAGATCCGCGAGGTGGCGAAGGTGTTATATTCTCCCTATCGGTGCTTGGTTTATTGTTAGCAACTTTAGGCTGAAATGCTGTAAACAGATGTTGATGACACTGCGGAGGGTAGGGTGATTCATATATCTAAGATTATTTTTACATGACATTATCAAATCAAATTCAAGAACTTTTATGAAACTTCAATTTCGATTAAATTCAATTCAGTTTCATACAGAAAAATATCAATTCCAATTCAATTAAAATAATTTTTATTCAATTCAAATTCATTTCGAAATTCAAAAAGTTTGCAATCATTTGAATGCAAGAAATTCTGTGTGTGTGTATAACGAGTGTTATCACAGGTGTTCATTACTTTTTAGCGAACCTGTGAGCTTATGCGATGGCGCAGCGTCGTCCGTCCGCTGTCAGCCGTCCGCCGTCCGCCGTCCAGGTCTGGCTTTCCGCCGTCCATGGTTGTAAGTCAGAAACCGTCGGAGCTAATAGCTCCAAATTACATGTAAGAATTAGTCACTGGAGCTTATTATTTGGTATCTGCATTAATTTAGATTTTATAGAGAAAAAGCTTAAAAAGCTTTAAAAATCTTCTTCTCTGAAACTGTCCAGCCAAATTGTTCAATATTTCACAGAAATGTTCCTTGGAACAATGGTTTCAGTTCGATGATTTTTGACCGAGTTACAGGAAGTTGAACTTAGTTATCTGTGCAACAAAGCATACTAAAGTTAAAATCTCAGAAACAGCTGGAGCTGTCATCACCAAATTTTATGTCAATGTTTGTCACATGAGTCTTCTGAAATTGAGGTGTTGGTGGCGCCACCTACTTTGATCTGCTTTTTACTAGCAAAAAGGTAAGTTAAGACTCTTCTAGCTTTATACACTGTTTTTTTTAAGAAACTGTTGAGCTGATTGGTTTAAACTTTACAAGAATTATTTTATGGTAGGGTTCTGCCAGTTTTATAAGAATAGATTGGGTAAATGCAGCTTTAAAAAAGCAGTGTAGCCAATTGAAAAAGTCTTTCTGTGTTTAAAAACAGATTTGACAACATGCCCAGTTTCAGCAGCCAAGTCAAGAGGTCACTCAGTACAACCAGGTGGGGTCCAGACATAACCATGGCAACTGACCTGGCTCTGTCTGGTGTCTAGACAATATGTCAAGAAACAGCGTCTAGACGCAGAATGCCCAGATTAAAATTATTAGAACTTTATCTCTTAACTGTTTGAAAAAACTTGGTTTGCGTTTTCAGCGATTTTGTGAGCTTATGCAATGGTGTGGCATCGGCCGTCTTCCGTCGTCCGCCGTGTGTCATAGCTATCTCAAAAAGGGCAGGAGCTAGCAACACCAAGGTTAATGATCGGGTCACATGTTAACTGCTGCGCCCTCATTTTTGGTTAACCTCTGACCTTTCTTCTCTGCCAAGCGTCCATTTGTGCGTCTGTTTCCACACATACACCCACATATCGCGGGAACCCTTTGACCGATCAGGCAAAAAAATTTGCACAAATGTAGCCCTTGGATAGCTTAACATACACTAAAAATGGTGGCGCCACCTGCAACCATTTTTTGCACAGCTTCCATCTGCCTTGGGATAAAATCACTCATATCTCGGCAGTGGTTGGACTTATCCACCTGAAATTTTACAGGTTTGTACATCCTAGACAGCTTTCTTGATTTTATGACAAGTGGCGCCACCTTCATTCACGTTTACTCTGCAGAAATCCAAGCTCATATCTCAGGAACCATTTGACCGATTTGGCCAAAATTTTGCATGTTTATAGATTTCACAAAGCTCTTAATCATACGCTAAACTGGTGGAGCCACCTGCAACCATTTTTGTACAGCATCCATCTGTTCATCTGCCTTGGGATAAAATCACTCATATCTCGGCAATGGTTCGACTTATCAACCTGAAATTTTGCAGGTTTATACATCCTAGACAGCTTTCTTGATTTTTTAACAGATGGCGCCACCTTCATTCACGTTTACGT
This sequence comes from Sipunculus nudus, assembly GCA_026874595.1. Classification (NCBI taxonomy): domain Eukaryota; kingdom Metazoa; phylum Annelida; class Sipuncula; order Golfingiida; family Sipunculidae; genus Sipunculus; species Sipunculus nudus. The sequence goes on along the minus strand of CM049307.1, from coordinate 48,923,174 downwards.
TGCAGACATCTAAGCTCATATCTCGGGAACCGTTTGACCGATTTGGCCAAAATTTTGCATGTGTATAGATCTTACATAGCTCTTTATCATACACAAACCTGGTGGCGCCACCTGCAACATATTTTTGCACAGCGTCCGTCTGTTTGTCTGCCGTTGCATAAAATCACTCACATCTCGGCAGTGGTTTGACATATCTGCCTAAAATTTTGCAGGTTTATACATCCTTGACAGCTTTCTTGATTTTATGACATGTGGCGCCACCTAAATCACGTTTACGTTGCAGACATCTAAGCTCATATCTCGGGAACCGTTTGACCGATTTGGCCAAAATTTTGCATGTGTATAGATCTTACATAGCTCTTTATCATACACAAACCTGGTGGCGCCACCTGCAACATATTTTTGCATAGCGTCCGTCTGTTTGTCTGCCGTTGGATAAAATCACTCACATCTCGGCAGTGGTTTGACATATCTGCCTAAAATTTTGCAGGTTTATACATCCTTGACAGCTTTCTTGATTTTATGACATGTGGCGCCACCTAAATCACGTTTGCGCTGCAGACATCCAAGCTCATATCTCGGGAACCGTTTAATCGATTGGGCCAAAATATTTGCATATGTATAGATCTCACATAGCTCTTTATCATACACAAACTGGTGGTGCCACCTGCAACCATTTTTGCAAAGCGTCCGTCTGTTTGTCTGCCGTGGGATAAAATCACTCATATCTCGGCCGTGGTTTGACATATCTGCCTAAAATGTTGCATGTTTATACATCTTGGATAGCTTTCTCGATTATGTGGTAGGTGGCGCAACCTACTTTTATGTTTATGCTGCAGACATTCAGGCTTATATCTAAGGACTGGTTTGACATATCACACGGAAATTTTGAACTTGTATAGATCTCATATAGCTCTAAATCATATACAAAACCTGCCACCGTTTTTGCACAGCGTCCTTCTGTTTTTCTGCTGTGGGATAAAATCACTCCTATACATGTAGTGGTTTGACTTATCTGCCTAAAATTTTGGATATGTATACAACTTGGACAGCTTTCTGGATTTTGTGGTAGGTGGCGCAACCTACATACAAATTTCGGCTGCAGACATCCATGCTAATATGCAACACACCTCAATCTATTTCCCCTTGCCACTCAATCCATGCCTCACTTCACCCGTCCCACTCTGATGTAGTCGCTTGTCGACTACCCGTATTCTAGATTTTGTGTTGTGTGCACCCAACAAATGTCCTAGTCCAAAACTTGCAGGTCCGAAACATCCATTTTGCTGAAATCATAATACTAAGGTAAATATGCAGGACATAAGAGGATCAATATTATATTTTAAAAATAATCCTCCATTCATACTCCCAAACTTTGCACAGTTTCGCATTTAGCCTGTGGGCCTTGTTTACAATTACACAATGTACAGTGGATTCCGCTTAATAGCAACCACTCTTTGTCAGGGTCAGAATTGTATATAGACGCTTAGTTTCTATGCCCAAGTGCTACAATTTGTGTCCATCTAACTTATAAGAGGTAAATGCTCAGGGCCCTCCCTGGATTTTAATTAAATTAGAAGTTTCTATAGCCAACTGCTACGATTTGTGCAAGTCTGATTAATAAGGTGCTTAAATTATGTTCTTTCGCATAGCTATCGGTATACAGTCACAGTGACCTTATTTTAGGTTTCAGAGGAATTTTTATAGGGACTTCCCTGCCATCTTAATCGAATTAGAAGTTTGCATATTAGGGTGCTCAAAATCATGTTTTGGGCCGGTAGCTCGCAGAAAATAGGTCACCATAACCTAGTTTTAGGATTCCAAGGATATTTGCCTATAGAACCTCCCTGGATGTACAGTTAGAAGACTCAAATCTAATGGTTACGACTTGTCCTTGTTAACGGACTGACCGCCGAACTGATCGCTGGGTGATCGCTATTAAACGGATGAATTACAGTCAGCTCAGCTAAAAATATGACCAGCCAAAACATGTGATCTGTTAGATCATTGGGAAAAGTATAAAAAAAAAACTGTGAACATAAGAGATTTGTTTTAAAATTCTTTATGGCTATAATAGGCAATCACCTCCATGCAGCTCTCTAGGAAATTATTGAAAAATATAAACTTTCAAGAAAATTAACTTAACGAAACAGGTGGACACAGATTGATGAGACAGAGTATAGATATATAATATTCCGTGGGCTATATTGTGTCCTAGTAAATGCGCTGAACGAACATTGTCATGACGACTTTAACAAATATACACGTTTACAAAATAGTTCCTGAATGAGTGTCTCGCAGATTATAAATAGCCTCATTTTATCTATAATTTCAAAAGCCTAAGATAAGACCTGGGTCGATCATGTATATATGAATACACACTATACCTATCATCTGCGATTTTAAAACTCGCATTTTCATAGAAATCCGACGCCAAAGTCAGCATTTATCTGTTTGCAGAGAATGCATAATACTCATGAAGAATGTTCAGTCGACGAGCGTCTTTGAGATGTAATATGTAAAATAAAATTCCGTCATCCTTATTCAAAATCTACTTTGTAAATTTATATCTCTAAATATTACCAAAACTGTCAATGCGCTAAGACTTTCAGCATTCATTTGGAATGTAAATTTTGCAAAATGACTGCCAAATTCGCGTAATTTGTACATAATAAACATTCTATTTTAAATCTAGATTTGCTAATGGATTGACTTAAATCATACCGACATGTCATAATTTGAAGAAAGATAAATGCTTGAATTTATTTGTGTTTAACTAGAAAGATATGTTTGTTATATTTATTGACTAATTTGTAACAGACTGGTTCAGCATGAAATATATCGTGTAACGTAAACAGATGATACAAATAATGGTCATTACAAACTCCATTTTCTCTTGATTTAACATGCCTGACAAACATTATTTATGCCTACAACATAAAAGTTGCTTGTATAATCCCAAATTCTTACTTATGTTCTTTTATTAACCTTTTCCTGTTCTTTCCCCGTGAATGGCATGATTTCTCGTAATTACCAATTTTTAATGGTGCAGTTGAGATAACAGTGATTAACAGGGATCCATGATTATTTGAAAAACGTCATTTAGGGACTGTTATATATTTGGTTTTGAATCTATGTTAAAAAAGCTTATTTACGTCACACACGGACAAACTGAAAAAAAAGCTTGGCTTAAGAAAAAAGTACCACTGAAAAACACATGAACCAACCAGATGTTTTCAATCGCTAACATCAATGGAAGCCTCAATTGAGCGATAACAGAAAATTGCCTATTGAGCGCCTATTGGGAATCACGTCAAGGTCAAAGTAAAAAAAAAAATAAATATCAAGTGCAAATCTGTTACCTATTACAATACTGTGCCCAGTGAAAATCAGCCATATGGAGTTCTAGCGGATACATATAATAAGCAGAAGAACAAAAATAGATGGTTTTCCACTCGGAGAGGGGGTGGAGAGGGGGGGAGAAAGCCCACCCAAATATTGATATAGAAACAAACTCCTCCAACCCTATAAGATTCCCCTTCTTACGGAGTTAGGCATAATCAGTCCTCTAGGAACTGTATTATACATTTGGTTATGAATCAAAATTTGGTTGAAAAACTTATTTGCGCCACATCCGGGTAATTTGAAGACACTTTTTGACTTTGGAAATTGTAGCACTGAAAAAGCCACAAGAAACTAATATATTACTCTTTAGAACGTGAAAACTTAATGTAAACTATCCGAGCCGTGCGTCTTGGGGGCGACCGGAAGAGTGGAGTCAGGTGACTGGTAGGCAATATATACGAGGCGCCTGGAACCATAAATGCTAATTGAAAACTACCAAGCCTTTGATGTACGCGATATCAAAGACACAAGCAAATGCACAATTAAAACAAAGCTTTTCTCGAACGAAGAAGATGTCAGTGAAATATCGTTTGTCACAAAAACCCTAAGTAAGCCATCGTTAGGTTAATACGGATTTTTTTGTATATTTCTCTATACATTTGTAATGCATTCAATTAGCTTCCCCATTTGCACGTTAATACCACGGCTACCAACAGACAGGTATGTTCAACGCGCATATTTCGAAATCTGACGTCTGCTAACTAAAGAAAATCCCTTGCACTTTTTACATAAAGTAGGCCAAAAAAAACCTGGGAACAACCACACAGATTGTTCATTTTGTTTATATTCACGTGTTTATATCATGTGTGTATGTTGGGGGGGGGGGGGGAGGGAATCCAAACACATTCAGCAAGGGCACCTGACGGCAATCAGAAGAACCCGAGTTTTGCATTAGGCATATTGCACTTACTGACCTTTCAACTTCCGCACATATGCAACCAGGCACCTTAGGTTACATGGTGTTATTTTATTTGTAATCATAGGCACCGGTACCATGTTTACTTACAGCTTGTAGATCATCAAGCTCATACACCTGTCACAGAGGCAACTAGAACAACTAATCTTAACAGGAATCACCTACAGTTCATTAAAATGTACGCATAGTAAGCCAAGTACCAGATCTGCGTTTTTGATCATATTTGGATTTCTTTGTATGGTATCCGTGTCATTAAAAAAGGAGGCCCGGCGATGCTCCGTGTTATGGGCTGAAATAAAAAACAACGTATAGCCATATTCTATAGTGAAGCATCTAATGGTTTGCTGAAATTTTCTCATTATCGGACTGTCTAATGATTTCTCTTTGTGCGGGAAAAGGTATATTATTAATAAAACAGGATATGTTTATAGAATATGCATTTGATGTCATATTAGGGTTCTTAGTTTTTACATAAGTGGGTTTGGTAGTTTTCACATAAGAAGCCACCATCCCTCGTGCGCCTTGCACTGCGACCTGATCACGAACCCTGCTACTCACGTAACGTTGTTGTCAGACTAACAAGACCACTAAGTTAACGCTCATGTATAATATTTTCTGAAGTTTCTCATTATTGTCAAACAATGTTTTTATTTGCATTTGCATACATTTGCCTCAGTGTCTTAAAGTCCCCTTATTTTATGATTCTATTCAAATGCTGGCTGATGGTGTTATCAGATATCACTTCAACCAAAGGACGACTGCAGCTTTGTTCAAGCCGCCTTTCCTTTAGCTTTCTTTTCGATTGGCATTGTGTGGTTTTCGCAATAGGCTTAAAGGACAATTGGTCATTAAATCATAAAAAAATGAATTACGTTCGGAGCTGAAATGATTCAAGTCTCACTCTCTCTCTCTCTCTCTCTCTCTCTCTCTCTCTCTCTCTCATGTATTAGATTATGCCCATGTTTGGTCTTGAACTGTCGAAAACGATGCAAAGGTGGTCCTCAGGGGAGTTCATTTCCCATATTTTTGCATAAATTCCGAGAAAGTTGACTCTTTGGGCTATTGTAATGGACACTTATCAGACAACACGTGGACTAAACAAGAACGGAAAATATACAGGTTAAGATTTTATAAAACCATGCGTGCACAAAATATCAGGGGTCTCAACTCGAATCCCAATATGCACCCGAATTTCGTAAACCCAAATTCGTGAACTAAATCCAGCTTAAAAGTTGTCTAATTAGCCTAGACAGCTCGTTTCCCAAAGAAGCGAAATTGGTGGCGAGAAACAGGGAGATCTACATTGCTACTATAATTGTTTAGATTAATTATAACATCTCTGCAAAGCGCGTTTTAGTAAAATATATACTTATATTTAAAAAAAAAGTCTAAACTTTACAAGTAAAATATTTATCCAATCGATTTGAAGACCCCTCTAATGTCACAGGCCTTATAGATGGGACAAGCTAATGCAAACTAATATCTTTACTTGGTTGAAAATAGGGTCTTTGGAAGCCAGTGAATCAGCTTTTTAACAAAAAGATGTGTTGTGACTGCATAAACGTCTGTATGTTCATATAAATTATGAGAAACAGTGAATAGAAAGTTGATCATAAATTATTCGCCCAAAACAATATTATATAAATTTTCTAACAGAATGATTGTGTCTTAGAACTTATGCAACTGACATATCCAGTAGCGTTTTTAATGGATAAGCCAGCGAGATGGCAGTTATTTATCATTGCACATTAAATAAATGAATGCTCCTGTTACCCCATATCAATGACACCAAATATTAATTGTCACGTCTGGTTTACACGGAAAGACCGCTCATGTAGCATGCAGCCATATTCAACCAGATAATGTGCGAGTTCACTGTGCTGTGCGTTTCACTAATACCTAACTGTCGGGTCAACGTAAGAGAGGTGAGACGGTTGGTCTGGCATATAGGCGGATTCGGGGGGGGGGGGGGGGGGGGGGGGGCACAACCTCACAGGGGACAAGTGCTTTCAGCTTTCCTTTTTTTTTGTGCTGCCTTGCATACATTTTACGTCCCTTCAGCTAACAAGTACTGCATCCATAATTGTCATAAGAGATAAATTTCGTATCAAGTTTATCCTCTTCCTAACTATTTCTCCCATAATGTCCCCAGTTTCAGCCATTCACTCTTTTAAGAGAACTCAAAGCAACCAAGTCCTTCCTCTGCTCATGTTTTATGCCGACTCGTGTGATTTTGTCCGGAATTCATTTACGTACAAAAGAATTGCCCTTTTTTGGACCGTCAACCATTTCTTTAGTACCTCAAAATCGGCCTAATTAATATGCCCCTGACTTAACAGGTGGCATTATATAAGATATTGGGCAACTGAAAACATGTCCTTGTTATATTTGCTTGAGATATTTGATGTTCCTATTTATAGCTGACTGAAGTGAGGGTTAAAGTTTTGTCTTACTATTGTGGTCCCCGTATAGCAAAATCCTGGATCCGCTACTGCCTGGTTACGGGCGATGATATTGCTTCTAATAGGTGTTTTACACAAAAAGTGTTCATATTGATATAAATGTATCTACGCTTTTGTATAGTGTAAAAGGGGCACCATCGTAGGAACTTTAATATTATTGGTGATAAACAAGTTTATAAATAAAGCTAAAATTGTTGCGATGGCCTAGCCTTAGAACAAGCCTGTTATGATATATGGAAATATGCGATGATAGGATATGATTTGGTACAAAAAATAATATGGTATACAAAATTGTACGAAAAGTGGGCAGAATACAGGCCTAGGAGAAAATTATGTACGCGAAAAGAACTGATTAACATGTATTGTGTTTTAACTGTCATCAAATCTGTCTAGCATTGCAGCTGCACATGTTTAGATTGGACAGGCAGGACATCTTGAGACCGAACAATTAATTATTAACACAACATACCCTGAATTTTTTAGCTGACAATGCAAAACATATAAAAACATTCAGGTCCATGTATGAGAGACTGGATTGTGGGTATATGTTTAAGGCTGTTTATTGGGGGAAGGGATCGATAATAAATGATAATTTTATGACGAGAGAGAATCAGCATTGTTTTAAATAATATATATTTGCGCCTGTGCTTTTGTATAAGACTTCTGCGGCTTTCTAAGAATCCTTATTTCGCACTTGAACCTACTGGCTGGTTATGCTAAATTAATCCTTGACACATGTGCCTCTAGGTATCTGAAATTAACAAATCGTCTTGAAAATTTCAGTGTCACATCTGGTGTTGACCACTCCAGTCAGACTGTCCACTGATGTCGATTTCTCTCATATAATATCTCAAATATTTCTTGGCCAATGTGTGTGCAAGTCCTGAGGCGGAATACAGAAATTTCTCAAGTGGCGCATCCCTTCAGAAACAAAGTGAGAAAAATTAAACTCTAGCGAGTTTACTTCCCAAAAATGACGATTTACTGTTGTGGCGTACCTGAACTTACCATACAAGCTGAACTGACATGCTAGTAGTGGTATCGGCATCCATACAATCCGATATCCAAACAAAAAAGTCAGTTCTAACTTTAAAAGGACAGCTTCTCACCTTTAAACTGGATGATGTCAGCATAAAAAAAAATGCATTTACTCTGCTTGATTGGTATATCCACTGGTACATTGGTATACTGGTATATCTTGAGATCATTATTTATATACTGGGTATATAACCTACATGGTTGTTTAGTTCATGTTTATATTTAATGTTTGCATACCATGCAAGATATACCTAGGATATAACGGTCTCAAGACTCAACTTGAAAAGTGTAGGAGAAAAGTAATAGTCTCTTAATAATTCATTTAGCACAAGGGCGCCCAAAGTAGCAGATGCAATGCAAGCAGCCATGTTTGATCAGACGAGAGGCTGTTTCTGAGTATTCAGGGTTTCAGACCCACAGATATAAAAGTTATAACATTTTAGCCAATTAATATAAACCTGTTGTGGATATACCAATCCGCTAATCTGAACTATGCAGGTTCAGGGCAGGCCGATATACGTAATCCATGAACTTTTGATTATATATATACTAATTAATTAGTTAGTACATCCCAGTTTCAATGAAAAGAAAATATATACTTATCATTTTTTAGTATTTCACATAAGGCCAGTCATTGATAGGAGTACGCCACATCAGGATATACCTGCTTTATGTATGTGTGTGTGTGAGAATATTACAAGCGCATTGCATGAAGAGGAATCAACAGCCATGGTTAATACTCGAAATTTTTCTCACAAGGATATACAAAGTCATCATACAAGAAAAAAACAGGCAAACGTTGCGTAAGAACTTATGTAGTTAAATTTTCAGTTGTTGGACCATATTGGAGGCCCCTAGAAAGTATTTTCTAGCGAGTGTTCAGCACCATGTTATACATCACACTCAACTTATATTCTGTTCCAGAAAATGGGGAGGATAAAAAAATGAGTTGGGTGGGGCGGGTGGGGGGGGGGGGGTAGGTACATCTTGTTTCCGCGAAATTGGCAGCTTCTTAAACTGGCAACAAGTGTCACCGTCATGTCAAGCAAGTTTAACAGAAACACGAACGTCAATCCCCTCCGCCATTTTAAAAACCTAACACTACATTTTTTATTGATTAAATTTCTTTTATCACCCATCTGCTATGAATAATGTTGTATGTACCCTCACATATTTTAGGCCTGACAATTTATTGCTGCTAACAACTAGCTCAGCATATTCTACTTGATAAAATGGACTGACCGTATTTGAGATAAATAATTCTTACCTTTATGACGTTTCTTCACTGAGCACAATGTCAAATGTTTTGTGTCACCAGGTTACCGGTGACTGTAGGTCTGTCAGTATACATATCGATAATGGGTGCCCATTCACAATAGATATGGGTATTCAAGAGTCGGGACATAATATCATTATTAGGGGGGTCCTTGGAATTTGCATGAACTATTTTACTAAGATTTTTAAACTTTATTTTTACACACAGTAATTTAAAAAATCCTGCTTGTGGAATACAGTTACTGAATATGACCACTTATGATTCAGTTACGGAATATGACCATAATTCATAAATGCAATTTAGAATATGAGCTATTCGTATTAATAATGATGGGTTGTGCAGTATATTATACTGTTATTTTACTTTTAAATCTATGCTTAATATGGAAAGGTATGTTCAATGTATTCCAACACTTGCTGACCTTCGATGTACGAATCGCAAATTAGCTAGAGAAATGGGCCGTTAGAAAGATATAACGCGTGAAGAAATAATTTATAAATATTGTTCATATGTGGGATACAACTTTGAGGATCGACTTCACTTTGTTCAAAAATCTTATATATATACAGACTTGAGGTAAAATACTTAGGACTTACATTATCCAAGGGAACAAAAGTTCATAAAATTATTCCGTCTTGATGAAACCTAAGAAATATCAAAAGTTGTTACTGATGTTCATAACTCCGTCTTTTAAGAGAAGAAAAATGGTTGAATTATGTGTTTGATACTCGCTGATGATGGCAAAATAGTTGTTTTACATTATATCTATGCTTGTTTGACTGAATGATTATTGAAATGTTTGTAATTTTGCCCTGAGGCTTTTATTCCTGAATAAACTTCTGTGCTTCTTAGTACCCTTCTGTTGAAATGACCAGCATTATGAATTCTGCTTATTGCAGAATCTGATTTTTTGTATTGGTAATAATCGTTAATGTTTATTAAGTGACATGTATGAGTCTGCAAACTAATGAGGATTCCAGTTATATGTCGACTATTCACTGAGAACCAAGTTGGTTATGTTTCACTTAATGATCTGCAGATTTAAGCTATTTGTGACAGAACTTAAGCAGGAATGATATTTTCAGTTTCAATCTATTATTTGTTACCTACTATTATGCATATTTATGCACATGTGAAAGATGCAGAGTGAAAGAAAGACCTTTGTATCTCTTGCTGAGAATGCAGCATCATATATTATATTATTAATTCAAACATTTAACGCTTTCATGTTTTGTGTTAAAAGGAATATATTTAATAGGGCAAATCTGTAACTTATAATAGATCAGTAGGAAATTTATGCATTGAAGTTGTTATTATGTATTCTTCAATGTATTCGTATAACTTCAATATACTTTAACCAATTTCATACCAGACCAAGGTGATCTCAGTACTCAAGTACTGTCTCCTTTTTATGCATTTATAAACGTGATGCTACCAGCATTTAGCTTACTCTTAGAATGTTAAGTATGCGTTATCACCTTCCAAACACACGTCTTATCAAGCATACGGGAAGGTTTTGAAAATGGATACTTTCACTGTGCCGTAAAACGTACAAGGCTGAGAAAGGTTTTTGTATGAATAAAAGGTATATGATTGTTTCACATTTGCATGAAATTTCACTTTTCTCTAATTTCAAGAGACAGCCCTACTTATTTCGTTTGTTACAATTAGTCTATGAATAAAACAGCTGACAATTTTCATATTACACAGCTGAATGCACCAATCGCATGAGTGACAGTAAATGGTCATTTTAATTAACTGGTCAGTTAGTGAAAGGAAGTATTAAAAGTTGAAAAAGAACCTATATAAATTCTAAGTACAGTATTTGTGTTCATTATGAAATAAGAATAAACCCCACATTACCGCATTCATTTCTGTTGCAGTCATTATATTAAGACCATAGCCGACATACTCGTGTGATATGACGCTTTATAACTCATATAATTATGTAGATGCATCACCCCCTCTTGTTCATCTTTATTGACGGGGCATAAATTCACGAGGGTTTCATATTCGAGATTATTTCCCTTTCGGGAATATCGCGAAATAAGAACCCTAGCGAAAAAAAGGCAACCCAAATATATACATACAAATTACATATTTCCTGGACAATTTTAGTTCTAGTGAATGTGGGTACCATGTGGGGTCTATATCAGTGTGTTCAAATAGAAAAAAAGGTCAAGTACGATATCATCCATTGGCATTTTTTTTAATATGTTATTTCAAAAGTTTAATTTGAATCGCCTCAAAAGTACCTGAATCGATAATGTATTGATACTCACATATCCTAAAAAAAAAGTCTGACAACAAAACTGACACGGGCGAAGGTGGCAGTAGGGAAAATGTGTTTTTTTTTAATTTATAAAACGTGTTATCGATCATTGATTGAACATGTCTGTACATGAGCCGTCATTTAAGTAAAGTACAAAGCGGCTCGGCAACAGTATGGCTTTTCATTTAAATATTAAAGTACTATTTAAATAAAAACTGACAGTATAGTTATCTATCCCATTGTTTAAGAAGGATTTCCTGTCATCCGACCTGCCAACCGCATCACCTTTGTTCACAAAAAACACTATTTTTTGTGATGAAAATGTGTCTGCTTTGAAACCTTAACTTTTTTTCTATTTCATATCATTAATGTCAAATATAGGCTTATTTAAAAAAAAAGCATTTATGACCCACGGCTCGAGCGCCATGCTGCTTTCTCCTCACCAGTCACTGCAAATGGTCTATGCACATGACGCACAAGAACAGTAAGTTTCACTTCGCGTATTCCTATACACTTCCTATATACATGTTTAGGCTTTCAGAAACTTATTCTAGCTCACATTAGTTTATTTCCAACAAATGTAAAGATGATTTTTACAAAAGTGATTTAACAGGTGATACGTACAGTTCAACCCCCGTTTATACAAACATCAAGGAATCGAATGACAATCCTAGCTCCTTTAAATAAGACGCTGCAACTTAGCTCAGCTGACTGAAAGTCATCTGAGCTATAGCGATCGCTCTTTGTCCGTCGTCCGTCTGTCCGTCTGTCCGTCCGTTAACCAGGCACAAATCGTAACCGCTGGTCCTAGAACCTTGTAACTTGGGATTCTGAGAGGTCCATAAAAAATCTCCTTGGAAAACAGAAATTAGGTCTCTGTTACCCATATCCTTCGAGCTATGTGGCCCCAAAGTACCCCCCAGAAAAGTCAAAAATTTCATACAAAAACTTCAATATCTCATTAACTACTTGACTGATGGTCATGATTTTGGCATACATATTGATCATGAGATGTTACATCACTTCCTGCAGACTGGTGGCGCCACCTGTATTTTTCGATTTTTTACGAATTTTTTTCTCTATTTTTGAGACCTTTAAAAATGTGAACATCTGTTAACAAGGCACAAATCATAAAGACTGGACTTAGAATCTTAATTCTTGACACACTAAGTCCATGAAAAATCTCCTGGGAAACCAGAAATTAGGTCTCTGTTACCCATATCCTTTGAGCTATGGGGCCCCAAAGTACCCCCCAGAATAGTAAAAAATTTCATACAAAAACTTCAATATCTCAATAACTACATCACTGATGGTCTTCATTTTTGGCATACATGTTGATCATGAGATGTTCGATCAGTTCCTGCAGACTGGTGGCGCCACCTGTTCTGTTTGATTTTTTACGATTTTTTCCTCTATTTTTGAGACCTTTGAGGATGCTGTCATCTGTTAGCGTGGCACAAATCGTAACGACTGGACCTAGAATCTTCATTTTCGACACACTGAGAGACCTATGAAAAGTCTCCATGGAAACCAGAAATTAGGTCTCTGTTACCCATATCCTTCGAGCTATGGGGCCCAAAATTATCCCCCCAGAATAGTCAAAAATTTCATGCAAAAACTTCAATATCTCATTAACTACATCACAGATGGTCATGATTTTCGACATACATATTGATCATGAGATGTTTCATCAGTTTGTGCAGACTGGTGGCGCCACCTGTATTTTTCAATGTTCACGAATTGTTTTCTCCATTTTTGAGACCTTTAAGGATGTAGTTATCTGTCAACAAGGTACAAATCGTAACGACTGGACCTAGAATCTTCGTTCTTGACACACAAGGAGACCCATGATAAGTCTCCATGGAAACCTGAAATTTGGTCTCTGTTACCCATATCCTTTGAGCTATGGCACTCCAAAGTACAGCTCAGAATAATGGAAAATTCGATACAAAAGCTAAAGTATCTGAACAACTAATGCAGAGATAACCATAATTGTTTGCATGGATATTGATCATGGAGTGTTTCATAAGTTTCTGCAGACTGGTGGCACCACCTGTATTTGTTCGGTTTTTTTTTAGGAAATTTTCTGTATTTTGGAGACCTTTAAAGATATGAACATCTGTTAACAGGGCATAAATCATAAAAACTGGACCAAGAATCTTCATTCTTGACACACAGGGAGACCCATGAAAAGTCTCCATGGAAACTTGAAATTAGGTCTCTGTTACCCATATTCTTTAAGCTGTATGGGTCCAAAATACCCCCCCCCCCCCAGAATAATGGAAAATTTGATACAAAAACTGCAGTATTTCAATAACTACAACACTGATGGTCATGATTTTCGGCATACATATTGATCATGAGCTGTTCCATCAGTTTCTGCAGACTGGGTGTGCCACCTCTATTTTTTTTTTCTTTTTTTTTTTGAGACCTTTAAAGATGTGGTTATCTGTCAAAAGGGTACAAATCGCAACAACTGGACCTAGAATCTTCATTCTTGTCATGCAAGGAGGCCCATGAAAGGTGCCTGTGGAAACTTGAAATTAGGTCTCTGTTACCCATATCCTTCACGCTATAGGACTCCGAAGTATCCCTCAGAATAATGGACAATTTGATACAAAAACTGAAGTATCTGAACAACTAATGCAGAGATCACCATGATTTTTTGCATGGATATTGACCATTAAGTGTTTTTATTAGTTTCTGCAGACTGGTGGAGCCACCTGTATTTTTGTATCCGCCAAAACGAAGTTTTGCGGATACTATGTTTTTGACCGAGTTCCTCCGCCGCGGCGGCGTTCGTTTCCAGAGGGGTCCTCAGAGACTAATGGACCGATTTTTCCCAAACTTACACCTATTATCGGGTCACATGTGAACTGGTGCCTAACCAGTTTGCATTGACCTCTGACCTTTCCTCTCTATCCAGTGTCCATTTGTGGGTCTGTTTCCACTCATAAACCCTCATATCTCGGGAACCGTTTGACCGATCAGGAAATAAAATTGATACAAATGTAGCCCTTGGATTGTTTTATAACATACACAAAAAATGGTGGCGCCACCTGTAACCATGTTTGCACAGTGTCCATCTGTTCATCTGCCTCGGGTTAAAATCACTCATATCTCTGCAGTGAATTGACTAATTCACCTGAAATTCGTCATGTGTATACATCCAGGATAGCTTTCTTGATTTTATGACAGGTGGCGCCACCTATGTTCACGTTCACGCTGATGACATCCAAGCTTATATCTCGGGAACCGTTTGACCGATCAGGAAATAAAATTTATACAAATGTAGCCCTTTGATAGCTCTGTAACATACACAAAAAATGGTGGCGCCACCTGTAACAATGTTTGCACAGCGTCTGTCTGTTAGTCTGCCGTGGCCTAAAATCACTCATTTCTCTGTAGCGGTTCGACATAACTGCCTAACATTTTGCAGGTTTATACATCGTGGACAGCTTTCTTGATTTTATGACAGGAGGCGCCACCTACATTCTAGTTAACGCTGTACACATCCAAGCTCATATCTCAGGAACCATTTGACCGATTGGGCCAAAATTGTGCATTTGTTTAGATCTCACATAGGTCTTTATCATACACAAAACTGGAGGGGTTACCTGCAAAGATTTTTGCACAGTGTTTGTCTGTTTGTCTGCCATGGGCAATAATCGCTCATATACATGTAGTGGTTTGACTTTTCTGCCTAAAATTTTGCAGGTGTATACAACTTGGACAGCTTTCAGGATTTGTGGTAGGTGGCACAACCTACATACACATTTAGGCTGCAGACATCCATGCTAATATGCAACATACCTCACTCTATTTCCCCTTGCCACTCAATCCATGCCTCACTATCCGATTTTGGCAGATACATGTAGTCACTTGTCGGTTACCCGTATTCTAGTTTTAAAAGTTTACACATTTTTCTCTATTTTTGAGATATATAAATACAGACTAAATCTTGGCCTGTTGGTTAATCTGTTTGATGCTTCAGTTGAATGGGTATATACTACCATTCTGATGATAAAATTTCCTTTTGCGAATCTCTTCCCAGTCAGCTGAGCGTCATGACCCATGGGTCACTTGTTATAAAATTCAAGCAGACTGGTTGTGTGTAATAATGATATATAATATATCCGGTTGAGGTATGAAACAGTTTATAACATGTGAGGAGTTCTTGCTTTTTGATCACCTGGTTTAGTTTTTGTTGTTGTTGTTGTTTTGTATATTATTACCTTTGTATGTAGCACATAATATTCAGTTGGTGACCTGCCTGTCCATCTACCTGAAAGATGATGGATATACGACTAGCACTGGTTGGAGGGGTTCTTTTGATAGGTTAAGTAATTATTTCACGTTTTATGTTGATTGAGATGGCTAATCTTTATTGAAGTTTTACAAAAAAAAACTGACTATAAGGCAAAAATGTATGGTTATCAGACACCGCCCGCGTCAATTTTAACCCTCGCATAAAAAAATATTTTGATACGATTTCCTTTGTGATGTAGTGCTTTTACTTGTTTAGCAAACGAATTCTACTATTATCATGTTTTTTTCCTGATCATATATAACATTTTATCACAACATACAAAAAAGGTAAAAAAAACCCCGCCCGCCTGCACTAATTTCTGAAAAAAGTGCCTGAGAACCATACCTTTTTTTCTGGCCTTAGGTGCATTTTTAACCCAGCTCATGTGCCCACCCAACAATAATGTTTGGAATCCCTTCAATTTGTAGCCGAGCCTTTGCTTTTTTTTTTTTTGTTTATGTAACTGGATTGAAGACATTTTTCACCATGTATGGTGAATATGCAATTGTATAATTTCGCCCAATCATTTTTTTTCTGTATTGTTTTCTATTTACGTGTTGAATTGTTAGTTTTGGTGAAACAATGAAACCGAAGTATAAACATATCTAATAACACATAAACAGGTTGATAACACTTATAAAGAGCTTCTATGGACAGAAGGTTATCGTATTCAACATATGTCCTTATACTTGCAACTTAATTAATAATCGACCAAATCAAATTTGATTCATGGAATAATTGTTCTATTTTGAATTGAATTAATTACCAACATCAGAATGTTCTTACAGGAATCTTTGACAAGACCTTATCCGATGAGAAAACTGGCGGAAATGGAAGCCCTGTGATGAAAAAGACATTGCCTGAGAAGACATGTTCCGGCCTGTGCAGAGAAGGTTGTGACGTTGAGGCATTCTTTCAGATGACTGTGTTACTGGATCAAATCAGCAGAGTCAGTCCTCACGATCTGTTGCAACAATGCGGTAGTTTATTCATTTATTTTTTTTTTATCCTAATCAGGGTGACTTGTTCAGAATATACTGGTCTGTCACAATTTAAGGCCCTGATAGTAATGGAAATTCCAAAATATACAAAGAAATAAAATGACGGTATCATTTCCAATGCAAGAAAGCATATGTGTGTAGAACATTGTAACTAAATATATCATATATTGTTAGTTCCTGTTCTAGGGGTTTCTTAATGTGTAGAAATTCGTAGGGTTGCCCATTAAGGCCCATGTTCATACCACTGTTTGAGAATAATTGCAGAGAATAATTCAAACCGCACGTGCAATATGTGCATTGTGTTAGTAATAAACTGCAGATATATCGATTAACAACTCACTTAATAATTTAATCACCCATGAATTGCGACATTGAAAATTTACAATTAAATACCCCGATTTACCTTTGTTATTTACACTTATTGCAATAACCAATACCAGAAGCATCTATGTTTTCAAAGGCGAAATATGTTTGTCTGATGTGATGAATACGTTTATCTTATATGTATATAAAGTTAATATCTATATATTGTAGATCCTGAATGCAAAAGTCCATTTAGTTATTCATTTCATGACATGGACAAAGATCAAATATCTTGCTACAAGTTTTATCCTAAAATGGACTGCAACCACAGCTGTGCTGTTCAGAGATGTGGGAGGGATGGGGCCAAGCTTGTCAGTATTGAGACGAAGAATGAGTGGCTGAATCTGAAGAAAATTATTAGATCAAACTTTGCTCTCAACCCTGCACGTAATTATACATTACACGCTATACATATTAATGTTGGAGATTTTAAGCTTTTCTTGGTGCTATGCAGATATATCACCTTTGTAAAGGTGGCAAAACCTAAATGTCACCTATGAAAATTTGCATCAGATCTTCGGCTTAAAATATTAAACTACTAGATCTAATAGTAAACTACTAGATCGTCGTAATATCTGCCTCTTCACATAAATGTGTTGCTGATCATAATGCCATAATTCAGTAGGGTGAAAAGAATACCCTTTTAAACGAAACACCACGCGCAAGTGGTGTATACGCAATATACGTATACCCTGAGATAATCAACACATTCTTCAGATGTCTATTGACCGGCAAAGCATATAAGACACGATTGACACCTGATAATGTGACTTGCAGTTACAAGTCATTTGAGCTTAAACACTAATTGACCAGATACACCGGGCCATGACAATAATAAGTGAAGCCGAAGTCTTATGGCCTCATTACTCTTAGACAGGCCACAAGTTCCGCCTTATTCTTAGTTTTACACCTATAGATACTCGACATGCGTGCATTAAGCCATATATATATATATATATATATATATATATATATATATATATATATATATATATATGACATAATATTAAGAATTAATTCTGGAGTGAGGAAACCATCTCAAATCATATATCGACTCATTATATACTACTGTCACTTGCGTTCAGATTTCAGTCCGATATTCTTCAACTAATAACTCTGACAGGTCTGGCCATTTTTATTTTTAACGGTATGCGATTACACCATTTTTTCCAAAAACTACCAAGATAAAACTTTTTCAAATGTGCGCATGTGTTTGGAGTCATGTACTGTAAATTTGTTAATGTCTCTTTATTTTAAATGAACCTTTTCACAATTTGAATAAGTAAAATATGATTTGAATAAAACTATGTTTGTAGACCTGTGCATAAACATTAATATCAAAATTATACGAATGTCAACAGAACAAATGACATTTTCGTTTAATCCAGCTACATTCAACCGCTACCTCAGTTATCTGACTTCCGGCACCGACAGGAAACAGGAGGGAAAGTGGATTTGGGAGGGAACTCAACAGCCGGTCACGTATGAAAACTGGGGAAATGACGAGTATCTTTTCTGGGAGGACAAGGATGCGGAGGATTATCTTATATTTGACACGACACTATTCAAGTGGTGGGACGCCGAGGACGGGCGGCGGGCCGTGTTGTGTGAAAGACAAGCTACATGTAATTAAATATTGAAAATTCACAAACATTCTAACCGCGTGTGTTCATTTGTTCCCTACAATCTCATTGTAATCCGCTTGAATGATGTTTGATTTAAATTTGTCGATCATATTGTAAATATTACAATGAAGCTTCAAGAATTTCTGAACGTGAAACTTTTTAAGTGTGAAGACCTGTATACACATGTGAAATGTATGCAGGTAACAATAAACTACAGGCTTTGACCATTAATTTTAGACGGTCATAGCTGGCTTAAAGCTTCAAATGTTCTCTCTACATACAATTTGTATACACTCCAATTTAGAAAGCAACACCAAGATTACACCTGAATAATAATTGAAGAATAAAATGAAAGATTAATCCAACGTTATACTAATTAACGTAATTAATAAATAAACTGCATCGTACTACATTAAGGCGGTCACAAAACACCGTTGGGTAGTCTACATTACTTCACTTCTATCTTCAAATAAAAATCGGAGGGAAATTTGAGTAAACTTCCGGACACGTATGCAAATTCGGGATATGATCTTCGTTTCCTGGAGGACTAGTGTGGGCTTTCTGTGATTAAACGATATTATTCAAGTGTTAGGAATTCAAGGACTTACGATTATGTTATGTAACAAGAAGTTACATGTGACGACGATTACTCGAAAATTTTCGCAAAGAACTTTTTGAAGTTGACATTTGCAAATTTACTCTAACTTACTTGATGCAACAAGTATGGGCATTGGATGTTATAAATGTGGAATTACATGTGTCATATGTGATATATGGAATGAAAGAATGTTGAAAAACCACTGACAAAATTGAACTGTTCACAATCAAAGGTAGCTTTAAGATAAAAAAAAATCGAGATGTATAATAAAAAGACACACTTGTACTTATCACCTGTTCATTTTTATTGACCTTTTAGGTACCAACGATAGGTTATAAAGGTGTATCAAGTGTCAAAGTGTGTTCGCTTATACGCGCAGCTGTACTGGATTTTTTAGCTGTATCTGCTTCTAGCCGGTTAACATGTCGTGCCTTATTGGTATGCTGGGCTTTTTAAGTCTTCTGTTGGCACGAGATCTCCAGCCTTCGCCGATTTATAGTGTTAATAAGTCTTGAGCAGGTGTCTATAGTATAAGTACACTAGTTGCCGATTAAGCAAAGACGCCACGTTAGAATAACGGAACCAAGTTTTATAACTAGCATCAAAGAACAAAAAGCAAAAACAGAACATTGGTATGCTAATCAATCCGGATAAGGTCATAATCTCATTTAAACTTAAACGAAACAGTCAAAATATATGAGTGAATATCTGCTTTATTGACAGAAATGATCCATCGAGTCTTCATGTAACCCGATTTTTTTTTAATCTACGCAGTCTTGGAAATATTA
This sequence comes from Sipunculus nudus, assembly GCA_026874595.1. Classification (NCBI taxonomy): domain Eukaryota; kingdom Metazoa; phylum Annelida; class Sipuncula; order Golfingiida; family Sipunculidae; genus Sipunculus; species Sipunculus nudus. The sequence goes on along the minus strand of CM049307.1, from coordinate 48,903,121 downwards.
TGACCTTGCACTATATATTAGATCTAAATGATAACAACGGAAGCTAGTCTAGGTCTTGAGTCAGGCGGAAAGGAGATTGTCAATGGTAAATTTGTCGTTTACAGCGATGAGCTGGAGTAAACATGTTTTAGACCAAACGTGGCCCTTAGGGTGAGTAATAGATGAACTTACGGTAGTTAAGTGGTATAAAGTGGTCAAGACACAATGTTATTTTGCGACATCACAGAATATTCAGGTATTCAAGGTTATCGCCATGTGTCTTCTATGTTCATATGGAGGTAGTTGTAACCGCGTGAAAACACGCGGTGAAAAATATTTTGGTGTTTAATAAGACCCTAGGATCTCATGAGTCACACAAAGTTCAGAATGCATTTGTATTAAAGCGCTATATTAGGACCTTTGTGTATTTTGTAAAGTTATTTAAACATTTACTGAAATAGAAAAAGAAAAAAGGTACTTTTCGGAATTTTTTTTTCAACAGAATTTTACTTCATGGATCATGCTGCTAAAGAAAAACGGGATATCATGCAATTGTCATTAACTGAAGAGAAGGAATTGATAACTATAGATGAAAAATTCTATATGGTGAAATTTTTTTCTAGGGGTATTAAACCCCATATCTCTTTATTTTTGCCCTTTTAACAGTCTGATAGACAACACAAGCAAAGACATGGCGCTGATGTTGGTGCGCTTGAATTAAAAATATTGAATTATATAAACTCAATTTGCAGATGATACCTTTTAATTACAGGAGACACAAAATATTCTTTGAACAAATAATTCCCACTGTAAATGTTTTTTCTTTGTTCTTCAGTGTACGTCAATTTTCATATATCTGGAGCAGCATGTACCGTGTATAAATTAATTCAAATTGGATCCAGCTTCATGTAAAGTTGGTCATTTGAAAAGAGAGGGGAACATTATTGGTTTGTTGCATTATAAAGCGATATGGATATGTGTAGCAAAATAAACTGTGACAACTGAACATTTTTTAAATGAAGTGTCAGTGTATGACCTAGGAATTTCCTTTCTTGCGCCGAAAGAATTGATAAAGTTTGTAACACACCTGTAGAGAATATTTTCAGGGCTTAGAGAAGTCTGAACCGCAATCAAACTGATAGCGTATTCAGGATGAATTATTATTGAAGGTTTATCAGAGAAATTAGAGCCCTTTTACGGGATGCTACAGTGACTGTCTTAAGGGAGAGGGATCAGACCACCAGGGATAGTTTGAGGGAACTTTCATTTAGTGCATTTTACCAGATAGTGAATATAACCTTTGAAGCGCTGTACAACAGTTATTTGTGTTAACAAATGTTAATTTAAAGCGATTATTGGTAAGTTGCATGGGTGGAACATGGAAGTTTGAGCATATTGAACACATGTTGATATATATTAATAAAAAAATCATACATGGATAATGGGGTGGCAAAGTCAATTTAATCAGTAACATATGGCATAATTCAAATCGAGCACTAAAACCTTTTGTTAGAGGGCTCAATATATTTAGGTTAATTGTATTAAGCATAGACACTTTCTTAGAAATTCTCTTTAGAAATGTTCTTATAACCTCTAAATGATCTTATATACATTAAGAGATGTAAATTGCAATAAGCAAAATTGACGAGACCAGGATGATACCCGCAGTGAAAATTCAGTTGTACCTATTTATTTTCTGTTAATTTATTACAGTGCATTTTCTGAACCAATGATTTTTACAGAGATACGTTTACAAAGCAGAACCTGAACAAGAGTATTCCACTTATAATTGATTTTTTACTATAACTTCAAATATGAATGAATGCGCGCCATTCGACATAATCGTACACAAATATAGATTGTAATAAGCAATGGATTTTGTGATATAAAAATGAGCTTCTATTGTTATTGATTATGTAAGAATAAAGCAGTAAGAATTATAGCGTATATATATAATGATCCATCCAATGCTACTTGGAATTCTATAGGGCCCAACCGTCTACTGCCGCTTGTCTCGTTTGAAAAAAAAGATTTATTCAAAAGGTATTTGTATCTGTTTACAGAGCTTCCATTTAAACGACCCTTGCATGTCATATATATATAAAAATTTGCCGTTTTCAAGTTAATATCGATCCATACAGCAGACATGGCGTTTACAGTGGCGGATCAAGAGCTGTAACATCTGTCATTTTATCTAATAATCTTCCAAGTAATCCGTAATTAACTTCCATTTGTTAGATATCTTTTTTGTTATTCTCTAGCAATTGAATAACTTAGTTATCCACAGTTTATTACTTCTTATTCATAAATTGAGAATATTAATGAAAATGTCTGTGATCTGGTCCATTAATTAAGATAGCTTCCAAATATATCTATACTAAGAATGGCCGATTTATCGCCATTACACTCTGCTCGGCCATAACACTGAGCATTCAAGAGAATAGTAGTTGAGGTACTCAAAATGTCCTATTACATTGCATATTTAAACTGTCTCAATATAGGAGGGGACACTCCCTCCAATACCCTCCCCCGTGTTTCTGTTAGTAACTTAACAAAAAAACTAGGCTTAAAATATAACATAGTAATAATATAATTTTATATTTATATATATAAAATATATATACCTAACCAAAAATATATGCAAAATTAAAAAACTTAATTATTCTAAATAACCATCAAACGCGAACCAACCTTGAATTAGCTCCCACCTGTTCTGGAATTTCTGGATCCGCCACTGCATGGTATAAGTCATAAGCAACCGTAGATTTCGCTCGCTCTATTTGCTGGTCCTCCCTCCACATGCCATAATTTTACAGCTATCGCTCTGAAACTATTTAAACGGTTTATATCCATCCCATATGAAAACTTTCTGTTTTGGTCAAAGTGATCAAGGTAATTTGAAGACCCCAAAAAATCGTTAAATTTGCTGCAATCATATTGAAACTTAGGTACCTAATGAACAACCATAATATCTCAAAATATTTTTTTAAATACGGCTAACAGGGGGCGCTGCCCCTAAAACCTATGAAATATCATGATAGTGGCATTTCTCTTAAATTGTAAACAATATTACGTTACTTCAACAAGTGAAACTAAGGTTATAGTAAACATTCCTGCTGACACGCGGCCTTGTACTTATGTTTAATGCAAGAAGTAATGAATATGCTTATTATATAACTCGGTCACTCTTTATGTAAGAGAGGTCTACTTTTCTGAATTAGGTAGTATTTAATGAACTTTCAGACACACAAAGTCTTGTAACATTAAAAAAAATGTTTTTGTCCTCAAACAAGAATAAGCGAGAATTCGAAAAAAAAATGATTCACTCTTTTTATTTGTAAGTCGCCCTGTTTGCGAAGAATTATATTGTAACGAATATAGCACTGCATATCAATCGTGTTATTTGGACATTTATCACACTGGCATGACTGCTTTTTATGCGTGGTCTAATTTGATTCCAAATTTTGTTTTATAACTCTTGTAGGATAACATAATATATCTACTGAAACCTTGCCTGCTGTTTATTAATACGATGATGTATAAGCAACTAGCCCTTGTGGTTCTTTTTTTTTTTTTTATAGGTACAGTATGTTTGTCATGGATTTTTTTTCTCTCTCCCTCGATTAAGAACACACGGGAAGAAAAATCATGTTCCTGTGTGTGTAGACACCGGCGCTTGAATTGCTATAGTGTAGGTTTCGGTTAAATTTGTTACTTTACTAAACCATTTCCTTATAACTATTACTTATCTGACATTTTCCTAACTTTTTCACACTCTAGTGTCTCTTTATTATTTACTTAATATTTGGGATAGGCAGGCAAGAAGCCTCCGTCATTAGGTCCGACAGCCATGGCATAGCAAACGAGGACGCGCTCTCTGATTGGTTGATATGTTTACTAATGGAGTCTTCAGGTGGTGACACAGATGACTAAACGGTTCAAAGTAGCTTTCACCTTTGCAGACCAAGATTTTATCTTAAACATTTAAGAGAAAAGTCCTTTCAATTGAAAAATCTTCAAACTATCAATTTAGTTTTATATTTTAATTTACACACACTCACACACACATTCCTTATAACTATTACTTATCTGACATTTTCCAAGCGTTTTTCACACTATAGGGTCCATCCCTTTATTAATTACTCAATATTTGAGACAGGCAATGAAGAAGCCCCCGTCGTTAGGTCCGACAACCATGGCATATCAACCGAGGATGCGCTTTTTGATTGGTTGATATGTTTACTAATGGAGTTTTCAGATGGTGACACCGCTGACGTAACAACGGATCAGTTAATCACTCGCATACTTCACATTTAGCCCGAAACCGATGTGCCATGGCTGTCTTTCTTCTGCTGTATGCAGACTAGCAGTATTTTAATGTCTGTTTCTTCTCTTTCTCGACCTCTCATAGTCACTGAAAATACACCTCAATTATACGATTATACGATATTATACAATATATAATATTCCCTTGTAATTACAACGTGAACTAACTGTGCCATGGCCCCCGCGTGAACCAGATGACCTAGAGGTGAATTCCGCCATGAGTAACGTTTCGCTTGTATCCTGAGTGTACCCTCAAAGACAATGGAAACTGCGTATTCTGTTTTAAATGGCTAATGCAATTAATGTTCAGTCGCTCTTCTCACAAAGTGCCTTTTGGTACAAAATGACATGCTAATCAGTTCAGTCATATTTACCTAAAAATATAAAGAAAGGAACATCTCATCTTCTACACTGCTAAGTGTTTTTGCAAAAGTTTGCTTTTAAATGCATGTTCTCATTATATTTTCATTATAAGTGTATTTATGCTTAACTGGAGGTAGATTTATATTGTCCAAACCTCCACATTTCTCGTTTGTGTTAATTACAGTGGTGTGTTCGCCACACTACAGATACATCACATTGTGGTATGATGTTAACATTCCAAAACCTTCGATCAAGACCTGGAACTACGTTAAAAAAATGAAAGTGAGGTATTCTCTGATTGAGAGCTGATTTGTGGTAGAATACGTTATTGATAAGTTTTGTATTCTTCTATATATGGGCAATCATCTCAACAAATATACACAGCAACGTAAACCTGTATATGCTACCGCCAACTTGTTAAATCAGTCAATTTGTATTTGCCTGAAATTTTCAGCCAATTAACCAATTGCCTGATTTACTCAGGCATTTTACAAAATGACTGAAAATTTCAGGCATTATACAAATTTTTCAGTTTTCCTGTGATTATCCTCATAATTCTTTATCAAATATTTCACATCATATAGCTTAAGAATGAAGAAGAAAAAAATTTAAAGTTAATTCAAAATTAGCAAAGATTACCATATTAGAACACATATAAGTCATAATAATGATATACTTTAAATAAATGGCTTTACTTACACCTATTCAAAATTTTATTCAATCTGTCAAATAATGATGTTTCAGTCAATTTGTAAAATGCCTAAAAAATTCGGTCATTTGAGTGAATCAGGCAATTTGTAAATTTGACTAATTTTTTACATTGACTGTAACATATATATACATAATAAATTGAAGCATCTTTTTAGGCTAATCGTGGTTTCCCCTACAATTGGAGTTTCATTTTGATGCGTTAATAAAGATGCATATTGCATTTGCGTGCATTCAGTATCTCTTTGGTAGCATATAATTTGAGTAAATTATGACAGTAAAGGAGATATATATGCTCAGTGTACTATGGTACTTTTTTATTATCAGGTACAACATATAACCATATGCACACACCTTGGTGCCGAAACAATATTTCTCGTACCTAGGTACATACACATTTGTACTTCACATGCGTTTGAGCCTTTGTGAAGTGATTTCTTCAGCAAAATGGTCGAAATGCATAACTAATAATTATATTAGGATTTTAGCTGATGGTTTTCTATTATAAAGTTTTAAACAAACATAATAAAAATAGCATGTAATCCCTACGTAATATTTACACAGGAAATCATTTATAGAAATGAAATGACAAGTCCACAGTGCATATATAAAATACGATTCACGTTTTAAAATTTATTCTCCCGTGGACTGTCGGTCTTGGAAAGATTTTGCAGTGATTTAGCGTGCAAACGTACTTCCTGATAACTGTCATAACTCTGAATGGGAATGTTAAAATAAGTCCACATAAGTCAGCATTTACAAATGACACGTACAGTTTTATATTCGTTTAGCCTTTATGTGCTACAATATATTCAAAATATTTCCTGTTGTCCAACAGCAACACTTCTTGCTTTTGTAAGTCAGAGCTATACTGTCAACGTCTGAAGGGATTTTTTTAGTAATCTGAGCGACATTGAACTGGCTTTCTCACAACTGCGTGTGTTTGGTGCCAAATCTGTTGAATAACAACACATCAAATGTAAAACCATACATCCTTTTCCCCTGAGAAAATGAACACCAAGAACAGATCCCTAATTTGCTCACGTGACAGGAAGCTGAGTGGACTTTCTTTCATGCTCTGACTATATCTGAGCAACCGAACTGTATTCATGTAGAATTGCATGTTAATTCTATAAACCATGAATAACATAACATTTGATGGATTAATATTGGATGAATATAAACAAATATCAGTACAAGCTCAGCTTTTCTCCCGAAAATTTCGCAGTAATATTGGAAATACTGTTGTTTCTTTAAGGTATGAAGCTGAGGTTTGCGAGAATGCGCGGCTTCAAGCGGTTTAAAGCCTAACTTGTATGTATACAAAAGAAGACTTGACGGGTGCAAACAGATCACGAAAAATTATCATCTCTGGCCGTCAATCACTTATCGGTTCAGAGTGTATTGTTACCTACTTATTCCGCAGGCGTAAAGTCGTAAAGTTTCGTGGCACTTTATATTTGAGAATATATCATCGATTATACATGATCAATTTACAAATAGGGTCCAAGAGGATTAGAGTAAAATTGTATGAATTAAACTTCGATTAATAGTTTCGTGGATCTCGAAATCGCTTCCAGTCACGTCACTTATCTTTCACACAAAACGGTCCGCCGCCCGTCCTTGGCGTCACACCACTTGAATGTCGTAGTATCAAATATAAACTGACCCTCTATATCCTCATCTTCACAGAAAAGAAACTTGCCGTCTTCCTGGTCTCCATAGGTGACCGGCTGCTTGGTTCCCTCCCAAATCCACCTTCCCTCCTGTTTCCTGTCGGTACCAGAGGTCAGGTAATTGAGGAAGCGGTATATGTTGACTTGATTAAAATAAAATTGCATGAATGTAAATCTTGGGTGAGAGGTTGATATAAACATACTCTCTAATACACAGCTGTACCATCATAGTTTTTTTCAAACTTTTTATTATATTATTTACTCCTTCAAATTGTTAAACCGGGTACATTTACAAAAAAAGAGACAAAAGCATTGAGAGTACATGATATAACACACAAGTAAACATTTGGAAAATTTTTATCCTGGGTTTGGACGTGGTTATATGGAAAATAATTCTCCATTGATGGTGTAGTCACCTGAAAAACTGTTATATAAATGGCCACAATGGTTATAGAAGAGTAATTAAGTCTTGTTTTGCTGATGATAATCTAAACAGTCATGTAACATGATTTTATGATTTATCACAGTTTCCTTCTTCCTGGACCAGTCTTAATCATTGATTATATATATATATATATATATATATATATATATATATATATGTATGTATGTATGTATGTATGAATATATGTTTTCGACATAAATTTAATACTGAGAAATACTTATGAAAGAAATCACAGCTTAAATGCTGCCATTAACTATATAACCTCTCAAACGCAAAATTCCTAATGATGGCGCTGCCATAAGAACTGTAAACAATTTCTATCCATTGTATACAAAGGGTGACGTTAGGCCACGTTTGTATCGTCAAAAGTAGCTTTCATCTTTGCAGAACAAGATTTTATCTTTAACATTTAAGAGAAAAATCCTTTCAATTGAAAAATCTTCAAACTATCAATTTAGTTTTATATTTAAATTTACACACACTCACACACGCACACATTCCTTATAACTATTACTTATCTGGCATTTTCCATGGAACCATGGAACATGACTGCTCACTTTACAACTACCAAGCCTATATGACATAAAAGAGACATGCAAATGCCTTTTCTATCAAGATACCCATTCATTTATCCATGTAAAACTTATGACGATGAATTAAAGGAGCAATGAATGGGATTGACTAAATATTGATTGTTGTATAGAAAATCTTTTAGTTCTTTTGTAAATATCACCTTGACCAGGGGGACTACTAAATTGCTGGGCGATCCATGGGATATGAAAACTCATCTGAAAACTACCAATCCTATGATATTTATGACATGAAAGAGACATGTTAATGGATTTTATGTAAAGAAACACATTCATTTTCCAAATACAAGGTACAATGTAATAATTTTCTTGAACAGAGGATATGCCGATGGAAGGTAGGATTATTGGAAACCCTGGATCAACCTTGTCGGTAGATCAATGGAGTGTGACATTTTATTTTCCATTATACATTAACAGATACAGGAATACTGTCGCCAACCGCTTTGTTTGTTAATGGTATGATTGCCTACATATAGACATGTTAATTTAGATTTATTTTAATTCATAAAATCACACATGAATATATATATATATATATATATATATATATATATATATATATATATATATATATAGAAGGCAGAGTTACCGTCCGTAGTAAAGTGCTCAATGACCTACAGACTAGGCCAGAGCGGTATAACTCTGAAGAAAAACAACACCGTTAATTCTCAACAGTCTGTTTCACGGGATGCGACCCGATCATCAGGTAAATGTGGTTAGAATCTATGTAAAGCATCGAATTATTCGTACGACGACCACTGGACCTATTTTTTTCATTGAAATTTTATCTCGAGATCTCCACTTAACATCTCGACTCAACATCTCGAGATCTCCACCTTACATCTCGATTTTTTCTCTCGTTTTTCGCTTCCAGTTTTGGTCACACGCTCGATTAAATTGTTAGTCAGTCCACCAGTGAGGTGGAACGTGGGATGATGTCTAGACATTTAAACACAATTGACGATACGTGTTCTATTAATAGCGAATGGTGTGTAAAAGGGATCGCTCTATAGGCTAACTCAAAGGCTGTTACATTGTACATACGAGATTTCCATTAATGGGACGGCACGATAGTCCCGGTAATCAATTATGCCTAGCTGCACAACAGATTTTCTCCGGGTGGTCTTATGGTACTTGAGAGCAAAACAAAAACAATTCTAAAAAACCGCCTGAGGATTAACATCATTTATGGGGTTTGGACATATCAATTATAAGTTTTTGCTGGTAAGTATGCATGAATACCATGCAACAGAGGACTATCTAATTAAATTTCAAAAGCAACAGACATGAATGTGTCATGTATGAATAGTATATCTGCAAATATTGCAGCAGACCGAGAACATTGATGGGTTATCAA